>JBAMHV010000009.1:25799705-25810170 GCA_037177535.1 Pseudomugil gertrudae
CTTATATTATAAGCTATATTTATATCTTTATTTCTATGTGAATCTCCTTTCAATAACCCACGATCACGTCTTCTAATTGTTTAAACGTCTTTTTTGGTCATTGACAGATCAACAAACTCCTTTGAGATTCCCGCATGCTGCTCGACACATTCATGGTGACGTAACGAGGCCTCGTTTGGTCTGTCACGGGACTTTTGGCATGGTGAATCCTGCTCAGAGACAATGCTCGAAACACTTCTGTGTCACATGCTCGACACTTGCTCGAGCAGACTGCTCGATGTCCCTACACACACACATACCCTACCATCTTTCTCTCTACACACACGCCCATGCCCAGCCATCCACACGCACACCCAACCATCCACACACTACCACACCCAAACCCAACATCCACACACACCCTACACCTCTTTCTATGTACACACACATACCCACCCTCCCACACACCCTACCCTTTTTTTCCCCCACTCGACCTCCCCCCACAAGCCTATCTCTCCACATATATACCTCCTCACACTCAGTTCCCCCACATATCTTCACACATACACACACTGACTGACCACATAAACCCAGTCTCTTCCTCCCCCCACCCTCCCACTCCTACCCCTTCCCCACCACCGTACACAAAATACACTCCCATGGACAAGGAGTGGCCCACCAGGCCCACAACACCTCCACCAGCCCACTATGCTGAACTCAAGATCGATGGGATTACCCTACCCTTCTAAATTTAATCTTTGGCGACACTTTGAAGTAATTCCAAATCAAAGATTTGTGGATGTGACCGATGCCAGGCCTAGGGGAAATCTAGACCAGCAGCAAGCGACACACAGGCTGGAGAGCATTGTGTAGCCAGTAGACTGTAAATTAGAGAGTTTTAGCATGTTGCTCAAGCTGGAGCTAGTGTAGTCAGAGCTGCGCATGTGCCAGCCTGTCGCTAAAACCTCTCTCACCCCCACCAAAGGTGCCATCTACTGACCAGGCGTTGTAAGAACATCATGTAAAAATTTGATTATGACTGGAATTAGTTTACATTTAGGCCCTGGATGGACTGGCGACCTGTCCAGGGTGTACCCCGCCTCTCGCCTGTTGACAGCTGGGATCGGCTCCAGCCCCCCCCCCGCGACGCGACCCCGCTCTGGGAACAAGCGGTTGAAAATGGATGGATGGATAGTTTACATTTAACAAAAAAGATGGGGGTGTTGTATAAACAGAACATCATTTTTCAACCACTTAGATGCTGCAAGTGACGACAAACGTTGTTGATGTCATCAAATGTGTACTGATAGACCTCAGCGTTTGAGAAATGTGGGAACCACTGAGTTTATCACGAGTTGTACAAAAACAAAACATCTGGTAAAGTAGCACCCGCATCCACACTAAACCACTGACACCGCTGTGGTGTTTCTGCCAGATGGTGGTGCTGCAACGTTTCAGGTGGCAAGAGAAGAAGACATGGAGCGTGTGCAGAAACATGTTTTGTCCTGCATGCAGGTTCAGAGAGCGATGGAGTTTCATGGGTTCAGAACAGAAGTATTTGGACCATAAACACTGAAACCAAATGATTATTTACTCTGTTTAGTTTAAAGCTTTCATGGAAAAGCCTGAACGTGAGACAACAGGAGGGGTGTTGCAGCCCCTAAAATGTTATCTGTGTGATAGCAGTGCCTGGGCATTCTTCTGCATCTTTTGGCCCCTCCCACCAGAGCGGTGATGTAGCAGGCGTTCTTTACAGCAGTCATTTTAAACTGGCTGATCATTGTGTGATTTATCCATCTGTTCCCCCAGAATACAACATTTTATTGTGAATGGTTTCCAGGCTGCAGGCCGGAGGATGAGGAGGCTGGAATAGGATAAGACTCAGAATATCATAAAACATTTTATTTTATTTATCACTCTGTTATCTCAGTAATATTAGAAAGTGCTTCTCATAAAGACTCAGTATTATTCAGTATTTCTGATTATAAAGGCAGATTACACAGTTTCCACTCAGCCAGCAGTAATGTGACCGCTTTCATTTCCACCGCGAGCAGAGACGTTCAGAGGCACCAACATCTCCGAGGTACATGCGGGACGTTTTCAATAATGAAAATCAGCTCCGTTTGTTTGGGTTGCGAGAAGGCAGAGTTGTTATCATGATTGAGCTGAGATGAGAGGAGTTGTACTAATCCTGAAGGGAAGCGCTTCATTACTGCAACAATGTGTGTACAACGGTGCTGCAGAGCAAAATCAGCAGAAAGATGATGATGATAAACAAGAGAAACAGGAAATGCTCATGACATCAGCAGATTTTCTCTCATTTCATTCTTTCTATTTGGATAGAAATTACACTGCATATCTGGGTGTGTTTGTTTGTATTTATACCATCTTTAACCAGGACGGTCCTGCTGAGAGAACAGGCCCTGTCCTCAAAGCTGTCCTGCATATTTCCACTGAAACGCTTCACACTGAAGCTGAAAAGGGAGAATAATGTTGCTATTCCACTTGCACCTCCTCTACCCGACCTCACACAACTCCACCCAGAAATACAATGTTTCCATCAGGATGTTTTGAACCGTAAGATACGTTTACGTTCCTACTTTGTTGTGGTTTTAAGCATGTCGGGCCGTGCGGGTAGCGTGATGTCTACAGGCTGGCGTCCATTGATTGGTCTGATGTGATCCAGGGTGTCTTGCCTTCTGACGATGTCTCTTGATTTGTTCCATGAGTCTATTTCCCATGAACAACTATAATTCGAGCCCCAGGTAAAAAGTTACCGCGAGGTCTTCCATCTCTGTGTCCGTCTTCTTCTGTGGTGTTCTGCAGACCCCGGAACCCCTCCCACATTAGAGGATCATGACTTGTAATGAAAAAGCAGCTTTAGAGACTGTAAAAGGTTCTTCTAACCTGCCTAAGAAGCCTGGAAAACCAGTTTAATCCCAGTCCTTCCAGGCTTTGGATGGAGCCTCAACTGGGACGTCGGGGACCTGTCACCTGTTGCTAACAAGCTACAAATCCATTATCTGGTAAAATGTTTGTCATGTTTGCTTGTGGAACGTTTCGTACAAAACACCCAAAGACAAAAGAAAACCGTCTCATTTAACCCCATAAACGGGGACAAAGTGGACACCCGGCATGACGTTCCTTTTCATTGTTCGTAAAACTCACCGGTGGAAATTTATTCCCTGTTTACATGGCATCCAAATACACAAAATAAACAAACAAACAACCAGCAGTCAGAGAAACTTAAATGGTCATGAATGCATCACCAGGTTTTTTTAATATAAGCCAGTTGGAGATAACTAAGCTACAAGCTTCCTGCATTAATGATTATCTTCCAGCTGTGACAGAGATTTATGTGCAGCTTCTCATTTCCTAAACATGCACGTAAAAAGACATGTTCGAGTACCCCAAAAGGGTCCGATCATCAATCAAAGGAAACATGTCAGAAGATGCAGAAACCACTAAACCGTGTTAAGAACTGTCCGACGCAGGAAATGTGAAGGTGGACTGGTTAGTTTTATTCACAGAGCGCTTAAGGTCAAAATAAATCATGAAAAATCTATTTTCCAATAGAGTACACGCTGTGTGTGTCGCTATGCTCGTTCTGCTGTAAACGTGGGCCGGTCGCCACAAAGCTTCTGGGTGCTGCGATGTGTGAAAGCACCAGGTTTGCTGGTAACGAGTAGCAGCAACTTGGTTTGCATTACTAAAAAGTATCAAGTGCTCGTTGACACCATTCAGGGCATTTATCAGCAACTATTGAAGAGTTTATAGCACATAAGTAGGCACAGGGTTGTATCGCTTGTAGGCTGATCGCCTTCATCCCATTTAGCCCAGTGGCCTCCTTCATAAATGCTGTTAGCAGCTGCTAAAGCAAGGTCACCACTATTTTAACCTGTTAAGTGTGCCCCCTACTCCAAATGAGCTGGCCTGGCAGCTTGTAGACCTTCTATTAGCCCACTACACCAGGATTAACCCAGACAGACTTTGCATCACTTAAATGAAAATCAAGCCATAGAAACAGTTGCTGCATAAATGAGGAGTTTGATGGTCAGCAGAAAATGTTAATGAAGGCAGGATTTCTCCGTTTGCGTTGGTGGAATCTAAACACAAAGCCGTCGATTCACCGTAGCCGGTTCAAGCCTGGAGGGAACGCGGAAAACCGTGCGAGGAGGCCGAAAAGCAAGCAAACTCTGCCCCTGCAAGATTAAACCCATCCTGATCTCATTTCCATCCAACCTCATTAAGCTGCTTTCTGCCAAACTGTCCTAAACGTTGTGAAAGATCGATTACTGAGGGTTAAAAACAAAGCAAAACCTCATGGTCTCTGCTTGTTGGTCCCTTTCTTCCCATTTCAGCATTTTACCTTCATGTCAGCCATTCCTGCCTCTCGAGCAGGACTTGTTCTTCCTGCCTCGTGTCTCTCAGCATGAACACCAGGTTGACTTTTTTCTTCAGTAAATATCATCCAACAATCTCATTCCTGCACCTGAGACGTTTTTAAAAAAATACATATAAACACATATTTGTCCCAGCAGACAGGCGGGGACGGCAGTGTGTCGCATGAACACAAATTAATTTTATTACATGTGTCAGATGAGGTTTGTTACTAGCTCCTCTGGCCCCGCCTTCTCCATCTGGCCCCACCTCCTCCATCTGGCCCCGCCTCCTCCATCTGGCCCCGCCTCCTCCACGTGTTTGTAGTTTAGAACCTCATTTAAATGAAAATAAACATTGAAATATCTGTCTTCATTTTCCATTATATAAAAGGATATTGTCGTATTTTTTTGAAGAATCAGATTACTATATGGATAATAAACATAGCAAATGATGTTGCTAGGCAACACAGGACTGGAGGACTATGGGTAATTCTGGTACAGTGGGTGTCGGAAGACGCAGACTATGAAGGACACTTTGTGGGCTTCATAGTCTGCATACTTCAAAGTATGCAGTTTCTGACTTAAGACAAAGCCTGTGTGTGTGTGTGTGTATACAGTACCTGCTGTGGACAAAACATTCCTTTCTGGAGGTCACCACTAGGGGGCAGCGCACCGCCCTTGGACTCTGAAATTTGCCAGCCACTCTTTGTAAACCACCCCAAACCAACCTTTTTAACGATGTAAGGTACTGCCGGCAGCTATTTCGTGAAAGGAAGCTCTGAGGCATGGTGAGGAAACCCCACACAACCTTTCATGTTCCTGCACGTTGTGGGTTCAGTGTATGGGGAAAACAATGTCATCTGTTTAATGGGCAGCTTCCAGGACCCCTGCTGCATGTGTGGTCCATGTAAGATGTGAATCCTTCAGTGCTTTTCTATATTCACTCCGACTGCTTCCAGCTTTGCAGTTTCCAGCCTGGGTTAAACAGCGTAGGTGGTAACCGAGAGGTCATCCCAAGTAAACGGAGTTCTCTGTTTATGTGACTTTTTGAGGTTAGCTTCTTAGTTCTCCTTCTGGTTCCATCTCAGAGATGTAAGCCTGCCTGCATCAGAGGCCTCCAGGCTCTCACACTGTTTGTTGAATGCACAGATCTCTGGTGGGCACAGAAAAGCCCATTATAGTGACACAGGGCAGAGCGCTGACATCAGCTGTTGCAGCATTGTTTCACACACTGGGTCATTATGCGGCTGTTTGCTCTCATCTAACAGGAACTTCAAACCATATTTATGTTGGAAACCAGTGTACTGTTATTTGTTCCTGACAGGAAAAGCCAAGCCGGTAGCAACACATCTGCTTTGGCTTTTTACCTCTTTGCCACCCATGATACTGAAGTGCAAGCCATGTGATCTGTGACAAAGCCTGAGAATGGGCTATAAAAGTCGATTTTATGCTCTGTGATCACAGTTTGTTTGTGTTTGTTTGTTGGTTTTATTCTTGTTTTTGCACCACCAAGCCAAAACAATTACCTGTATGTGCAAACTAACTTCAACTCTGCTGTGATCAGGTTTGAATAAAGTTCATTCTACTGACAGCAGTTTCATCTTTATCAGGAAATAAGATGCCTTATGCTTGGTCTGGCATTTTAATAATGCAGTAATTTAATTTCCCTCCAGGATTATTTCAAACCTGCCGGATTTTAATGTCTGCTTCATTCAGTTCTGATGAGCATATTTATGTTATATAAAGCACACCAACACAACTTGTTTCTCAGATGTTATATAAACAATTCTTTTATGTAAGACAGAAGGTTTGTTTATCTACCGACATGTTTATCTACATCTCGTAGCCTTCTTCATAAGCGTCACATAATACTGTGACGTGTCTTTATGGCTGTATGGGGGAGGGGGGATGGAGTGGGAGATCGACGGGCGGATCGCATTACTGCAGACGCAGCACCGGTTTGTCACCCTCCGCAGGGTGGCCGGTGTCTCTCTTAGAGATAGGGTGAGAAGCTCGGCCATCCAGGAGTAGAGCCGCTGCTCCTCCACATGGAGAGGAACCAGATGTAAAAAAACCCAAAATAATGCTACCTGGTTACATAACGCGGGCTACATATCTCCTGCAGTTTATGCAGCAAACACTATCCAGTGGAAACATCAGCAAATCAGCTGATGTTGGTAGTCCCCACACACCCAGGTTATATGAACCTGCAGAGGAAAAGTTAAATGCATTACTTACAAAAAGCAGAAACAGGAATCGCCTTAAAAAGAGTGTTTCTAGAAGCAAAGACAGCGGAGACTCTTTCACGTACCAGTCACTTAGTTTTCTTCCTCATCTCTGTTCTTTGCTCTTTAGGTTATATTTCCTGGGGAGTATTCCCCATGCAGGAAAGGATGTGCATGTGCTCAAACTGCTTCTTTGCTGTATGGAAGTACTCCTGCTGCACCTCATTTCAGGGTCATATCTAAACAACACCGAGCCAAACGGGCTGTTTGCTTTCCGATCAGTACGTTATTAGCCTCTCATCTGCAGGTCTGTGTCTCCTAACTGTCGGGACAAATAAAGCTAAGTAGCCTGAACTTACTGCAGAGCAGGAGAAGCGGTGACCTTTTCTGCCGAGTCTCCTCGCACACTCTGGTCCTGGCTCTTTAGGCCGGCTAATGATCCATGGAGGAGCCCTGTGACTCAGCCTCTGTAATTACGCTCTGTCTGTGTTTGAGTGAGTTTCTCAGGCTAACCCTTTCATTCTGTGTCAGACACACACCTAGTTTTCCCTCCCATTGTTATATTCTTCTGTTTGGCTGTATCCATCTCCATTTCACTGTCTTGCTCTTGCCTCTGTCTCCCGCAGATTAATTGCAGTAAAACAGTCTCAGCTCCTTCCCAGGGAACCCTCCTCCACATCGACAGCCCTACGCTTGGGCTGAGAAATGGATCCACTCTAAGCCCACATGGATGCAGATTAGATAACATCCCGCCTGACAGTTTGGAGCTTTTACAAATGATAGAGCCAGCGTACATAAATATTATTATTTTCCTTTAGTTCTGTTAGACACCAGCTTTTCTCGCTTTCTCATAGGGTCTCATTTCCGAGCCGGAGCACGACATTGGGGTAAAGAAAATAGCTCTGGTTATATTCAAGTGGCAGAAACTTCCCAGTTTAGCCTACTCTGTCTCCATGGTCCCCCATGAGTCCAATCATAGCCCCGTCCTCTTTTTGAGAAGACTTCCCCTTATGAAAAAACTTGTTTGCTTCTACTGTTCTGATGAGTTTCTAATGAACAAACCCCTCCAGTCATGTTTAATTCAGCTTCGAATCGCCTCAAAGTTCTAAAGATTCCTCTTTTGTGCTTTCATCTTGTCAAAGCCTGACTAATGTGACCCTCTTCCTTCAGGTTTGACTTTACTCGATAATCGAAAGGGAAAAATGCACTGATAGCTTCTCGGCACTGGCACAGAGGTTCGTTAGTTTGTTTAAAGTGTTTTAAATGGCTTATCACCTTCTTCCTTTGGCACTTTTTAATCATACTCAGCCTTTCCAGAGCCTGATATCTGTCCTTCGTTCAGTTTGTCCCTTGATTTCTTCAGCCAGAATGTAGATTGATGAACTGCTGGGAAACCAGGCTGTCTTTTTTCTAGCGGTTGGGAACGACATCCTGTCCCAGGATGAGTTCAAGTATCTCAAGGTCAAACTGGTGGATCAGTTCGTCTGCTCTGCCAGGGCTTTGCATCAGTCTGTCTTGGTGAAGAAGGGATTGCCGTAAACAGCAAAGTTCTTGGTTTATTGGTTGTCCTGCATGATCATCTGTGGTCTCCAGTATGCTGATGGAGTAAGACTGTAGCTACGAGGGGCTGAAATGAGTTTCCCTTGCAGGGTGTCTGGCATATGGTGAGAAGCTTGGCCATTCACAAAGAGTCAGAGCAGAGTTACTCATCTTCCACATTCAGAGGGTCTGTTGCGGTGGTCCAGGCATCTGGTTGGGCATCAGAGCTGTTCCAGAGAGTTTCCCATTGGAAACTAGTCCCAGGTCTGGGAGAGGTATTATGTCTCTCAGCCCTCCTGGGAAGGCTTTGGGATTATCCTGGCTGAGCTGGAAGAGGTGGGGGAGGAAGGGGAATTGATGAATTGGATTAACTGGGCTCGACAAAGTGACATGAACTGAGCTGATACCGTACAAATAAAGCTAAACTGAAGTGGAAAGCCTTCACACAAATGGTCATAAGAAACTTTTCCATTGTTTCAATGTAGTCATTGAGATGCAAAATAGCTTTCATTCTAACCCTGATCATTGAAATGTGCAGCCGTACTTTTGTTCAATAATGTCCCGTATTGATCCCTTTATAAGAAATAAAATTAAAGCATTGAGAAACATTTGTACCTGTGAGGGATCGTGAGAATAGTTTAAACTTCATTTAAAACCTAATAAAGCTGCAGCTTTGATTTATTAGATGCATCTTTCTAATCCAAAGCTGAATTCAAGTTACTGCGAGAAATCTGCACAGTGGTTAGCTTGTCTGTGTTTGTGTCCTCAAAGCATCTATTTGTGCATTTCTGCTGCTCATGTATGACCAGCTGAAGGGGGCAGCCCTCGACCTCACATGTGCTAGCCACTTCCTGGGGTCTCATTGTAACGCCATGTGTTCCCAAACAGCCAAAAGACGTGTTCGCTCTAGTACTTGTCCTTTTATGGCTGAGATATCTCCATATTTCTCCTGATGAAGCCAGGGAGAGGCTGTCAGAAGATCCTGAATATATTCCCAAAATACTTGTAGCTATGTGAAAAAACTGGCTCCCGAAGGCTAAACCCGACTCGTTGACTCATTGCAGTCTGACTGGTAGATCATCAGTTCGCCTCTTGCCTTTAGCATTCTCATCTTTTTAGCTAGCACAGTTAGCAGGCTACTTAAACCATGTTGTTTCTTCCCACAGAGTCAGTCATCTTAACAAACTCGGTTAAAGTTCTGTTGCTTTGTGTTGCCTCTAAACACAAGTTCAGTCAGGTGATGCAAATCAGGTTTTATTATTCGCTGTTTGGCATTCTTTATGTGATCTTGTGGCTCAAACTGAGCTGCGTATCAACACCTGTCCCCCTCTCCCTTCCAGCATCCAGCATCTGCATCAGCACTCAGAGGTAAGACACAAGGAGCTTCAGGTGCTGCTTGGTGTCACACACAATCAGTCACAACAACCTCAGTCAGGGCCTGTTTGAGGGCGCCCAGACACCCTGCTGGTCACGGCTGTCACTGTTTTTCTTTCCCTTTCTGTTATTTACAGAAGCGGATTGAGGAAGATCGTAGTCCCACGTCTCATTCTTTTAACTGATGTCTGTGTAGTTTAGTGATTTCTCTTGTGCATTGGGCGATGTCACAGGTAAGGCCGGACGCACCCCAATGGACACCTCACCCTGAAAGAAATTACAGTGCAGCATCATAATGTGTTGTGGCACACTCAAAACATTCATCCCCATACCCACTACAGGAATGTTTGAGCCGACAAAGGTTTCAGGAGAGAACGGCAAAGTGGAGGCTACAATAAATGAGTCTAAGGCCCCGGTGTCACGCAAAATCTTAACGCGCACCTGCTCCTTACTGCCCACCAAGGACACATAACCCTCCGTAATGAAAGGTAAATATGACCCCAACTCAGGTTTAACTCCAGCAGTAACCTCAGCCATCTCCTGCCTCACAACAGCTGCAGTACACAACACCGGTTTAGCACCACCAGAACCAGGCTTAGGACGAGATTTCAATGCATAACAGTCATTTTTCCAGTGCCCTCTTTTATGGCAGTAATTGCAAACCTTATCCGCCTCACGAGAAAACCGACCACGTCCAGATGAAAATTCAGATGGTCTCTCAGGCCGAGTTTCATAAGGACCAGACCCAAAACTGCCATACGAATGGGTCAAATAATAGTCGTCAGCAAGCGCAGCAGCCTCTGCCACAGATGTTACACCACGCTCACCGATGTAAGCTGCAATTCGGTCTGACACAGAGTTTTTAAACTGTTCCAAAATTATCAACTCACGGAGGCCTTCAAAAGAGTCCACACCAGCTGAGGAGCACCAACTGTCAAAATGAGTGACCAGATCCCGCATGAACTC
>JBAMHV010000009.1:25819238-25830719 GCA_037177535.1 Pseudomugil gertrudae
TTTAGGAGTGGCTTAATGGCAGCTATCTTTAGTGACTTGGGAAAAACACCTGTTGCCAGTGAGCTGTTGACAATAAGGAGATCATTTTCTACAGAGGTAAAAACTGTTTTTAAGAAGTCAGATGGCATCATGTCCAGAATGCATGTTGGTTTTAAATGCCAAAATAATTCTTGTAAGATTTTTAAATTAATCGTATTAAATTGTGCGAAAAGTTTAGTTAACTCCTGTTATTCGAATTAGACTAATTATCTTGCTATATTTTCTCGAATAGATTTGAAGCTTTGTTTTCCTACACTTACGTTGAGCTTTTCAATATTCTCTTTTAACATTTACAACCATGTTGGTATTTCACCATGTCTTCTGTTTGCTCAGGGTGCTCTTGATTCCTATCTGTGCTTATCCTAACCCTAACCCCCCCCTAAGCCTAGCCCATTTTAACCCTAACCCACTCTAAGCCTAACCCAGCACAGACTCTGAAGCCCGGACCTGATATTACATGGATTCCTCTGAAGGCCTGACAGGAAGTCCTGGTTGTTACGGTGATGCATCCACTGAGCACATCCCAGAGATGCTCACAAGTCATGTTTGTGTATTCAGTAATGTCATATTAGCCTCTGAACCCCTGACTGGCAACCTGTCCATGTACACCCCACTTCTCGCCCAGTGATTGCTGGTATAGGCTCCAGTTATCTGCGAGCAGTACTGTTTATGGACGGATCCCTGACCCAGTGAGCTCATAGTCCATCTTGGTCCAGTGTTTCCCTCAGTAAGAAGCGTGCAGAGGCAAACATAACTGTGTACATGTCCATAATTGGCTTTGGACACATTGTAGCACAAGGACGTCGCACATTTGTGCATTCGGATGTCGTTCTGCAGGATTTCTGCAACCCTCCATTTGACCCGACAACAAGCCCAGCTTTTACTGGCCCAAACCTTTCACTGGTTCCCCTCAGATCACTTCTGTCTTTTGGTAAAACCCTGACCCCCACAGCTGACGATATATCGCCATGGCGATCAGTCACTATGGTAACTGGATAATTTTTCATCACACTGAACTCTTTCCTCCATTTCCTCTTGATGCTCTCTTACTATAAATCTCAGTCTAAACAAGTTATGTCTGCTTCACCTTTTTTTTAAAGCAAATGAAATCCACTGCCCTCTTCCTCCTCCTCCTCCTCCTCGCCTTTAATCTCTCCTTTGCTTAGCTTCACTCTTCCTCTCCACCCCTCTCACTGTAATAGAGTCTGAGTGAGCGAGCACAGTAATAAAGTTTGAGAGAATCCAGCCAGCCATGTCTCCCACCTCAGTCACACTCACTTCCATAACCAGGTTACGCTGAGTGTGTGTGTGTGTGTGTGTGTGTGTGCTATGTTTGCTAAGGTTCAATTACCTACAGCTTAGTGTGAAGTGTTTTTCTTCCTCACCTCAATAACCATACAACACACACTCATAGTTAGAAAGGAAAGCCTGATTCAGTAACTGTGTGTTGGGATTGGCGTGTGTGTGTGTGTGTGTGTGTGTGTGTGTGTGTGGGGGGGGTTACACAGTCTAACAGCTGCCTCCACAAGGCGACAACAAATACCTGGTCATATTACATGATTAGTGTGTGTATAGGTGTGATCACGTTCATAGACTCTCCATAAAGCACAGGCGGTACCTATATGTGATTACTCGGTGTCACGCCGGTGTGTGTGTTCAGCGTGTAATAAAACACACACTTGTACTAATATGATCTCAGCAGGATTTTTTTTCATTACATGGAATGACTCGATATGAGAAACAAAACAGGAATCCATCTTGTTGATTGTGTTACAGCGATCCTGCAACGAGGAACACAACGGGGGGCACAGATCTTTACCCAACGCTCCACATTTCTCTGACAACTCACTTGTGTTTACATACAGTGTGTAAACATCGTGCTTTTGCTCAGATCAGTGCACGTGTGTTACATCCCCAAGCCTGTGGTCTGAGGATGATTTCTACAAATACTCTGATGGACACCAACTTTCCACCTAAGCTGCAGATCTGGATCAACATCTTCATCAATCATCCCATCAAGTCATCATTCACCTCACCTAATTGGACTCACCAACTCTGTACTTCCTCCTCCTTCTTGACCAATCAGGCAATCCCATGGACTTTAAAAAGGAGGAACTTTCCTGCAATCAGGGCAGCTGTGTCCTCCTGGGTTCAGTCTGCCTCTGGAATTGAGAAGCGCTGGTTTGGAGATTTGGACTTCGCATAAAACTTTAGAATAACTCTTAGTGATTTATAATGAATTTAGATTTCATGGTTTGGATTTAGTAGATTTGAGAGTATTTTGGGTTCCTTGTAAATAATTGTAAACATTAGAGTTAATTGTAATTGTTGTTATTTGCTAAACCTTGTTGAGGTCTCTTTTTGTTTTTAGGGACACCTTTGGACACTTTTTGTTGTTTATTGTGTAAAGTTTTGAGAACCGGGAATCATTGTTATATCTTAAGTTTGTTTTCTGGTTAGTTTTGTTATAGACCCCATACCCCTAGTTTTTAAAAGGGGTCATAACAAAGTGGGGGCTCGTCCGGGATATTTTTGTAGAAGTTTGAGAGCATCTCTTTTCAGTTAAATAATATTGTTTCTACATTGTGGAAAATAAGTGGCTATTGGGCAAAATGGTTACATTTGATCTGGAGGAGTTTGAGGAGGACAACGACTTTAGAGCGGGTCAAACCCTGCAGAAAAGACGATTGGATGTTAATTACCACGTGTTTTGACATCCCCTTGCCTAGAACGATGTGAAAGCGTGACATGAGGGCGATAGTTGTGGCTGGTTTGATAGAAAGATGCATTTTGCGTAGCACTGAGGATGTTTCCCCTGTAGAAGCTGGACCGTCTGAGGAGGCGGCTCTGAGCATAAGTGCCTAACGGGCACTGGTGAAAAAGAGGCAGTGACTCCCGTGGGAGATAATAGGAAAACGCTACCTGTTAGTCTCCCATAATATCATCCTGCTCTCTCTGAGAATGCCTCAGGTTCCTCCCGGCTGGATGCACGGTTGAGGATGAGGCTCGCCAAGTTGCAGATGGAACACCAGCGTGATATGCAGCTCGAAATCCGAAAAATGGAAATCAAGGTTAATAAGGAGGTGCTCATGCATCGTTTGGAGCTAGAGGCTCAACGATGCAATAATTAAGAAACAACTACCAGAAAGTGTGGTTGTGTATCTAAATGAACAAAGGGTGGCTACTTTATCAGTTGCTGCAGTTGTTTCTGATGAGTATGTGTTGACACACAAAACGGTGTTTAAGCCTGTTGTAAGAAACGCTGCAACCAACAAATCAAAAATGGTCAAACCTTGTGGTTCTGAAGAACATGCTTGTTATTATTGCCACAAAGTGGGGCATTTGATTGGAAACTGTTAAAGCTGAAAGCTAAACAGAAAGGACAGTCTCCTCCTCCTAGTAAAAAGGGAGTTGGACTTGTCAGTGGGAAAAGTAAGGGAATGGAGGTTGATTCAACTCCAGACCCATGCTTTGAGCCATTTATTATGGATGGCATTGTATCTCTGTCTGAGTATCAGCCTGAATATCAAACTGTGAAAACATTAAGAGATACAGGGGCATCTCAAACACTCATCCACGCAGATACACTGCCCTTCTTTGATAAACTCCATGCCGGGTACAGTGTAATCTTGCGGGGAGTGGAGCTAGGATATATGCCTTGACCCGTCCATTTTGTACAACTGAACACAGGTTTAGTGAAGTGTTCCCTATGGCTGTATGTAATGAGCTGCCCCTTGCTAATATTTCCATTCTCCTAGGAAATGACATCGCCGGATGCAGAGTAACACCTGCTTTGGAGGTGCTGAATAAACCGAAGATCAGAAAATCGACATGTGTGGTAACCCGTGCTCAAGCATGCAAAGGTGGCAAGCATGATGATTTTGATCTGACTGAGTTTTCTAGTTGCATCTGTTTCAGAAAATGATCAGCTGAAAATGAGAAGTCGTGGGGGAGGAGAAGGATCCCGATGTAAAAGTTTGGGGGATTCTTCCACCTCTTGCTGGCTCTCCTACTGTATATCACAAACACTCTTGTGTGATGCACAGAGGAAGGATCCCACGTTGCCGAGGCTTTTTAAACAGGTGGTGAGTGCAGATGACTTGTCAGCAGTTGAGAGTGGCTTCTATCTGAAACACAATGTGTTTATGTGACGTTGGTGTCCGGTTGCTCTTCTGGGAGCAGACTGGAATGTAGAAACACAAATAGTAATGCCAGCCCCATTCCGATACAGGTACTGCAGCTGGCACATGATGACCATTGGTCTGGTCATATAGGAGTATATAAAACATATAAACATGTTCTGAAGCATTTCTGTTGGCCCGGGTTAAAGAAAGATATTGTCCATCATGTCCGAAGTTGTCATGTGTGTCAGGTCACAGGAAAGCCCAATCAGACAATTCTGCGTGCTCCTTTGCATCCAATTCCAGTAATAAATTAACCTTTTGATAAGTTAATAATAGATTGTGTAGGTCCTCTTCCCCGTATTCGTTCAGGAAACTGTTTTTTGTTAACCCTGATGTGTCCAGCAACGCACTATCCGGAGGCAATACCCTTGCGCCGGATAACTGCTCGATATGTTACCAGAGCTTTGCTAAAGTTCTGTTCAACTTTTGGATAACCGCACATAATTCAGACTGATCAAGGCAGTAACTTTATGTCAAAGATCTTCAAGCAGGTCTTAACTGATCTAAACATCCGCCACGTTACGAGTATGGCCTATCATCCAGAAAGTCATGGAGTATTAGAACGATGGCATCAGACCATTAAGTCAATGCTAAGAAAATAGTTATGAGGAAAATAAGAACTGGGATGAAAAAAAATCCTTTGCTTCTCTTTGCTGTGAGAGAAGCACCTCAAGAGTCTCTAGGATATAGTCCCGCAGAGCTAAGTTTTGGCCACTCTCTTCGTAGGCCGTTAAAGGTCCTAAAAGAGAAACTCTTGCATAATGAAACTTTGCCAGACCAAATATAAGCAAGTTTGTAAATTCGTTCCGTAACAGGTTGTCATTCTTGTGCGTTAGCATCTGAAGCTTTAAAAACGACTCAAGCAACTATGAAGAAGAGGCATGACCAGAAGGCAGCAGTCTGTGCCTTTAATGAAGGAGATCACGTATTAGCACTTCTTCCCCTGACTGGATCACCATTAGATGCAAGCTTTTCTGGGCCATACAAGGTTAAACAGCGCCTGTCAGACACCAGTTATGTAATTTCAATGCCAGATCGCCAACGAAAAACTCACACTTGTCACACAAATATGCTGAAAGCGTACGTTACAGGCAACGTTGTGCCTGTCAGTTCTGAGGATACCCCGGAGCTCTTGCTACCGGAAGTACCGTTCAGGGTTGATATTCCATCTGTGGAAGCTCACGGGTCGGAGACTGTAGCTTCTAGACTGACACCTCGGCTATGCAATTCTGAAATGTTGAAGCAGTTGCCACGCACGCTACATCTCCCTGATAATCAGTGTTCTGAGATATTGTTTTTGGTTAACAAAGAATTTGTTCCAGGATGTACCCTCCCAAACTACTGTCATTCAACATATTGATGTGGGTAATAGTAAACCTATAAAACAGCCAAAGCCAAGTAAAAGTCCATGGAGTTCTCTTTGTTTGGTGGAGACTAAATCTGACGGTTCACCTCGCTTTATTACGGATTACTGCAAAGTAAATGCTATGATGGTGGTGGATGCATATCCAATGCTCCGTGTGGAGGACTGCGTTGATGCTATTGGTTCTGTGCGATATGTGACAAAGTTAGATTTATTGAAGGGATACTGGCAAGTCCCATTGACAAAAAGAGCATCTGAAATCTCAGCGTTTGTAACTTCTGACCGATTTTTGCAGTACACGGTTATGGCATTCGGAATGTGCAATGTCCACTGCGGCATCTTTTCAGGATTGAGGTTGTCTGGGTCTCACAAAGCACGTTCACCCAACCCGGGTCCGTCTCCATGGACACTGCGGCTTGTTTGGAGTATGAGCATGCATTTGCACACATTCTTATGAAAACAATTTGCATGGATATATTGTTGGTCCTAGTATATGTCCTAGCCAATCAGTGAGCTGGATTTTCTCACTTTGGTGGTCGTTTGGGGAAAAATCGTTGTGGAAGCTGTGAGGCACAATCCAGGCCTTTTGTTGTGAAAGCAAAGGAAGGTTTGCCCTGATGGTGCTTTATTTAACCCAGAAAGACTTCAGCGTGTGACTATCAGGGCTGAGCCACAGATGCCAGAATCAGACCCACAGAGAGTCAGACCCTCTTCTAGAGAGCTGCTTTTTCTTTTTCCTGCAGTGAAACAATAAAGTAATGCGGTTAAAAATATAAGATGTTTGATTAGAGATGTTATTACAACAGCACAGGGAGTTCCTCATCATCTGTTTATCGATGACGATTGCAGAAATTTGCTGTTAAAACAACAATCACAGCTGTATTTGTACGACAGCGCCACTTCACAATGTCAGGGCGCTTCACAGTGATGCCTGAGATGCTTGTGGTTGAAGCTAAATGCACAGAGCTAAACGCACTGAGCTAAACGCACTGAGCTACGGCATTAGCTGATGCTAATACGGTACAGTGTTTTTCTGTGCTGTGAAATTTAAGTTGGTTTTTTCATCCTTTTTTTAAACCTGAATAAACTCAATTACAGCAAATTTTCACCAAAAATCTTAAAGAGCAACAAGCTAAATATTTTCATACGGTCATCCTGCTAAAATGCTAAATGCTTCTGGGACTTTACATTTCTGGGACAAAAACACTTTTAACTTTTTCAGACTTTCACGTGTCACTTACACAAACCTAAAGGAGATAAAACATCACCTTTAGGACATTGCAGTTAATTGAAATGACATTACTGACACTCGTTTTACTGGACGGGTACGAGCGAAACAACATGAAGTTTAATTGGATGGCACGACCTACAGCAAATCTAATTAATATTTTAGTGCATCCCAAACTTTAAGACATGCCCAGAGGACAGAGATCAAAGAGCTGACAGTGTCCAGATGATGGTTTGATGAATGATTACCAAGTGATTACACTGCCTGATGGAAGTCCTGTTTACAGCATTCTACTTATTCTGTTTAATCTACCACCAATCTGCAGGCGCTCTGCTCTGGACTGGAAGACATGTTTGCATTTTTCTTTAAAAACAAGCAGATTTTAATGCATTTTCATGACACAGCTTTGAACTAATAACAACATTAGAGGAAATGTGCAGCTTTTGTTCTGTTGTATTCCTCCTTTCCCCACTACTGTCAGTCATCCCTCATTCGTATTCCCAGTTTCTCTGGTTTTACCTCCCGTCTTTCTGTCCCTGTCTCTGGCATGCCTCAACCGACTCTCTCTCCTCATTTTCTTTTCATCTTCATCTCTTCCTGTCACTCTCATCTTCCCTGGTGGCTCCTTCTTTCTCTCCTTTCTCTCAATCTGTCCATCCTGCACCTGTTCACAGCGCCTGTTTCTCCACTTCTCTCCCGCTGGACTCAGATTTCCCATCTTTTCCCATCTCTGTGCTATTTTTCATTTTTTCTATTCTCCATCTTTCTCCACCTCTCTGCTTCGGTTCTGTCATCTTCCAGGTTGCACACGGATGCTGGTAACACAATCTGCTGCAGCCTCCATTCCATTTACATAAAGCATGAACATGTAATCTGCACCCAGATACGTTTGGGAAGAAAGCTTGCAGAGTCTGTAGAGATGGAAATGGGGCAGAATGTGTCACTGCAAACCTGGAGGGGAATCTTATTTCAGCCACTGTCAGCCGGGTGGAAACACATTGCATTCAGTGTGCAAAGATGGGAAAACTTTCACCCAAGTGGAAAAGACAAGACACCACCCGAGCCCAGCCAGAGATGTGTGATGGGAGGTGGATGTTTAATAAAATGAGCTTTTTACCTTACCAGCACTGTTTGTGCATCTTTCACTTCATTATACGGCTTGTTGTCAGGTTAAAAGTGTTACAGATTCCTGTCATTCCATCACCTGCCCTCACCTGGAGCGGAATGGATCACATCTTCACCTGCACACTCTGGATTCGTCAAACCCCTCAACCAATCACCATCCAACACACCAGCAAACAGGAACTAAAAGGCCACCTCAACATTCATTCAGAGAGAAACTGTAACAGACTTTTATCCTCGGCTTGTGGGTCTGCAGACTTTGTAACTTTGGCTTCTGGTATTTGTGGTGACCTTTGTGGTGTTTAGCTTAGATTCAGGTTTTTGTAGTTTCACTTAGTATTTAGTGTTCTTGTCTTATGTGTGTGTATATTTGTTCCAGTAGTGTTAAAACTACTTTGTTTTCTGTTTATTTAATAATTGGGCTAGTTTAGGTTTTGTTTGTGTTTGTATTTGTACATAGTATTTGATAATTGATAGTATACAGTATATATTTACCTGGGAGTTTTGGTTTTTCTGTAATTAGTATTACTAGTGATTTTGTGTTGTTTGATAACCTTAGTTAAATGGAGCTGCTCTCCCTCTTGCTAATGCTTTAGGAGGCCTGTTTTGGTTTTGTACTTCATACCTCGGATTTGGCCATCCCAGTTTATGTTTGTTAGGACTTTGTTATAATTCTTTGTTGATTTGAGCAGTTTCTGGAACCCCACCTCCTGTGGTCTAGAACCACGTGTGTGTACCGATACCCTCTGCAGACATGATAAATTCATTCTCACTAACATTCCAACAGCGAAACTCTTGTGCGGTTAGGACAGAAACCCGTCTGCCAAACAGGGTGGTAACAACAGGAAAAACAGCAAATCATCTGCAGTAAAAAGGAGAGGGAGTCTCTTTCACCCAAATATGGGTGTTCCTGTGTTTCATCTAAAGGAGAAAAGGCTTCAAAGTGATGGATCCTGTCCGTGGATTGGTCTCAGGAAGGAAAGTCCATCTAAGGATCACACTGAGCATCTCATTCACAGATAATGTATTCTGGCACCTTAACAACGGTACCACAGTGGTCCAAAAGGCCCTGAGAACACTGATGAACCAATCCCTTACAGCTGAGTGTCCACTCAGGTGGAGAGGGTCCATCCATCCATTTTCTAATGCTTTGCCCTGAACGGGGTCGCAGGGGTGAAGAGGGTCCTGATTTCATAA
Source organism: Pseudomugil gertrudae (assembly GCA_037177535.1). NCBI lineage: Eukaryota > Metazoa > Chordata > Actinopteri > Atheriniformes > Pseudomugilidae > Pseudomugil > Pseudomugil gertrudae. The sequence continues at coordinate 25,828,372 of JBAMHV010000009.1, forward strand.
ATATTGCAAACAGGTTTGGATTTAAGAGCATTGTGCTCTGTCTCCTCCACACAGTTCAGGTTTGTAGCCTGCAGCAGGTGGTCTTCATCCAGACAGGGGGGTGGGTAGGGGATCAGGAGGTCCTTGGGAAGTGAGGGTAAGGGCCCATTGGTCAGGACAGGAGCACAGACTGGATCAGCTGAGGTTTCATTTGAAGCATCTTTACGAGCAGGTCTTAAGAGCAGAACTTCAGCAGATGTTTTGTTGGCGCGGATGCCTGTGAGACGTTGCAGCTCATCGTGCGTTCACAGATCACGACATCAGAAGTCTCATTTCCATGTTTCTGCATCACAGGCTGCTGTTCACCTCACACACAACCTTCCTGTTCTTAACTTGCTGTTAAACTAACTCATTAGCATCATCGTTACCCAGCCTCAGGCAGAGAGCTGGCACTTTTCCTTGGCTCTTCCTCTCCTGCCTGACTCCTCCTCCTCCTCTCCTCACCGTATCCCTTTTGGATGTTTGGCAGCATCATCCTTCTTCTCCTTCCCTCCTCTCGCTCCTTGGCTCCTGGGGAGGGATGGAAACTGAGTGAGAGAAGGTGGCTGAATGAGGAAGATGCTGATGGGAAGATGGAACAGATGTCTCTGTTCCATTAAGGGGGCAACGAGCGGAGCTGGAAGTTTCCTCGCCACCCTCGCTCAGCAGGGAGGTGCTACAGGGTCCAGTTCTGCCGAGCGAAGAGGAGGCAGCAACACCTGGCCATCTTCCTGTACATCATCCGTAATGTTGTCTTTCCTCAGAGCCTCCTCGTCTCTTTGTCCCCGGCGTATCCGACTTGGTTCAGTGAAAACGAGTGTGCTCTGCATGTTGCCATATTGGCCTGAAATGAAATGCAGATTTTCAGGTTTAATTAAAGTGTTTGAGAGCAGACATCCTATAAAGCACCTGTTGATGACTGAAGGAGGTGAAGCCCACGACCACCACTGGCTTCCTCCTTTGTGGTGCTTTGCTGTCTGCTGGCTGCCTGAGGCAGGTGAAATGTGTGCTTTGTTTCTGATCCCGAATTCAGCCACTGTAATCGTGTTCTTGACTTGGTTTTGTGGCATATTGTTCCACAACCGAGCCACTTTAATCAGATGCTTCTCTGTAAAGTCTAATCTGGAGCTGATTCACACCTTGTTGTTGCCTGCTGCATTTGTCCTCATGAAGTCCTTCCCTTATGCTGGATTCACTGACACACCTGTTTCCTGGAATGGAGGATGTGAGGCAGCTCTGTGTCGCTATGGAGAAAGTCCTGCAAACATTGTTCTGCTCACATCTCTTTGCCTCCATGTTGTGGGATCACAGGAACTCATAAATCATCTCCAGATCTTTTTATTAGCTAAACTGATGATAAATCAACGAGCTAAGAACCTAGAAGACAAAGCAAAAGCTTTAGAATAAACCATCCAAAGAGCTAAAATAACAGAACCTGCGTCAGTGTCAGATGGGAAGCTGCTCTGTTGGATATAGATCTGGTGACTGGAGGCCAGTGAACTCATCGTCATGGGAATGATGTGAGCTGTGTGACATCATCCTGTATTACCATCATGCTGGTATTAAGGGACAAAGTGGGAGAACAAACGATCCTCCTCCATGTTTTCATGTTTCCAGCAGATTCTGATCCTACCATGTGAATGTGGAGCTGAAACTCATCACACCAGTAGCTTGTCTCCATCTGCTATTGTCCAGTTTTGGTGACTGTGGGAATTGAACCCTTAGTTTCCTGTTCTTAGCTGCAGGAGGGAACATGGTGTGGTCTTCTGCTGCTGCTCAGTGTGTTATTTGTTCATAGATGGCATTCTGCACATTTTGATTGGAACCAATGCTGACTGGCCTAACTATCATCTCCAACCAGTCTTTCCAGTATCCTTATTTATTATATAACAGTAGGACTCTATGTGTCTAGGCAGAGGGTCATAAATCAGACTTTCTCAAGATAAGTAAAAGTGTGCCGCAGGGTTTCATTTTGGCTCTTCTATCTTCATAAATGATTCAGTCAAAGACATTTGAATTGCACTGTATGCTGATGATACTACACTTCATACATCTGCTCCTCTGCAACACAGGCGGTAGAGAAACGTTCGACTGCATCTCAGTCATTACAGAAAGTCTGACTAAAATTAATTTAACGTTCATGATCTTATCAGATCTTACAAGCTTAGAATTCCAACATGTGATTTACAACCTCAAAACACCTCTATGATGAACAAGATCGTTAGAAAGAAGGCTCCCTTGCCCGGACGCGGATCACCGGGGCCCCCCTCTGGAGCCAGGCCTGGAGGTGGAGCACGAGGGCGAGCGTCTGGTGGCCGGGCCTTTGCCCA
>JBAMHV010000009.1:25927446-25939739 GCA_037177535.1 Pseudomugil gertrudae
GCTAAAACACATACAACAGACAAAACAGGAACATATCAAAATAAAACAGGAAACACTCAAACACAAACCCTGACACTGTTCTACCACATCCACGAAGAGAACTTCCTGTTCCACCACTATTCGTGATGAGAACGTTCCACCCCATCCCAAAGCTGCTTTATGGGACTGAGGAGGCTGTTGGAGTGAACTTATCGTCATGGAGATGATGTGAGCTATGTGACATCATCCTGCTGGAGGTTTCCATCTGAAGAGGCTGCTCTGTGCTCATTATGGGATGGGCATGGTCAGCAGCGATACACAGTGGTGGAACTAAGAAGACCAAAGTGGGACAGGAAGATTGATGGATCCATGTTTTCACGATGTTTTCTCCAAATTCTGATCCTACGGAAACGCATCCGACATTTTTTCTTCTTCTAGTGTTCTGGTCCAGTTCTGGTGAGTCTGGTGAGTTGTAGCCTCTGTAACTGCAGGAGTGGAACCCGGCGTGTTCTGCTGCTGTGTCCCAGTTGTCCCCTCTGATACCAGCAAGACATACTGGTCCAGAAAATGGCCAGTATATTATCTTGAGGCCATCTCTATAACCTCTACAGATGGTCGTAGGTGAAAATCCCAGTAGTGGTTTCTAGTAGTCACACAAATCTCCTTTCTTCTTCACTCTGATGCTCATTTTGAACTTCTTGTAAGTCATCTTCACCATGTGTACGCGACCACAAGCTGCCACCTGATTGGCTGATTCGATATGGTTGAAGCTGATAAAGCAGCCAGTGAGCGTGTGCTTCAGCTTAATTCTTCTGGGAGCAAACGTATGCAGTGCAGGTTTTTTGGAAGTCAGTGGACATTATTAAAAAAAGGATGTTAAACATTTTGCTGAAGATGCTTTTTTTCCCCTAATAGAGCTCTAAAGTTCTCACAGCCAGCATTATGATCAGTTCCCTAAATGGACTGCCAGATGCTGCTGACATTCTGGCTCTTGGCAACAAAGCACTCAGTGTTAAGGAGTTATGAGTGCTCTGCTGTTTGGCTGATCAATAACTTGACTTTTATTTCTCCTCTGCAGAAAAGACCATCTGTCAAAGTGTTGGCAAAACACCCCACAAATACAAACTGTAAGCTACAGACTGACATCCTCAATGCACTGTAGGCTGAGTTGTTTGTCTGGGTTGGCTGATCAATAACAGGCTTCTCTATTAGCCAGCGGTCATGTTCATGTTTGTTTATTACACTATCAGGGTTGAACTGCACCTTAATGTGTTTCTACATTAGCTCATTTCTATACTCTGATCTGCTAATGTCTTTAAGATGGAGGGATGAGTGCTCCTCATCGTTAATCATCCTTTCACCAGATGAGTGGAGAGAGTGGGGAAGCATGTTGGTCGTTTTTCCACTGGTCATTTACCTGGCTGAGCACGCCCTTAAAAACAATAACAGTGAATTATTTACTGGTTTTATTTCACCTTTTCACAATGTTATGTTGTGTCTAGAACTAAAAATCACTTTTAGGGAAACATGGCAACCCATCGTAAAGAGTAGGAGATGAAATGTAAAGCACCAATGAAATGCTCTTATTGGATTTTTCATCCTCAGTGTGTACTGCTCGTGTTTCAGTCCAGATCCAATCCTTCGTGCTGCCGTAGTTAGAAGTGTAATAAAACCCTTATTTAGACATTTCAGTACAGAATGAATGTGTACCACGCCCCCTCAGAAACTGCCTTCCTCATACTAACTCTGTGAAGTAAAGCATGAGTGTACCCCAGCCTCTGGCTAGCAAATGCTGTAGTTAGCATACGCTGTAGTTAGCGGATGCTACAAGAAGTGGACGGTGTTGTTATTAATCCTGTGGATGAGTACTTGTGGAGATGACTGGACCCGAAGCAGGCAAAAGGCAGATGATGAGATTTATTATAGACAACATAAACACCTGACTAAAGGAAACCAGACTTAACATAACTTACTACAAGTAACACTAACACACTAACAATGAACCATGGAGAAGTAACTGAAACCAGGGATAGATATACACACACAGACTGAACACACACAGGTGGAATGAAGGAACTAAATAAACCCAGGTGAAACCAATAAACTTGAACACAAGAAAGCTAAACTAAACATGACGGACAAAACAGGAAGTAAACCAAAATAAAACAGGAAACATGAAAACACACACCGTGACAGAAAACACACATTGTGACAGGTGTACTTAGTGGACACATAATATGTATGTGCAGATACTGTTTGTTAACACAAGGGAAGCGTATTATTTATCTTTGAAGAATTTACTGAAGCTGTTTTCTGTGACTGCAGCACCAATGTCCATTGTTCTGGAAATGTATTAATACAATATTTGTTACAAAGCGGCTGTTAGAGCCGTCCTTTCCCCAAGGGTATGATCAGTGCTTCAGAAGACTGGCTAATAGCTTCAGGGTGGATCTGTCCTCGGGAGACAAACCGTGATGGATGGATCAGGCTGCTGAAGGCTTGATGAATCGGTGTCTAAAGAAACAATGGATGAGTGCATGGACGAGCAGGAGGGATTGATGGATTATACTGTAACTAGTAAACTGGCCAGAAAGCCTGTGATAAATTCTGAATAACGAGATGTGAGGGATACTGGCGATATGTTGGGGATATTAGAGTCATTGATGCAAGTTATCCCATTGGTTTTTAGCTGAAGTAACATGAGTCAAAATGTCAGCAGTGCTGCAATGCTTCAGGTCTCCCTGATCAAAAGACTCTAAGTATACCATAAATCTGAATCAGCTGGGCTGCAACAACAAACATCCAAAACCAGCAGGACAGCAGCCCACAGGGACCCACCCAGTCATTATTTCATTCAATGTCTGCACCATTTATTCTGATGAAGGGTCGCAGGCAATCCGATGGACCCAATCCGAGCAGTCATTGGACGAGAGGCAGGGGACACCCTGGACCGGCCGCATGTCCATCACAGGGCTAGCAGAGACACACATTCAGTCTTAAGGAGCATTTAGATGGACCAATCAACCTAACATATATGTCTTTGGATGATGTGAGGAAGCCGGGGAGGACACACACTGACAGAAAGGCTCCTGTCCAAGTCGAGACTAGAACCGGCGACCTTCTCGCTATGAGGCTGCGGTGCTAACCACCATGATGAGGGAAATTATTATTATGTCCCATTAAAACCATTAGACATCCAAATAACCCTTTAGTTTTGGTTTATAAGGTTCAGGAAACATTGCTATTCAGATTACATAATTTCCTTTTGCATTATTTAGGCATAAATGAAGGTGTAGACCACAGTATATGTAGGAAACATGTATCTCTTGATAGCATAAATGCCTTAAATATGCTTGTTTTAGCTGTTTTTAATGATGAAACTGTGTCTTTGTGAAGGGAGAGCAAACATGAAAAAATGGCTCGTGAAGTTTTGATTGGTTGAAACAAAAGATCCTCTGTCAGCTTTTAATATGATGAAACCAAATTAATTCTTGTTTTACTCATTAGCATAATGGTTGCTAAGCAACAAACCAATGACGCGTGAGTTGGGTAGATCTAACCTGAAGACCACATAGACCGGACTCCTACGAGGAATCGAGACCAGCGGAAACCAACTTGTTTTCCTCCCTGCATCCTGTTCTTCCATGAGGCCAAAGTTAAAAATCATTCACGTGTTACAAACGTTTAAAAAAGCTGCTTTTATGTTTCTACCAAAGTCCAGATCCAACTCGTGCCCTTTCGATCACTATGTTCCCGATTCAGAGAGGAAATCTTCTATGATAATGAAGCAAAATTCGGGTCTCCAGAGCATCAACTCGCACCTGAACTGTGAAAATAATTGGATATGGTACATCTTTGCACATCAATTACTTTGATTAGTCTGACCACTGCAGAGCCTAAGCCTGCTAAATTCCTGCCATTAACAATCAGCAACTCATTTCTCTTGTTAGAAAACGTCCCAGCGGACTAAACCGAGCAAACTTCTGGCAGATGACTGCATCTTTATCACGCTTTGCATGGTATTTTTGATCCGTCTCGTTGTTCTTTTTGTCTCCCATTCTCTCTCTATTTGCAAGTCTTCATCCTGTTTGTCTTTCTAAAGAAACAGTCGAGCTGTCAGCATCTCGTACGTGTGAAATTCTGTCACAAGCTGAAAGCAAAGGCGCTCAGAAACTCTGTTGTGCCTGTTTGCTTCACAATGCACCAGGGATCCACAGGTTCAGATGAAAGACTCAGCCCCCCCCCCCGCCCATCCCAGCAGTTCAACATCCAGTATGTAAACAGGATTGATGCTGAATGCTGATGATCACATTGATTGACAGGCCATCTGATCATTAAAGCTAAAACTTTATTTCTGCTTTTTTGTTTTTTTGTTCAGTAAATATCGCACAAAGTTTGTGTTAATGTGTAGACTAATGGTAGCTTATTATTTTCCTTTATGTCAGAGTGTATAAGAACCCACGCTGAGCCATCCAAATGGCCTCTAATCCCCGGCCGAAGGACCAAACGATCAGATTTCCTTTCTCCTATCGAACCTTGTTCCCACAGAAATGTCCACATTGAGAGCCAAAGGGAGGAATAAGGGTTGGATCTAACTCCTAAAGATACATCCTCCTGTTTGCCTCTGAGCTTTAGCCTGATTTTCACCACTCCTGCAGAAGTTCTGGGTAAAGAACGGCAGACTTTTCACTTCCCCCAGTCTGACGCTGTTAAAATGGCCCGAGTGGGAGGGCGTGCACAGACACTTCTCCCACTCACAGATCCAGTCATCCACCGTCACATAAAGTGACTCAGCATGAGCGTCTCACCCGTAAACCTGTCAGCTGTTTGATTTCAATACATCTCACATTACCCATCCCAAACTGCGGCTACTTGCTCTCATCCTCACTTCGTCTTGTCCGAGCAGTAAAGAGGTAAAAATGAATGAAACGGCAAATGCAGATAAAAGTCGGCACTGCTCGCTGAGCGGGAGTCGGTTTTATAGGCTGCAGTCACATCCTGCTCCATTGTCTTTTACTATCAGGTCTTATAAATAAAAGGAAATGATCCTTTTGTTAACTCAGTGATTTAAGTCTTCTGTAAAAACTGCCGGAAATGTCTGGAATGCTATGAAACAGTGAACGGTGGGTTTTATCCATCAGCCATGGAAACAAACTGCATGGCTTTCATACACCTTACAGACTGCAAGATGCTCTGAATGGAGAACAAGGAGCAGTGATGCAGAACGGACAACGTGCTGGCATGGAACATTCCAGTTGTAGCTATGTGGCGTTCCAAAAGGGCCAATCAGTGAGCATCTGCAGATGCCATATGAGGGAAAACAATCACAAACCACTGTCAACATGTTCACCATGACAGCACTGCAGACACTGAGGAGACACTTTGCATCTTTGCACAGATGCAGCTGTGAGCTGGTTGAGCGTAATTCAGTGTTGTCTAAAAAAGGTTTGCTGGATAATTTCACAACGTCAAAGTTGTGAAATTTATACCTCCTCTATCTGAATAGGTGTCCTGGATCGGATGGATAAAGAGGAGGGTTATGACTCGGTATCTGGCGTAGGCCTACTACACCACACAGAAAACTAAAGTTCGGTCTGTCTGTCATCTATTCTGTCTGGATATAAAGAATAACTGTCAAACGTCACAGTTTGCAGCGTAACACTGGAGAAAAAGTTACTCAGGGTTTGTGTTTCACCAGACTGCTCAGAGTATTCATGATTTATCAAATCAAGCTTTATTTATAAAGCACTTTTATATGTGAGGTGACTGAGAGGATGAGGCTGGAGGATGGAAGATCAGCAGCTTGGATGTGGAAAAAGGTTCTGAAATCAAACTTGATGATGAATAAAAAAGTTTATTACAAAAAGTAAGACATCAAACAGATCTGCAGTTCTGTGGGGTCCCAACCAGTCTCTGAGCTAACGTCCTTATATAGATTTTTCAAAGTATGTATGTGTGTGTTTACATGAATCCTGACATCTGTTTCTACTTTAAAAGGGGTCTGTGGGAGACAAAGGCAGACTTCATGAGTAAATTTCTGAGCTCTGACCTATGACCTCATGTATACAGACACCTTTACACACACGTTAATCCATTGCAAACACCAGATCACTCTCATTTACACCCCTCTTACCACAAACAGCTAACTGTTAGTTAGTCTCATTAACAGAAACAACATGAAAACATAACTGGAGATAAAACATCTGTGGATGATCCTTTGGCTTCCTGCTGAGGGACGTATAGAGCCTCAACAACAGAGATCAGGGCAGGCAGTGTCCACACAGCCAGGGTTTCAGTGCAGGACCAATCACCCCGAGCAGGACAGTTAACACGGCATCGACCCTGCAGACCGGGTCCTGATGGGGAGGATACATGAGGGTGATGCATCAGATTGGACCAGGGCTTCACTGCTGTTTGCATTAAAAGCTGTTTGTGTGGCCAAATTTACAAATTTCATCATTCATCTTAGAACTGGTCTGCAGACTAGAGCAGGGGGAAAAGACCTTATAAGCAGTTTCAGTAGCTATACTCATCTGCAGCTCCAATGTCGTCTCTATTAAAAGGAAAAGATCGCATCAACACTTACAGAAACCAATGCATGAAAAGAGTCCCACAGTGTAAAAGCAATTCTGGGCGCTGGAGACAGAAGATAGTCCCGACCCTCTGGGATCGGACTGAGGCTGAAGCATTATGGATGAGGTGAATGACCATGTAACCTTGGAGCCCACTGAACCCTCTGTTGCTGCTTTTAGCTCGTCCTTTAGGATAAAGATGAACAAATTGTATCAGTACACAGACCCCTGAATAGAAGAAAATGTACTATAAGCTGGTTGACAGCCCAGTTCTATATTTAAAACCTGAAAATGGTTTTTGCTGCAGATGCCAGAGGCAGAGCACGGTTTTTACCTCACTGTTGGCCGGTTCAGGAGCGGATCCAGCCGCACATACAGTCAACTTTGAGTTAAATGAAACGTACAGTGTCTATCCTAAATTATAGCTTTTAGATACACACAGTCGATTTTCAGAGCCACATGGACACATTTAATATTTTGAGAGAGCAGGGAGGGTTGCTGGTTCAAATCATAGCAAGAAAACGTGCAGATCAAGAATATCCATCTCTTTTTGTCTTTCACAAAACCTCCTCCATGACTTCTGTTAGGAATGAACGCTATCCAAATGAAACTGAAATGAGGATTTCTTCTGATGTGCTCAGGGGACACATGAAGGATGGAGGAAGTACAGGAACATGCACTGCTGCTATCAGACAAAATGTAGTGAAAGGCAGAGGAAGGAGGAGAAAATTGAATGTGGGGTTGAAGTTGATAAATGGAGAAGGTGTAGGAACAGGGGATTACGATGCTGAAGAAGGCCAAAAATAGATGAGAGCAATGGAGAGAGGGATGCATGTCTGGTTCAGGGAAAAGAGAGTGTCTGAAAGGAGGCTGTGGATACGGGGCTTTTTGTGTTTAGACATGTTTCCTCGTGGAGCAAGTCTTTCTCCAACCCTAGGAGAAGCAGGAGGCATGATCAGTGCAACCAGGGTTGAATCGGAGCAGTTTGCTGTGGGAAAAAGGCTGACATGTTCTGACTACTGTTCAACGGGTTGAGCTAAAGGATGTATGACCGATGGGTGGAAAGAAAGGGCAGCACACAAATGTAGCTGGTAAACAGTTTTCACAGCAATGAAAACAATGTTTTCTCTTTAAAAATCAGCATTTTGTGGGTCAAAACGTCCCGTACAGGGTGTAGAAACATTCGACTTTGCAGGCATGCAGCATACAGCATGTATGGATGTGAAGTCCCTGGTTGCAGACTCTCACAGAGCTTTAGAGAAACGGGACAGGTTCACTTCCAGTGACAACACCAGGGACATGATGCTTCTAATGGAAGATGTCTCCATACCGTAGTGTGTGCTATTGTGGGTAAGTGCTATCTCAAACGCTGGACGTTGGGCACCGCACTGTTGGCGACTTTCTCGCTACATCTGGCGACTTTCCAAACCTCATGGTGACTTTTTTGTTAGAAGCGACAAATCTAGAGACTTTTTCTGGAGTTACTGGAGACTCTTCTGGCCTACGTTTGCGGCCTGGACTCTTGGTGTCATGATGACCAGTTGTTCTTTAAAGTCCACGTTGTTGTCTCAGTGTTGTCTCAGTGTCATTTTGCTCTGTACAACATTAGGAGCATCAGACCCTTCCTCACAGAACCACCACACAGCTTCTGGTCCAGGCTTTAGTCATCTCACTGTGAGCTGCATTGCTGCTCGTTGGCCTCGTTTCGACCAGAACATCCTGTGTAAAAGTGCAGAAGTGAAGGTGTGTTTGTGTTAATTGGTGAACGTCTTCATGCCTTTGGCAGTGTGTGTGTGTGTGTGTGTCACTAATAAGAGCTGTGGAGACTGCAGTGTTTCCCCTCCTGTGCCAGCTTGATTGGAAGGAAGAAGTCTTTCTTTCCACCTCACTCACTTCCTTTCATCTCCTCTCCTGCAACCTGGCGAAAGCATTATTTCCGTCCGACCTTTCCTCTCCTGTCTTCTGTTTCATCGCTTTGATTGCTGCATCTGGCGGCCTTCTTCCTCTCTCCAGGCACTTTCCACTTTCTTTCCTGTTCATCGTGTGTTACCTCTACGCCTCAACATGCTTTCCCAGTTTCCTTTCTATATTGTGAGGAGGTATTTTAACCTCCTTCAAGGCAACACGGGTCGATTTGTAGGCATGTGACCCACAACAAACCCCCAACCAGCAGGTGCTAAAAGCCCTGGAAAGCCTTCCAGTAATCCCACAACTAAAGGTAACCGCCAGCTTCTGCTGAAGAGTTTTCACTGGTTTTAGGAGGTTTACTGGTGAGTCAGGCTGGGGTTAGGGTCAGGACAAAAAGTTTGCAATAGTATTAAACATTTGGAGCTTTATTTTTTTTACCTTTTAAAGCCTGAAACATGTAAACGGATCAAAGTTTCTGCCTGTGGTTTCTGTTTTAACCAAAGAAGAAAAATTATTTAGTGACTTTTTGGACTTCTGCGGTCAGACTGCTGCTGGAAGATCAATTTCCTGCAACTTCTCTGGCTTTAATGTTCATTTCTGTGAGGATGAAACACACCAGATGATGGTTCGTCCCAAAACGTTGAGTTTCGGTTCATCCCCGCACAGCTCTGAGCTTCATACTCTGCATCACATCAATGATCCTTTCAGAGGAATCGGGTTCCTGGGCCCAAACGTGACCATAACAGGGGGAATCGTGCCTGACTGGAGTTTAGATTCCTTCAGAAGGAGACAAACGAATGATTACATCACCCGCTTCCAGAAGGAGTCGCTAAAACTGTTTTCCTTCATGCATGTCAGGAAACGGGTGATAAACCTGCATTTTCCTGCACGTCAGTGTCGACTCATTTAACACGGTTTTATAGGACACTGCACTAAATCACAGCCGGGAACATAGTTCTGCACTAACCTGTGTGTGTGTGTGTGTGTGGCACACTGAGACATTTGTTACCACGCAGATGAGACAGTGAACGTGGCCTCTCCGTCTCGGTCCATCTCAGCCAAAACAAGAGAGAGATTAGAAGCAGCGGCTTGCAGGAAAATGCTCTCATCATAAATTCAGCAGAGTAAACAACTAACAAACATCTCTGCCAAGAAATAAACAAAATGTTTATCCTCAGGGGGGTTCAGGAGTCCGGAGGGAGGCTGTACATAAACCGAACAGGAAGTGAAATCTCTGTGGCCTATCATCGCCGCCGTGTCATTACATTTCCAGTAAGGATGAGGGATTAACCATCAGAAATGAGACCATGCTCCATCCGTTCACCACCAGCTGCTGGTTGTTCAAACAATCCAAACTGGTCTTACAGGTTCTGCTTTTACGGGGATTCCTGCTGACTCGGCATCTGTTACGTTCTGAAATCATCCAGTGTCTTAGATTATTAGATTAAAGCTTCCAGATGCTCCCACGTTCCAGTTAGTAAACTGGGTTCCTTATAAACCCCGTAGCCATTTCCTGTCTCATGGTGCGTTCGAGCAGTAGCCGTTCCAGCTGCAGGAACTCGGAGGGGGTTAATGGAAAACCCTGCGCTCATCGACAACACGTCGCCATGCATCAGCGGCGACGATGTGAAAACACACAATAAGGCGCGCCACAACTGGACAGAGTGGTTCTGGAACGCACCGTTTGGCCGACCCGAATGAACCGACTGCTTGATCTGATCACGAGCGGTGTCCGCACGATGCCCCAACATGTTCCGTCGGCTGCTGGTCACACAAACGATGGGATGAAATAAAGTCACTGAATGAATAAAAATCTGATGTTTTTGAACTTCTGGAGGATTTGAACACGTCTGGCAACGCGTTGGAAGCATGTGTTCACCAGGAAGCTGCTTCAGGCCTCGTACCCGCCGCCCTGCACCCTGACCTTTCCCAGCCTGGAAGAGCACCTCGCATGTCAGAACAAATGAGCCTTCCTGTCATTTGTCTGGAGATGGACAGGTGAAATACCAGCTGCCGTGGATTCAGGAGCACCCTGTTGCAGGTTCCACGCTTACCGTGCAGCTGGAGGATGGTTCCTGTTGCAGCCCGCTGGCAGGCTTTCCCAGCTATCGATGCATCGGTTAGCAGACTCGTCCGGATGAGTCCAGCAGAGACAGAGTTCAGCTTCATCAGCATAACGCGTCTCCATGTCCCAGTGTCTGCAGGGAATTAATAAGAGAAACGCAGATTCATATTAAATGGAATAAAAACAAATCGGTGTGTTTTCATCCGTTTAATGTGAGTGAAGTGTGTTCGAGCCCCTTCAGGCTGGAGGAACATGAACCAGAAGCTGTTTGCATCACTTCCTCCAAGAAACCACCTGGATTTTATTTTACAGGGTTGCCAGATCTTACGAGAAAAACAAGCCCAAATGAAGAAACGGTGTGTGTGTGTGTGTGTGTGTGTGTGATTTGATGAACACACATCATAAAAACACCTGATGTCATGAAAATGGGCCCAAATGGCAACGAGGCGCATGTTGTTTGTAATTTTCTTCATCCTAACTTCCAGCTCCGTGAGTCTAAACACAGCGGCGCGGCGCTGCTTCCTAATTGCTTTGTGGCGTCTGTGTGTGAAACCAAGTGTGACTGAACGTCTGTGCGTGACCCTGAATAATTAAACTCTATTTATATGAAATGATTCAGACGTGCAGCAGCAACGGTGAATCATGTAGGAACGCAGCAGAGTACGTGTTCGTACCGACCGCGGGGCACGATTCACCGGATAATCCGGATCGGGGTCAAAGGTGAACGCTGGTGCAGGCACAGTGACGGAGATGACGCTGTAAAAAGAGGACTAAGGGTGACTACAGTGTCATTTAATATGAGCTTCATGTTACACACACACACACAGAGACACATCAGGATCATCAGGACGTACATTCAGTGCATCAATGCTTGTAGTTACATCAATAGTTTTCACTTTAAGCACCGAGATTCCACCAACAACTCTGCACAACGTGACTTTTAACGCGACGCGGTTCCCGTTAAATGTCTCGGGCACACAGCAGACGTTGGCAGGAAGTGTGTTGCAGCAAGCAAAGCTTGCAGAGCTGCACTGGAGGACGTGTTGCATGCTTCCCCTGCTGCAGCATTCACACCCAAAAACTCACCATCATGATGCAGCAAAAGAAATCTGCTAAATTATTAAATACAGGAAATGTTTTCTGTGGTTGTAGACCAGGTTTGGGCAATCCCGGTCCCCAAAGGCCGCCGTCCTGCAAGTGTTCGGGCTTTACCTGCTGAAACACATCTGAATCAAATCAGTGAGTAATTAGCAGACTTGTGTAGAGTGTGATGTTAAGTGCTGCACAAGTCTGCTAATTAAGTTTGATGTGGACCAGGTGTGTTTCAGGTGTGTTTCAGCAGGGAAACACTTGCAGGACTGCGGTCCTCGAGGACCGGGATTTCCCACACCTGTTGTAGACAATAAAAATGTGTGAAATGATTAGTATCTGATCAGAAATTTATTTTAAGTATTTAAAAAACAAAAATTTAGAATATAAATAAGGCTGCATGGTGGTGCAGTTGGTTAGCCCTGTGGCCTCACAGAAAGAAGGTTGCTGGTTTGAGCCTCAGTTGTGGCGGTGGTCAAAGCGGAAATCTTTCTGTGAGGAGTTTGCATGTTCTCCCCGTGTTAGCGTGGGTTCTCTCCGTGTTAGCGTGGGTTCTCTCCCGTGTTAACGTGGGTTCTCTCCCGTGTTAGCGTGGGTTCTCTCCCGTGTTAACGTGGGTTCTCTCCGTGTTAGCGTGGGTTCTCTCCGTGTTAACGTGGGTTCTCTCCGTGTTAGCGTGG
>JBAMHV010000009.1:25949777-25971063 GCA_037177535.1 Pseudomugil gertrudae
ACAATAACTCAGAAAATTCCTCAACAAAACATGCACAGTGTCCTGGAGCTCTGTAGATTATTAGAAATAGGATTTTATGAACAACCTTTAAAAAAACTAAGATATTCAAAAGAAGTAAAATCACCAAATAAAATCTCTTTATACTGGAATGAATCTCTGTATAAGGCAGCTTCCCCTTCTCCTCTCCTTTCTGTTCAGGATTTATTCATGAAACTATACTGAGGGGGGGCTGTTTCATTAAGAACAGCAGCACTTGTATCCTCTGTTAATCATGTCTCTGTTAGAAACAGAAAATCTATACTGTGGGAAATAATGAAGTCATTAACTAAGAATGACTTGTTGGACAGAGACCTGATATTAAGTAAAGCTAACTTTATGGAGTTTACACTGGTCTCTGTTGTATGCTGAGTGGTACGTGGTAAAGTTAATAGATTAGATAAATTCCTCACACAGGTTGACTGATTTCTATGACTTCTTTTTGTAACTAACACAGGAATACTACTGGGTCCCAGCTTGTTCTGAACACAGCTGTCAGTAGTAGGCCTACTACAGCAGGGACCCTGAACACATCATGGCATGCTATCTTTGTTTTGGACAGAGCTGCTATTTTATGAGCCTACTGCACATCCTCCCGTGCTAGGACGGGGTGGAAGTGGAGGAGGGGGTTCTCTGTGTTTCTTTGTAGATGGTGGTCGCTGTGGTTGAGACTGGGATAGGGACATCTTCTGGAAACCTTGGGTTATATGGAGAAGCTGGTCTGAGTGAGGAGAGGTGGGGGTTGTTTGGCTCTCTGGTGTGTCCGTTCTTATCTGAACACTCATGTTTGGATTTGCCGTCCCAGCAGCATGACACAGATGTGCACCCAGTAATCTGCATCCAGTTAGATTTGGTTGAATGAGTTTTGGTTACACAAGCAATCTGCCAACCTGAGCCAGATTGGCTTCCAGCTTTGTTCCCTGCTCCTTAATAGCAAGAGTCAGAGTTTTCAGGGAGTGAGAGATGCCCTGAACATCTGCTGCAATTCCACGCAGCAGCTTCAGAAATTTAAAACACACGAAAAATTCACTTATTCCAAATATGATAAAACCCATGATCATTATGCCGAAAATGTACAAATTCTCAATCGAGAGTATCCCGAGGCACACCGGACACCAGCAGGCCCACGGGTCCTCAACGCTGAGCGGGATCTAGCGGGAAAGGTCCCGGTCGGGCAGGCAGTTTCTCTTCTCACCAACTTGCGGGTGGAATAAACTTGATCAATAGCATTTAGAGCCCAGTTGACCAAATCCACGATGTAGTGTAGAGAAGAAAGAGGAAAAGTGTTCTTAAAATAAAAGTGGCACACAGACAGAGAGAGCCACAAACACACACAGGAAGCATCTGCTCTGCTCCAGAGCCGGAAGTAGGATTTCATACTTACATCGTCTGAGATTTTTTGCCTCCAAAGCTTTCTCTGGTCCTGATGCCAATGACATTTTTTTTTTTTTGGAGTCCCGTGATAAAATCCAATTTGAATATTTTAATGCAGCACATTTCACACAGCTAAAAGCTTTGTTATGTAACGGGTATTGTATGAACCCAAATGCAAGTCACTTGAATGCAGGAACGGTTGGTAATGACCTTTATTTACACAGCAGAAAACTAAACTTCTGTGTGGAGAGGGCAGGTGTTGGTGACGGGCAGAGGGTCGAAGCCAGGAGACAGTCCACAGAGGCTAAGTTTCCAATAGGAGCAGGCAGAAGAATAACCAAGGCCAGCAGAGTCATAACCAGCAGAGCAGTCCAATACCATGAACGCTGAGGCAAAGGACAAAGTCAGAGCCAGAAGGCAGATCAGTTTTCCAGGAGTCAGGCAAGGAGATCAGGTCAGGAACAAGCAGGGTCGGCACCGGGTAATCAGACAGATGAACGCTTCAAAGTCTTGCATACTGCAGAACAACAACCTGGCACTGAGTTAGCGTGAGTAGGGATGTTATGCTCGAGCGGTCTGCTCGAGCAAGTGTGGAGCATGTGACACGAAAGTGTTTCGAGCTTTATGTCTGAGCAGGATTCGCCACGCCGAAAGTCAGGTGATAGACCAAACGAGGCCTCGTTACGTCACCAGAAGTTGTCGAGCAGCATGCGTGAATCTCAAAGTGGTTTGTTGATCTATCAATGACCAAAAGAGACATTCAAACGATTAGGAGATGTGATTGTGGGTTATTGAAAGGAGATTCACATAGAAATAAAGATATAAATATAGCTTATAATATAAGTAGGCATTTATGTAGGCATATTTATTATTAAATTAGTAAATTTATTTATTGACAGAAAGACTTTGGCAGAAATCCGGACCAAAGGGAGAAGGATCATATTTCTGATCCAGCATCATATCCCTAAATAAAATAAAACAGCACATAAACTAGATAAAGAGCCTGAACTGTTCTCATGGTGCTGCGATGAGCAGCGGGAACCGGTTGGAGTCGCGGTCATGTCACTGTCCACTGATTTCTGTCGTAAGTCAGGAATATGATACGTCTGCACATCTGCACAAGACCAAACACACAATCACTATCGCTGTTGCCCAAGTGCCCCCCACCACACCACACCACACCACAGACTCGCTGCTGCTACGACTCATTTTAATTTTTCAAGATGGCGGCGCCATTTCAGTGCTCTTTTTTCTTTCTTTTTCTGTCGTTTTTCTTTCTTTTGTGCACGACTGGACATGCGAACATCCCGTACACCCGTCAGATGCTTTTGGATATCATATACCAACAACAGATGCCTATTTCGAGCGACTTTCACCACACGCACAACATCCCAGACAATATACAGAGACCAGCGGACTCTCCGTGGATTGTTATTGGGTCTGGAAGGCGGCGCAGATGGAGAAGAGGAAGAAAGCAGAAGCGCGGCTGCAGGTCCGGCGCTATGCTACGTCTGAGAAAACAACCTCAGAAGCCACCTCTTTCGAGCCTGTACCTGTCCAACACCAGATCCCTGGTACATAAAACGGACGACTTGGAATTACTACTCGCTGGGAACCGCTACGTCGGAGATTGTTGTGAACTGATTATTACTAAAACCTGGCTTCACCCGGACATACCCAATGCTAGCATGCAGCTAGCAGGCCGAACTTTGCTACGTTGGGACAGGTCTGAGATGAACTCCGGTAAGACCCGGGGAGGGGGACACTGCATCTATGTGCACGAAAACTGGTGCAACAACAGGACAATCATAGACAAACACTGTTGTCCGGATATAGAGTAGATGTTGGCCTTTTTTTCTGCCGAGAGGGCTGACTGTTGTGATCGTCACAGCTGTGTATGTCCCACCAGACGCCAGTGTAAACACGGCCCTCTCTCTCCTGCTGAACACCATAAATGAACAACAACGGGCCTATCCAAACGGTGTTGACATTATTGCAGGGGACTTTAATAAGGCCAACTTAAAGACTGTACTCCCGAACTTCTACCAGCATGTTAAGTGTGCTACAAGGGGGGACAAAACCTTGGATCATGTTTACTCTAACATTAAGCATGCATACAGGGTCGTACTCCTCCCCCACCTCAGACAGTCAGATCATCTTTTCCTCCTGCTCCCCCCAGCCTACACCCCCCTCAGATGTAGGAACAGGCCCACCACAAAAACTATAACAACCTGGCCTGAAGATTCCCTCGCCAGACTCCAATACCCATTTAATGCTGAATGTTGCACAGCTTAAGTAGCACGTTGCACATTATGTATATAGATTACTTTACTTACTTATATTTACAGTTTACATTTATGTTTACTCTTTTGCATGCTTTTTTTAAATTAGTCTTTTTATATACTTTGATATTTATGGCATTCGGTGTGGACGGCAAAGTCAGAGTTTCACTGTACAGGGAAACCTGTTTCCTTACTGTGCATGTGACAATAAACGCTATGAATCTTGAATCTTGAATCTAAAAAGTGCATTTTGCATGATATGTCCCCTTTACGCTTGCACACATAAGTGGCAAGAGATATGAAAGTTTAATGTAAGAAATAAAAATATATTATTTTAGTGAAGGTTTTAGATGCCAAGAGGAGAAAGTAGCTGATGTGAGAAAAATGGAGTTTATAAACAAAGGCCTTTTTCCCTGGAAAGCAGCTGCAGCATTTTACCTGCAGAGATCTGCATCTGAACCGCTCTGTGATCAGCTCATCTTCATTTTGCCTCCAATCCTTTATTTCATATTCCACTATCTACAACTTCGACTGTCCTTCAGGTAATAGCGGCGCTATTATAGCGCTATATTAAAACTACATGTGACACAAGCAGTGTACTGTCCTCAGTCCAATAATGTTGCTCATCATAAAGTTTTAAAATTCATATTCTGTTTCTGAATATCTGCTTAGCCTTAAATCTCACATCCATCCTCATCGTTACGAGTGAAGCGCTGTGAGCTGATCACAGGTGGAAACATGAAAGGTTTGAGTGGAAGGATAATGATCGGAAGAGATGAGTCGGTTACAGATCCCTCTCTGACTCGCCGAGTCTGAGGAGGGAGAGTTCATTTCTAACCCTGAAACAGAAGCTGTGATTCCTGGAAAAGAGCGAGTTTGCTGCAGCGTTTTATTTAAGTTCTATTTAGTGGGGAGGTTTATACCTGTTGCCATGGATACCACCGTAGTGTTTCATGAGGTTAAAGCCACTGAGGTTTCTTTGGAATGGGAATAATGGTTGGATGGTGCCACCAGTTTCCTGTTTGGACCGGGTGTATGGGGTGCAAGATTTAAACCATTAAATTTTGTCAGTTTGACCACACGTCCTGTTCAGGAGAGACCCATATTGCGACCCTGCCCACATCGCGACCCCGCCCACATCGCGACCCCGCCCACATCGCAACCCTGCCCACATCGCGGGTCCACCTACATCACGGGTCATCTCTTGGTGATCAGGTGGTTTTACACTCCGCATGCAGAAATCCCGTTTAATGGCTTTGATGATTTTGTGCACAGTAAAGCAGGAAATATTTCTGTAAGTGTCTTAATGTCCACAGTCCCGTTCCTCCGGTAACGGTCGGGTATGAGACAACTGACTCATCGTCCTGAATGATTCAGATCCTTTGTGTGTGCGAGTCCCTGCATGCTGAACGGTGCTTCTTTCTGCTGTTCCTGCCTCTTTGTGGAGGGAAGTCACCATCGTGACGAGGCAGTGTGTGTGTGTGTGTGTGTGTTAAGGTTTTGTCTCTGGGAAAAGCTGAGTTTGCAGCACCTGATTTCACATTAATAACTGTAGAGGAAGTTAAAATCAGATGTTTTCCTGCAGGGGGGTATTTATCACACAGGAACCCTGCTGTGACATAAGCATTCAGACATTTTGGACGTACAACCTAAAATGCACGATATGTTGAGTTATGCACACATTTCCTCCCTGATTTCCCTCCTCATGCTTCCTGTTTCCGTTGCCCTCTGGGATGAAGGGAACATTTCCTTCTCATCAGGTCCCAGAATCCAACCAACCTTCCTGCTGCAGTAGAAACTGCTGGAACTTTAGATGCTACCTTATCGTAGCTTTCTGCTTCGGTTTGAAAGAAAACAAATAAAAGTCTGATTTAACTTGCTTTTGACTCTCAGCTGACTCGGGAACAGATTCCTCTCTTTTCCAGCATCTAATGTTGAAGACTCCGACGATGAGAAAACGTCGAGTATGATCTATTAATGCGACGTAGTAATAATGAAGTTGGGAAAAATCCTCCCCGTCTGTCTGACAGATCTCTCCATCCTGGATGACCACACGTGGTCTTCTTCTTGTCCCACCGAAGCGACTCCTTCAGTCCTCCAGCTGTCATGTAAAGAGAGCAAGCCGATTGAAGTTAAATGGGTTTTGCTCTTTGGCATTCCAGGGCGTCTTGAGGAGCCACCTGCCGACCTCCGTGTCGCTCTTCCTTCTCACCTTCACGTCTTCGCAGGCGCGATCGATGGTTTTGTACAACAGGACAGAGATGAGTGGAAAATATTCACAGGCCCCCATCGATCAGCTGTGCTCAGCAAACAGCAGCAGAATGTGGGCTAATGTGGCATGGAAAATGGTCTGTTACGAAGCAATACTGGCCTTAGCCAGCGTTTATAACACGCACTTTAAAACCCTGCAGGAGGCGAAGGCCCAGCATGCAGGATGCGGCAGGCGTGAAGCATCAATACTGTGATGAATTGCCTTAATATCAGGATTGACTCGCTCAAGCTCAGCCTCTTCATTCTAATAAAGCCCTGAAATTTTCCATCCTAAATATCCAGGATGGATGACGGGAGGCGGGGCAAGATAAGGGGCAGTGATGTGACAACATAGATGGACTGAAGGGTTATTTTCTGCTTTGTGGCAAAAGAAAAAGTGACAGATGAGTAAAATCCTGCTGAGCTGCTGAAAAAACAATGAGATTTCCCAGAACAGCGGCGAGAAGTGTAAAAGCTGTGAGCGGGGGCTTTATACGGGCTTTTACGCTCACGATTAATCACACCGTTTCACGTGATTAATCGTGATCAGTCTCCCTGCCCTATATAATATGCATATCCTCTCCAGCTCGGGTCCCCTACCGGAGTCCTGGGTGCTTGAGTGTCCTTCACTGTGTCTTAGCTGCTCTTCATCTTCACCTTCCAGCTGTAAGTCGAGTCTCTGGTGTTTTCTCATTGTGGTGATAATCCACCCCCTTCCTCTGCTGCTTATCCTTATGTCTGGTTACTTACCAACATTTGCAGTCGCAGTGGCTGGAAACTCGCTTCTCCCGTACGGTAGTTTAAACCCGGGGAGTATACATAAACACACCTTCCAGTTGGGTCCGCGGGCAGGACCTTTACCGTTTCTACCGAAACACGTCTTCACGAGTGCAGTCGAACAGAAAGACATATGAAGAGGAACAAGGTGTTGTTCGGGTATAGAGAAACCAGGGTACTATGGGAAGTAAAACAGAAGGCGCTGGACACAAGATGTGAGAGATGTGTGTGTATATAATGCCATAATATGCATGGCTGACATTTCCGTTGCACTCAGGCCATGGAGTCATTAAAGTAGTACGTTTAGTGAGTGTCACCTCAATGGAGGCAGAAAGACGAGTCCTGCTGAGGAGTCTCGTTTTAATGTTGGCATTTGTAAATGCCGTTATGCACAACGATGAGTCAGAACGCTGCTGTTGAAAATGAAAAAGCAATCACTCAATAACGTAGGACGATTATCCACTTATGGCAGCTGACGTAATTTAAACCAAAGTGCTGTGACCTGCAGGGGAGGTTTCGGGGCTAGGACGTAGAGGAAGGCCGCGGTGTCTAAAGGTAGGAAACGGCAGAGAGGTGAGGAGTTTGGTGGTAAAGACGCCATCCCGTCTGACTCTAATGACTCAGAAGGACTTTCCTCTTCATGTTTCACCTGGTGAAATGGAGTGAAGAGGAGCAGAGCAGAGCTGCAGACGGTTTGAGAAGCAGGACGGAGGCGATGTGGAGGCGTACGCAACAGCCAGGCAGGAAATCACGAGCAGAAGTCGAGCACACATGGTGAATAGTACTCGCAATACTCCGGCACATTCTGCTGCACTGCAGGAGCTCAGGTCTCCAGCAGGGATATCGCTGTGTGCTATTCAGAAGTCACTGTGGCCATGATGCATGAAAAGGAGCAAAGAGATGAATCTTTCCAGACATGACATTGATCTGGAAAGTGATCCGCTGATCAGTGACCAGAGGTTCATGGGAATCTGAACACATTATTTCTGATTAAAACCATTTGACACATTGGGCTTTTAAAGCTTTACTACTGAAATGTGTCAGATTTTCCCACTGAAACGGCCCTCGTGGACGTGAGTCCAGCATCCATATTGCATCCTGCCTCTTCTCCGAGCTCTCACTCACCAGTAGAAGTCGCTGTGTGATCTCTTTCTGCAGCTGGATTTTCCTCTCTGGCTTTTCGTTCTGCACCACGGTGCTGTCAGTGATCTGCTGGTGGTCATGGTGATGGCTGTAAATGTGTATCGTTTCCCTTCTGAACACTGATCATGTCCACATTGTAGCGGTTTATTAGCGGTTTTTCCACAAAAACACCAGTTTGAGTGCAGAAAGTCTTCTTGGATGCCATTATTTTCTCCAGTTCCAGGACACTTGTATGCTTTTGCTCTCTAGTTCAGTTCTTGGGTCATGTGACATATCTCGGCCATTTTCCTGAACAGCTGTTTGGCAGTCCCGTTTCCATGGAAACCTTTTCTGAGGAGGCTTCGGTAGCCGGATCAGCTGAAGCTCCGAATGCATCTCTCAGGTCCTGGTCTTCAGAGGTTGTTGCCATGGTGATCGTATTTGGCACTGGAGCCTTACGGCTGTGGTGTGGACCCCTGCCTGCCCTGATCTGGGTGGTTCCTATGTGAGGCTGTAAATGTGCTGTTATATACTTTACTTTGGTGTGTGGAGACTTTTTACATTAAGATTAATGGTTTTTATTTTGTGTTGCTGTTGCGTGAAAAGAGCTTTACAAATGCATACAACTTGATTTCTTGTTGGATTTGTTCCCTGCATACAAGTTTCCCCCTAACGGTTTTCTGGGAAGAAACAGGAAGAAATGAATAACAGCAAGTTAAAAGTGGATCTTTGCAAAGTCATTCGTGTCGACAGAATTGGTTTATCGGTTATGTTAGGAGCCTTTTCTCCTGGCTGAATGAGTCGCAGGTCAGGGTGAAGTGGCTTAAAGAAACTAATAGAACGGATTCGTATCAACAGGTACCATCCAACAAAGCGGATTCACGAGAAAGACGTCAAACATGTATGTTTAAAACGTTAAACTGACCACATCAGACCTCACCGGCTAATTCCAGCCACCAGTTCCTCCTGAGCTCAGCTGGATAGCCTTTACCAGGTCATCCAGAGGTACTCCCGGGGCTGGACTTTAGCATTTTCAGCCTGTCGTTTTACAAAATGTTGGAAGAAAAAGAACAAAGGACACAAGTTCTAACGGATGATCCATCTTTCTTCCTTCTTCCTTCTCCTCTCTGCAGCTTAGTGTTGTTGTAAGAGGTTATGAATGAAGCCTGAGCCGAGGTGACTTGTAGGCCAGCAGCTTATCTCTTATGGGTTGAAGCAGCTCAGATGTACCTGCAAAGCACCTGGAGGTGAAACCTATTCATCACTCGGCTCTGCAGCAGTTTATCTCTTTATTTCACGAGGCAGAGCTGCAATGACTCCAGTACTGTGTTTATGATATGGTTTCCATGTAATGCTCTAATTCAGAGTGCAAAATAAACGTGCATAAACGAACTGCTAGATACGGTCAAGACTGAGTCAAAAGAGGAAGATTGGGGATTATTTTGTCATAAAAAGCTTAATAATTGATAAGTTTATGTAGAAAAGAGAAACAAAATGGGACTTTTTGTAATAACAATAATAGACTACATTATAAAGCCCTTTTCTAGGCACCCAAAGCATTTTACAATGAACTCATTATTCTTTCAGCCCTCATTATATTTGCTCATAATAAGCTTCATGTGCCACCACATCTGCTCTGAGGCGGACTGACGGAAACACAGCAGCCAAACCATGCCAGCTCCACCCCAAAACATTCATTCATGACATTGGAGGTTAGGGTCCTCTCCCCAACAGTGACACGTCCAGGATGATACCAACGCTGGCCAACCAGCACTGCGACTCCACCTCCCCCCAGGTCTCCACCGAGCCGTTCACTGTGGTCTGCATGGACCGTCTAGAAGTCGTGTACATCCTGCAATTCCCCCCTCATCCACTAGGAGCTCCACATCCTGCAGTTCCCCCCTCATCCACTAGGAGCTCTCACACTGGCCATTATATGTCAATAGTCTCGTCATGGTTCCAGACAGGTCAGATTAACTGTTTTGCATTATAATGTCACACGGGGCGATTGCAGCGTCCGTAATGCAGACAGTGGCTTTAAGCAGTTGCTTAAATGCTCTTGTTTTGGCTAGTTTTTGTTGTTGTCTTTTAGCGCTGTTGAACATTAAGGTTTAAACTTGTTGGTTTTTATGTAGATGTGTATTTAGATCTTATTGTTGAGTGTTATTATTGTGCAGGTTAGATGTTCAACGCTTTGCAGTAAATTTGCAGACAAATAAAACTCATCTTGAGTTCAAAGATGATTATAACGTGTTAATGGTCAGCACACTCACACTTCTCGGATAAAAGGTTATTAAACTACAAAAAAAATGAACAATATTGTTTAAAATAGCTTGGTTTATTACATTTAACCCTTTAAGCTCTTGGCCTTTTTCATAAAAACCCTCATAAAGCATACTGGGGGGAGTGTTTTAGGACTTGAATGTGTGCAGATGCTTTGTTTCTGCTGCTGATATTTGCAGTAAAGCAGAGGACAAATGTGAAATGTTTTGATAAGTGTTCACACACCTCACTAACCCCACTGAGCAGCAGAATCTTTTCTGAACATGTTTGCCTCGTTTATATAAGGTAAAGCTATGTAATTATGTCTGCGTTTGACACTCGGTGGGGCTTAAAATGTCACGCTGGTTAAATAATACAATCAGCACCATGTGGCACTGAATACAGCATTCAGTGCATGAGGGAGAACAGTGGCTCATATGTAACATTGGATCAGTGATGGGTTGTCACTGAGCTTGTCTTCATGCAGGACATCATGAAAGACGCATCTGCATGCTCCCTTGTAGCTGCAGAAGAGACCCGGCCGCTCCTAATCGCTGAAGTGAGCTGTCAATCAAACGCTGGGACCGTTACTGAAAACACAGCTGAGAGAATTTAAGCCTTTAGTGCTCACGTCCGGAAACCTGGAAGGAAAACTGTCCATCTGCTCGCCCATCCGTCCGTCCGTCTGTCTATCCATCCATCCATCCATCAATCCATCCATTCGCCCATCCGTCCTTCAATCTGTCCATCCGTCCGTCCGCATGTACGGAAACCTGGAAGGAAAACTGTACATCCATCCATCCATCCGTCCATCCATCCATCCATATATCTATCCATTTGCACGCCTGCCCGTCCATCCGCTCGTCCATCCATCCATCCATCCGTCCATCCATCCATCCGTCCATCCATCCGTCTGCCTATCCATCCATCCGTCCGCCTGCCTGTCCATCCATCCGCCCGCCCGTCTGTCCATCTGTCCATCCATTCGTCTATCCTATATGTTGGTGGTTTTCTGCTTTGTGGTGTCCAGTGGAGGCAGGAGACGTGTCCAACAGGAATTTGAGCAAAGTTTTGAGCATAAAGTAACGCAAAAGGTCAGGGAAACTGTATGAGTCACACGTGATGCGTTGAGTTTACAGGTTAAAGATAAACATCTGCTTTCTGTCGAATCATCTGGACTTTACAAACATCATCATGAAATCTTTTTTCTTTCAGATCTCAGTTGGTGGACGAGTGAGAGGCTTCATCTGTAAGTTTCCTGAATTTTATCGTTTCATGATCGTGTCTGAAAATGATTCAATGAAATTCCCAGAATCTCTTTCTGACATTAACACAGGCAGGATGATGGTATAGAGATACACACCGATGTTGGTAAACTGGCTTCTTTGTTATGTTGCTGGACCCGGTCGGGTTTTCTGACACACAGATAAAACTATCGGTGTGTTTATTGTGAATCTTAAAGGTTTTGATAAGGTGTTTATGTGTTTACTGCAGCATGTAAAACTAGTTTCCAGATCCACGTGCACGGACCAGTTCAAACTTTCCCATCTGCATGGTCCCAGTCATTCTGTGTTGTGTGTTCTTCCTCTATGAAACGTCACCTTGGCTTAAGAACTTAAGTTCAAATGAAAAATCATAAAAATATTTCTATTTCAACTATAAATCAATTAAAAGCAGGAAATGTTGAGAAACAGTGTTAATAAGGTCACAAATGTTTGTTTAGACTTCATGTTTTGATCCGTACAGGAAACTGTTGCTAGGAAAGGAATTATGTGCTAATTATGACACGGTTCTGCATGCTAATAAAAAAAAGACCATTTATTTGTTCATTGAGGCAACATTACCTCCATATAATCATTTCTATGTGGATATGATGCCAAGTAATTACATAATCCAACGTTTGGAGGGTGGACTACAGTGGCCCTGAAGTCCAAAGCACAACTACAAATTACACAGTGGTTGTGTCTGCACGTGCACACAATGCCCTGCACGGTGTCCTACATAAAGCTTGTTTCTAGGGGTGTCCCAGTGTAGTGCACTCAAAATTACCCACAATGCATCGTGAACAGCAGTGAGTATCGGTGGTCACTATAGTGACAAAGTAAAGACCATTAACTTATATTATGAATGGATGCAAAGAACGAATAAAGGACAGAAAACGGTTTTGCAGGCATTTGGACTGGATTTAGACCATTGTGGTTGCCATAGTAACAGCTGATGTGCAACTAGGTGAAGTAGTAACCGTTGTGTCCGAATCACCAAAAGCACACCATGCAGTGTATCCTACGTAGTAAACAGGGCCTAAGGCAGGGATCTTAAAGTTTGTCCTCAAGGACCGATGTCCTGCAGGTGTCCATGCTGCCCTGTGGGACATTGGTCCTCGAGGGCCGGCGTCCTGCAGGTGTCCATGCTGCTCTGTGGGACATCGGTCCGTGAGGGCCGGCGTCCTGCTGGTGTCCATGCTGCCCTGCGGGACATCAGTCCTCCAGGACCAGATTTAAAAGGGAAATATTTGGACAAAACTGTTGTACTACTAACCGAATGTCCGTGAGGGAATCATCCCAAAGGCACCCATAAAGTAACGTCTCCTCTCTTTGTAGTTGTGTTTCGTACTTCTGGGCTACCGTAGTGGACATTGGATGTATTGTTTACTCTAAGAGACGATGGAATAAGTCATCACGAGCATCAGTGTCGGCTCTGCATCATTTCTAATGCGTGTAGAATATTCCTGCTCGCTCACCGATATGTTCAGGCCTCGGGTTCAGGTACCTGCTGAACCGCTTCATTGTCCCCCAGCATCATTTCTCTGCAGGTTTTCAGATGTTTGACCACACTGGAGGGAAAGTGGTGCAGAGTATAAGTCAAACATATTCATTCATGATCCGACTCTTTAGTTGCTTTTTCCAAACTGTTTGCTGGGATTCCAGCTCGCTCTGCCTCGGTGTGCAGAGAGAAAAGCACATTGTTAGCTGCACAGGTGGCAGGTGGAGGTGCTGTTCCAGCAGATGCCACCGCTACCTGGTGTGAGGCTGTGTTGTCTCTGGCAGGGCTCAGACATTAAAATGTAATCCCAGAAGTTGGAGAGCCATTTTAGCTGCCTCCAGGGAGCCGAGCAGAACTGAGGCTATGCAGCTGAACTGATGCACCAAACTTCATTATTTACCTCCCAGCATACTGCTGAAGGATGCAGACACACAGCACATCATTCCTCTGCTTCATTCTTACTTTTAAATATCCAAAAAGGGCCAAGTTTGCAATTTATTGTCAGGTGTTTTGACACGTGCAACCTTTAAACAAAAACTATCATTTTGATGAAAAGAACCTTCTTCAGGAGACAAGTTTGTCTTCCAAGGTGCAAAAAAACAGAAGAAAAGCCATCGTCTAATCTGTCTGTGTTAACTAAAGAATACTGATTATTACAAGGTCCAGTTTCCCAAACTACCCAGTACTTTGGACCACCATAGCTCCTGAAATATGCTCATATGGAGCTGTATATTAACTCATTAGCTGTCAGCCACTGCTGCATCGGTCCAAACTGCCTGAAGCATGTCGTGTCACAGTTACAAGAGCCACTCGCTAGGGGGCGATACTTCCTGAAACCCTCACCAGCAAGACAGGAGAAAACCCATCTCACTCAGTCATGACTGGAAACGGTTTACATGAGAGATGTGGTCCTGAGGCGCCGTTATCGGTTGATTCACTCTGTTTTCGCTCTACAGCTGGAGAGGCAGCCAGTTCATGTCTTTGGTTCTGATGTGTGTTCACACTACTCCAATAAGAGTTCACGTCTTTGGCCCGATTTGTCTTCACACTGCTCCAAACACACCAAACAAGGCAGACCAGTGTTCGCTTAAAGTGGGCCAACAGTGCCGGTTTATGGATGCGTAGAAGGTGCAGGTGTGGTCGGACCTGAGACCGCCGCCTTGTTAAATGGTCACCTTCAAACCATCCAGCTTCTCTGTACCTCTGGACTTTTACTGTCTGTAAAAGATCGTCTTTTTCCTTAACATGATGAAAATGTGAATTTTGTCCTGAAGAGCTGCACTCCTGTGGTGATGTATGCATGGTAGTTTGGTCTCTCCTATAGAGGTTTGAGCTACAGTACGATGCTGCTTAGCTTGTGTTTGGACATTTAGCAGTATTTGTCTTTGTTTGGCTTGAAATGTGGCGGGATGTTGTGTTTAAGGAGTGTTACCTTGCTGTAAGACTTATAAACTTGACTACCCACCAGCTTCTTAGAAGTGAAAAACCTTTCCTGTTAGAGGTGAAACATCTTAAAGAGGCAGGAAACAGAATGACCTGGATGACTTGAGGTTCTTCAGCGACAAAACAACTGTAACAGTCACAGGTGGAAACAGCTCTTTCTCTGCAGCCATGTGTGACTAAAATAAGACTAATTGCTGTCATGCAGCAGCTTCAGCAGGTCTCCATATGGCAAACACTGCAACCCTGAGATGAGATTGTAGTTTTATGGACTGATAATGATGTTGACAAGTCTCCTGTTACACTCTAATAAGTTCAACTTTAGCGAAAAGGTTATTTTTGGCAGCTGCTAACTGTAGGTGACAGAAAGCAGAACTCTCACACAGGCATTTAGAATTAATGGAGTGTGTTAAACGTGTTCACTGTCTCCTGCATTTAGACAGACAGAGAACAAGATAATCTATGAAGTTGAGCACTGATTGTCACAGCAAATATGAACCGTAAGTAAGTTTGTGTCCCAACAGACTCATTATAGGTCATTTAAACTCACATGTAGTGTTAAAGTGTGAGATATGCTGTCTGCCAGATAGCCAACAGAGTGCAGCTATATCTGTAGGTTAGGTTCACTAAACCTCTGGTCAGGAAACACCATTCAAACTATTATTGAGTTAGAAATCACTTAAAACTACAAGAACTTTCCATCCATGTCCATCTCTGAGCACAGTGCAGCATCTTCTGATGGAAACTTCCAACAGGGTGATGCATCATGACATAAAGCTCACATCATCTCCATGACGATGTGGGGAGACAAGTCCTGGACATTCACTGTCACTGGGTGTGACCGATGTATTTGGTGTGTCCAATGTATTGGGTGTGTTGGGTGTACTGGGTGTGTCCAATGTGTTGGGTGTGCCCGATGTATTGGGTTTGTTCGATGTGTTGGGTGTGTCCGATGTATTGGGTGAGTTAGGTGTGTCGGATGTGTTGGGTGTATTGGGTGCGTCGTATGTATTGGGTGTACCAGGTTTGTCGGATGTATTGGGTGTGTTGGGTGTGTCAGATGTATTGGGTGTGTCGGATGTGTTGGGTGTACTGGGTGTATCGAATGTATTGGGTGTACTAGGTTTGTCGGATGTGTTGGGTGTACTGGGTGTATCGGATGTATTGGGTGTACTGGGTGTGTCGGATGTGTTAGATGTACTGGGTGCATCGTATGTATTGGGTGAGTTGGGTGTGTCGGGTGTATTGAGTGCCTTGGATGTATTGGGTGTACTAGGTTTGTCGGCTGTATTGGGTGTGTCTGATGTATTGGGTATGTTGTGTGTGTCGGACGTATTGGGTGTGTTGGGTGTGTCGGATGTATTGGGTGTGTATGTTGTATTGGGTGTGTTGGGTGTGTTGGATGCATTGGGTGAGTTGGGTGTGTCGGATGTATTGGGTGAGTTGGGTGTGTCGGACGTATTGGGTGTGTTGGGTGTGTCGGATGTATTGGGTGTGTCTGATGTATTGGGTGTGTTGGGTGTGTTGGATGTATTGGGTGAATTGGGTTTGTTGGATGTATTGGATGTGTTGGGTGTACTGGGTGTATTGGGTGTACTGGGTGTGTTGGGTGAGTTGGGTGTATTGGGTGTGTTGGGTGTACTGGGTGTACTGGGTGTGTTGGGTGTGTCAGATGTATTGGGTGTGTTGGGTGTACTGGGTGTGTTGTGTGAGTTGGGTGTACTGGGTGTGTTGGGTGTACTGGGTGTGTTGGGTGAGTTGGGTGTACTGGGTGTGTTGGGTGTACTGGGTGAGTTGGGTGTACTGGGTGTACTGGGTATGTTGGGTGTACTGGGTGAGTTGGGTGTACTGGGTGTGTTGGGTGTACTGGGTGTGTTGGGTGTACTGGGTGTGTTGGGCTTTTTGGGCCTGCACTTTTGTTCATGATGACTGCACAAGTTGATGCTCCTGAGAGGAGATCTTTAGCTGCTGCAGATGCAGGCGGCGTTCATGATCTGAGTGGAGGTCAGTGAGTAATGCAGTGATGTGTGAACCTACTGGTTGGTCATACAGGAAACACAGCACCACATTGTGCACCATGAGAGGGTTTCCCTGCGTAGGCAGAGTACTAGCTCAGATAACATACTGTTTAAAGCAGATCCTTTTCTTTGGACACATGATAGCTGGCTGTTCTTTAGTTCACCTCTGCATTTAAAGTATTTGTCTCTTCGTCCTGTAACATCTGAATTACTTCTTTCACCTTCTGACATTCATTGAAGCTGCTAATGAAACATCATGTGATGCTTTCTGATCCAGATGTTCTTGGACAGCTTCCGGTATCGGTATGGATGCAGCAGCTCCGGAGCTGTGAGAAATGGCACACTGCCATCGAGCTGTAGTTAGATTTCTATCTGTTGTGGTTCACCAGCTCCTTTCTCTTTGGGAAATAATACGCTTTAAGTTTGCTGGAGCTGTTTCCGGAGAAGACAGGTGTGATCAGATGCGACTGAACTCACGAGCAGAACTCAAACCCTCTGCAGATGCTTTCCCACTTTGACTTTAATCCACAATTGAGAAGCGTGAGCTCACCGCAGTCCAATTAGTGTTTCTGCAGGCGGGCGGGAGGCTGCTGCAGAGAAGCAGGAGGGAAGCGTAAGGCTGCCCGGCTTAATAAAACGCTGTGGGGATTTTACATTTTTAATAAGGGAGGTGCTCCACGGCCTGGGTCCTCCATGCAGACACAGTCACATCACATTTAGCTGCTGCTCCACTGAGTTTGGGGACATTTAATCAAGAGTTGAAACCAAACTTCAGCCTGCAAATTAAACGATATTGAGCGAAGTGCAGCAGCGGGGAGACGAGTCCTGGACAACGTTTCGGTGTCATGGCTGCAGCAGCATGGCCGCTGCATGCTCGGCTCAGGGCCGCCTCACCTCACCAACCTCCCTTTGATTAGAAAGCAGTGACATTTTGATGAAATGGCTGGTAAACATTGTTTAATGCTGCGTAAAAACCAAACTCTTAACTTTGTGTTCAGCAGATTCTTAATAGGCAGGATGTAGTGTAGTGAAAAACACTTTAAATACTGTTTTACGAGAGATTTGTGGAGATGAGGCGGGTGTTTTCCTGGGTGATATAAAGACCTGCTGGATTTCTCATTCTGACTCTGTATTAATATGTTCCAGCACAGCTAATCCAGTTAATCTGCGGTGAAATGAAGACCAGATGTAGGCTGTAAATCTGTTTTACATGCATATAATGTCAAATATGCAGGATAAAATGTAAATAATTTATTCTCAAATTTAACCACAAAAGGACATTTTTAACTCTTAACACCAAAAATCTGGATTCATTTTGTCTTCACATCTCTTACTTTCCGCTTCCTCCGACTGTCTCAGCATAAATAATATCTATATATTTTATTTTTTTCCTCCTTTTATTTCATATAAAGACCAAACACACATTTATTATCATTTCAGTTTAATTATGTGATTATTTGTTATATCAGGAAGTCGTTTCTAACATTATAATAACCGTAAGAAAACTATAAAGGCTGTGTTTGGTCCTGGTTAGAGTTGTGTGTTTGTGTTTTAGGAGTTCAGGCTTGTTGGTTAGTAGTCGGGTTTCATGTCTGTGTTGAATTTTTATCCTGATGCAGCGATGCTTGGTGATTGGTCAGGAAAAATCCACCCCTTGCAAACAGAAAACCGTCTGTCAGCCTTCCTTTGCTCTTTGGTTGGCTTTCCACAGAACAAACTGTCCTTTCTCTGTTCCTGTAAAACGTGTCCCTGCGTGTCCGGATGTTCGCTTATCCTGCAGGTTGTTGAGCAAACCAGCACATAAGGACAAAAGTTCTTTTCTATTCGGCCGATCGCAGGTTTAAAGTTGTGTCCATCATGGTTTACCGTGCAGAAAAAACATCCCATAAATATAAAATCAAAGCTCCTTCCTTTGCTTTCTGCAGCTCTGTGCAGCAAGTCATTATACTGGAGCGCCCTGACACATGCAACGCTGCGTGGAGACTCCTTTGAGGAGCTATTGGCCCTGGGTTGCTGCTCGTTTGATGGAAAGCAGGGGATATGTGTGTGTGTGTGTGTGTGTGTGTGTGTGTGTGTGTGTGTGTGTGTGTGTGTGTGAGTGTGTGTGTGAGGAAAGCCGCCAGTCAATCCCTGTGCAGTGTCTGCTAACAATGGCGGAGCTAATTAGCTTCTAGAGTATTGTGAGTGATAACGCAGACATGCTGACAACAGGATGGCGTATTGCAGGCGTCTGAGAGACAACAGGAAGTCCGAGAGATGGCCAGAGAGGTGCAGACACCTGATCTGCCACCGCAGAAATACCCAACGTAGCCCAAAGATGCAAATGAGAGCAACCGTACAGCGTGATGTTGATTTATTACAGCACCTCAATCCCCCCTCAGCACATCCATCCTCTGCTTCTGTCCTCCATAAGCCCGACTCAGCCGGACCTCGAGAGGAAAGAGACTCTGCTGGTCCATTGTTAGGCGGCTTTAAATCTGCAGATCTTTATTGTTTTCAGAAAGGTGGCAGTGCCATGGAGAGCTGACCCAAATGCTTCGCAGCTCTGAGCGATGCTGCTCACGGCCTCCCAGACCCAAATCAGCTTCTGTGTTCACACAGATTACACACAGAAAGACCCAAAGACTCACTATAACGTCACCAGCTGTGCTCCAACAAGCACGCCGTGACCCCGAGCAGAACATCCCAACAGTCTGGTCCTCATCCACAGGTCCAGCCCGGTACTGCGTGGCCCATCCTGATAGGGTTACACAGCCATTACTGATGTGATGAGCCCTCGATCGAGGCTCAAACCAGTGTGTGTCACCAGCTGGTCGGCATTATTTTAGGTATCTGCACATGCATTTTGACGAGTTAAATCACTCCGTTACCATAGCAACCAGCGGCTTCAGACCCGCTGGTTTTGATCACAAATTGGCCAGTTGTCTGTCCGTTAGTCATTAATTCCATACGAGCATGCGTCCAAATGCAGGACTCGTTTTTTATCATATAAAACTTTATTCATCGGTCTCAGCTTCTTTACAAACGTTACTGTATGAGTGAAGCATCAGAGCTGTTTGCTGTTTCCCTGCAGAGAGAGAAGCCAACACACACTTGTTTTCCCGCCTGCGTACACTGTACACAAGTGGAAACTGACATGTTTTACCCTCATGGCTATAAAAAACAAACTTTTCTTCAGTTTTCCTGCTTGTACTACCTTCCCTTCATCCACCCCCCTCTGGAGTGCCGGAGAGTAAAACAATCCTGCATTTGATGCTCCGTAATGAAACCACATCACAACACAGTGGAAGATGAGACGTGCATGAAAGCCCTGAACCCGCCACACAGCAGCATCAGGAGGTAAAAAGGGGCTTTTTGCTGCTTTTCAGCACAGAGTGGCTGCAGGAGGAGGAGCAGCGACAAGTAAATCAGCAGAAAAGAGGCCGAGGCTGCAGCTTTGTGTTGGCCGTTACTCACATGAAAGGTGGAGCTGTAGCCGAGTTTCCTCACTGGACTCGTACAAATTGGAAATCAATTGTCCGGAACATTCAGAGGACAATAAA
The DNA here is from genome assembly GCA_037177535.1 of Pseudomugil gertrudae. Lineage (NCBI taxonomy): Eukaryota > Metazoa > Chordata > Actinopteri > Atheriniformes > Pseudomugilidae > Pseudomugil > Pseudomugil gertrudae. Next base: position 25,969,644 of record JBAMHV010000009.1, read on the forward strand.
TGGGAGACTGTTTGTCTGAAAAAGGAGTAAAGTTTCTACGTTAGCAGCGTCTAAGCCGGAAAACATCCTGCTTCCTGTAGAAAGAGGTGCAGGTTCGCCGTTAGCAGAGCGTGCACGTTTCAAACGCTCCATTTCTTCATTTTCATCGTTTGCAGGCATAAACTGTGACATGAAAATGTTTAGCAGACATGTAAACATGCACAGTGTGGGCTAACGTCACAGGTAATCTCTCCAATGGGCTTTAATTCTGTCTGTGGGCTTATCAATGATTCTCATGACTTCAGATTAAACAAACTGCTCTGCACATTATCCAGTAAACCAAACTAAATGTCTCGTTTTATAGTTAATAATGCATCAAACCTCAGTTATTTATGAAGGAAAATGTGGGAAATGTCTCACGTTGATGTCATCACCATGCAGGAGGGTTGTTCTCAGTTAATGCTGGTAGCTTAATGTCTCACCTCTTCTCTACCTCCACATGTAATGCCATAACTGTTCTCAACCACCCTGCAAGGTGTTTCCCAATTCAATTAAACTTTATTTGTATTGCACCACAAAATAAATGAAATGTTGAAGTTTGGGAACATTTTTATAGATGAAATTTAAACAAAAGCAACTTTTTAGAGCAGAAAAACATTTCTGCTCAATATTCTGAATTAAATCAAGTTTGTCTAAAAAGTTTCAGGATCTTTTGTGTTGCTGTGAATTTTGCATCACTTGATATAAAAATGTTTCCTTTTTACGGATAAAAAGATTAAATCGCTTCAGGAATGAGTGGAAACAAACTCGTGTAGATCAATAATGGGGTTTGGTGTATAATCTGCTTTCATGTGGTGCTTCTCCCTTATTTCACACACAGCTCTGTGCTCTGACCTTACAAACCTTCCCAGATATTCCCAGAGGAATTCCTGAGGTCTCAAACGTGCGAGGTTTTCATACACATGACGCAAACGTTCGCATCAAGCATCTCTTTGGATGTTCCAGTCAGTTGAACTTTTCTGCCGACGGCATCAAGAATACTCAGACTTCTTCACTACTAATTCACCTTTGTAAATCACTTTTCATATTAAAATGAATTCAAGCAGCAGTGCAGACGCCAAGTGATTTACAGGATAACCAAGAGATGAAGAGTAAGCCGCTCTCCAATGAGAACGTTCTCTTTGTCTACAAACGCATCAGAAAATGTCTGTTTATCCTTTAAAAATACTGACTTGTATCGAATTTAGTCTAAAACTACTAATATCAAACTTGTAACCTGATGTTAGCATGAAGCAACGTAGCAGGACTAATTGGTCTTCCTAACAAATCCCTCCATAAACTGCAGCTTCCCCAGAACTCTGTTACTGTCTGATCTGCTTCACATTGCCTCTCAGGTCATCTTCCTCCATCCACCTTGCTGTTCCCTCTGCCCGTTTAACCA
>JBAMHV010000009.1:26072143-26090255 GCA_037177535.1 Pseudomugil gertrudae
TCCACATGTGATTTAAACGTTTTCCACATGTGCTTCACAGGAATTCTGCATGTGCTTCACATGAATTCCACATGTGATTTAAACGTTTTCCACATGTGCTTCACAGGAATTCTGCATGTGCTTCACATGAATTCCACATGTGAAAATGTTGCTTGATAACATTTATATGTGATCCAAATAAGGTCCAGAAATGATTCACATGTAGAGCAAATGTAGATGATTCACATGTGTAAATTCAGTTTTGGAACATTTTTACATGTGAACCACTAGTGATACAGTGTACATGTGAAACATGCATGTTTCTAAAAGCTCATGTCAACATGTGCTTCTCATGTAGATCTGCTTTTCTTCATGTGGTACAGTATCATGCAATCCACATGAAAATGTTCCAAAACATTTTTACATGTGGATCATGTAATTCACATGTGCTCCAGAAGCAACAAAACCAGATGAGAAGGAAAACATCTCTTTTGTTCTGTTCCTGCTTTCTAGGATTCTGGGAAGTTCACATGCATCGCATCTAACGCCGCTGGCGAGGCCACCGCTCCTGTAGAGTTGGTCGTCAACCCTTCCCCACACTTTGACCCCAAACTGGACCCTGATCCGGGCCCCTCAGACATTCCCACATCCATTAAATCCAACATCAGTGGAGGCCAGGCCCGCTCTGACCAGCAGAGGGTCAGCGTGTCGGAGCTGACGGCGAGCTCCGTCACCATCAGATGGCCGCCTCAGAACCACATACCAGGAGTCCGCATGTACCAGATCCAGTACAACAGTTCTACTGATGATATACTCATATACAGGTGAGTCAGCGGGGGGGCCGTGTGGGTCCTGTGGGGTTTTACTGTGAATGCTTGTGAGTCCGATCCTTGTTCCATCTTTACAATCTGCCCCGTTATGTAACAGGAAGTGGTGGACAGGCCAGATTGTGGGATTTTCATTGCAAACTGGTGGAGAATCTGGTACTTTGTACAAAAGGAGAGCAATCCAGCACTGGTGATACTGGGACTACTGTGTCTGACTTGCTTGTGTTCTTATCCTCAGATGTAAGTTGCTTTGGATAAAAGCGTCTGCTAAAGGACAAATGTAACATAGAATCAGAGAGAATAGAATGTGAGTATCTGGTTGGGATCAAAAAGAGCTTAGTCAGAACATGTCCGGGTTTTCAGGGATCACTTCAGCCGGTTTGGGCTCAGGGGCCTGCAGGTACTCCATCCTTCTGTGCGTTGCAGTCGGGAAACTTTCAATACCTGCAGGAAATCAGCCCTGGAGGACCAGATCCCTGATCAGGGGTGGGCAATTCCGGTGGTCCTTGAAGGGAGTTTCACATCACTGTGCACAAGTCAGCTAATTATCCATTGATTGTAATCAGGTGTATTGCAAGAGGGAAACTACTAACACTGAGGAGTGGAGTGGACTCCTGGCCCGGACCGTGTGCAGAGGAGGTTTTATGGATTGAATGCCAGGTTTCCATGTTGCTTTCTGTTTGCTGTGATGGATCCTCCACAGCTTTACACAGCTCTTCACTCTCATTTCTCTTCCTAATTCCTTCTAAAACACTGCTCTCTTTAATCACCTGTAAAAAGATTTCCTCCTCCGTCCATGAAACGCGCCATCTCTGCCTGAAACGAACTGGTCACATGACCCTGTCCATCACATAATCATGATATAAGGTGCTTTTCCTCTAGTATCTACGGTGGCTGGGAAGTTCAATTCAAGATTACATCCACTGAAACACTTTTACAAAGATATGACCCAGAAGTGATGTCATTGGGATGGCAGCAAGACAGGCTGTGGGATACTCAGGTCGCAATCAGCACACTAACACTACTTTGTGCACTATGTTAAGGTGCATTCACATTGACATTACGCACTACATAGTGCGTGAAGTAGTGTTAGTGCGCTGATTGAGACACAGGAGGAGTAAACAGGGAATTACTCAGTAGTCGAATCACAGATTTTATCCCCATGTTGTGTAGTGTACTTCCAAGTTCTAGTTCTGGCACATTCACCCCGATTACTTGGTCCCGCCGTCTCCTCGCTAATGTTATTCAGAACATTGAGGGACCGTCTACAAAACTCTCAAAAAGAAGTCATCCTCTTCAGACAACCACAGAACGGACAATACGTCCTCAATCGCAGCTGATGTCTGCTAATTCAGTGGTTTCCTGTTAACGCATTGTGATATCTCTTCCAGGTCAAATCTTTGTAAAAATGTTTTGGTAAACTTGTAAAAGTGTTTCACTAAATGTAATCTTGAATTGCACCTTCCTGCCACCACCAGTACCTCCTCTACCCAACCTTACACGATTATACCCAGAAACAGATCATTTCCATCAGGATGTGTCGTGCCGTGTGGTTACATTTTCCGTACCTACTTCGTTGTGGTTCTAAGCGTGTCGGGCCGTGCGGGTAGCGTAACGTACACAGGCTGGCATTCATTGATTGGTCTGATGTGATCCAGGGTGTTTCGTCTTGCCCTCTGATGACTTCTCTTGATTTGTTCCATGAGTCTATTTCCCATGAATAACCATAATCCGAGCCCCAGGTAAAAAGTTGCCACAATGTTTTCTAACTTTGTGTCAGTCTTCTTCTGTGGTGTTAGTCTTCAGTGGTGTTCTGCAGACCCCACGCAAAGCGTCTAGAGAGGTGCATTGTGGGGGGGACCCCTCCCTCATTAAAGTATCCCGACTTGTAATAGAAAAGCAGTCGAGTAGAGTATAGTACTGCTGGGCCAGTAAAGTAGAGCCACGTAGGTACTAATAGCGCCAATAGTGTTTCCATTTACCAGCTTTTCATAGTAAGGTTTTGGTTTTACACAGTTCTGGGAAAATGGGAGATTGATCTGATGGAAACACAGCTATGTTGCAGTTCATATCTGGCTGCTATCACCTGACTGATCTGCAGCTAAAACGGGCGACCATCTTTGAATGTAGACAACTTTGGGAAACACTCAAAGCCATTCCGCGATAGTCTCATGACTTTTATCATCAATCCCACCAATGCACACTGAGTTTGGGGATAAAGGCTTTTAGCTAACTCTAGTTTGACTCTGCTTCAAGGTCAATGTTAAATATCATGTCCAGTCAAGGTTCAGATGAAGCAGCGTTCACAAAGAGGAAACTCAAACCTGGTTGGCTCAGATGACAAGCGTCTGCATGTAAAAGAACCCAACAGGTAAACGTTTGGGTCATCACCTGGTATGGAGACAGGAAAAAAGGTGACCCGCTGAGCGATAAGAGTATAAAACACAATGTAGGAACAGAGCTGATGACCTTATAAAGACCAGAGAAAGAGACCAGAGCAAGACGGAACATCACGATGGATCTCAAGGAGAAAGGTCAGAGTATGTCACCGTTTTAGATCAAACTGGGACAAAAGTCTTACCAACAGCGTAAAAGCTGTGATGAGTCACATAAAACAGCAGAATAAATCTGATGTGGTTTAAGCTGTTGGTGCGTAGCAGCATGCCTCCTGGCTTTCAGAGCACCCCTCCAGCCCACAATTAGGATGACCACTATACGGTCCCACCAGCCACTTTGCCAGCCCTGTCACCTAGCAACATCATCCAAAATGCATAAATTGAGTGTTATTATGAGGCATTTTGAGGGCTGACAGATGACAGCTGGAAATGATCCTGCGGCCTTAAATCCCATTTTAACCGAAGACCAGTGACCACTTCCAGGCCCTCAAACGGAGAGAGAGCCCTTAGAGAGCTTCCAAATGGATGATTTCAGATGAGCCGAGGGGCGCGGGGGGGTGTAATCGTCGCTGAATGGTGTAGCCGATATGAAGCAGGACACATCCATCCATTATCTGAACCGTTTATTCCAGTGAAGGGTCGCTGGAGTCGATCCCAGCAATGATTGGATGAGAGGCGGGTACACGGTGGACAGCTGGTATTTACACATCTATAATATAATTCCACATTTATTCCAGAATTAACAGATTTGCATCACAGCTTCGTCAATGTTTGTGACATCAGTGATCTACGCTCTGATGATGTATTGAAACAGGAAGTTGCTTTTATTCTCTACAGAACTGTTAGGATGCTTTCACAGCAGGATCAGAGAATCGTGTGTGTGCCGTTATATATAACCAGTTTTATCTATATATTCCTTTTATTGTATATGTTTTTATATTTTATGTGTTATCTTGGAACATTGTATTTGTATTTTGTTTCTATGCTGTTTTTTTTTATTTTTATTATTTCATATTCTGTTTACATTTATTTATTTACATGGATCATAATGGATACATTAAACCATGAAGCGTTTATTCTCAGGTGCCCGGAGCTAAAATATCAATTATTTCACATTATAATTAGAGTAGATTTTAAAGTTACATTTATGAAGTCTGAAAGATAGTAAGGAAAGAACAAGTTAATCCTGTTTTTATATAAAAATGTAATGATTTAAGGTTGATAATGCAAAACAGAGCTTGGTAGTTGGACTTTTGCTCATTTTCTGCAGCGTTTGCATCAGAACGTTGCCTCCACTGTGGTCGCCTGAAGGCACAGCGATGCAGCTTTGTGTGTTTTAAAGGTCACAAATTTGCTTCACGAGCTAAGCAGAGTGCAAGAAGTAAACCTGAACTGCTTTCTTATGCTTTTATACCAACTGTTGTTCCCCTGAGCTCTACACTTAAAATTTCCAGTGGAGCTTGAATACACTCCAACAGGTCTGAGCAGCACTCTAAGTTTACCTTTTTTATCAACACAGACATGCAAAGCAAACAACCTGCTCTCTGCTGCAAGATGGACGTCAAGTATTTTAAATTCTTGCAGCTTTCTGAAGAGTTTTTTAAGCATAAAGACTGAGGTGTGCATCTGCAGACAATCTGATTTAAATGCTGGATGAAGGTGTGAAGAATATATGAGAGCAGGTCTTTGTTCCTAAACTTTTCCCTACAGTACTCAAACTTTATGTGCAGTGTTTGAGATCCGAGGTGGAACTTTTTGCTGAAGTTATCGACTCCTACATGAGGATAAAGAGACTAATGAAGCCCAGTGTGACCTTTGCATCCTGACTTTGCAAACAGAGCTGGAGTCTTATTATTTACTGTTACAATTTATTCTTTCCTTCGAAAGTCAAGCCCTTTGAATTTATTCATTCTGTCCCGGACGAGCCCCCATTCGTTCCCAACTTGTCTCAAAGCATTAAGTCACTGTCTGCTCGGCACCTGCAGCACATTAACTACGGATCAGAGGTAATTGTTCACGTAAACAGGCACAATAACAAAACTAAGATGGCAGGTCAGTAAAAGTTTTATTGCTATTAAAAGTTTGTTTGCACCGTACATCGAAAACAACAGCAGATCGATGAATGTTATTGTTGAGGCTGAAACTCCATAAAAGCCTCTTTTTGGAAAAGATCCTGAAATCTTTATCAAATGATTGACATTGCAAAATTTTTTTACTGAAATCAACCTTCTGGGAGAGGTTGTTGCCATTCAGCAGAATCAAGCTGCCCAGTAGAGACCAGCGTGTGCACCTGAATGTGTGCACAGAAAATAAGCGTCCAACAGAAATCAAATGTCAATTATTACGCGTCTGCTTTTTAGCCAAATATGCACATCAGACATATTTTCTTCTGATTTGCTACAATCACTCCAACAGCATTTTCTCACATTCTCTCGTGGAACAGCAGGAGCATCGATTCCTGCACAGCCTGACTCGAAGCTCACCTTCTGACTGAAAGGCGACTCATTTCTAAGCCTTTGTTTATCAAATCTGGATGCAGCTTTCTCACCTGAGCCTTCCTCTGAAACCTTTACTCACCTGCATGCTTCACATTCACATGTGGGATGTGTCCAACACTGCAGAGCAGCTTGTGAAGCAGCAGCTCTGCGGCTGGCGGTTTTCTCATGTTACTTTCTACATTAATACTTAAGAGCTGAATCTCTGACCCAACGAGCATTGCTAATCGACTCTGAGTGCTTGTGGAGGTATCGTCTGTGGCAGCTTCAGCGGTGACACGATGAGAAGAAACAGCTCACACTGCGCGCTGAGATCGACTCAAATGTATCTGCAACATGTTGGAAGCTTGAAAGAAGCCGTTGTAGCTGTCAGATCAATCGTTACAGTCAGTGTGTGACATGAAGGAGACGTGTGCGTGCTGAGATGTCATGTGAATGTTGGAGAAACTGGTGGGCTAAATGTTCAAATGAGATAAATTAGTGTGGGTATAAATGTAAATGTGATAGATGAATAATGATGTATTTGCTCATATGGGTGTTATTCTGGCCGGTTTGGTTGAAAGTCTGGTGTTGTTGATGATGCTGATGGAGCAGCTAGAGGACATGTGACCTGTCAGGAGGAGGGAGGTGAAGCTGCTTCTACACACTCCAGTTTGCTGCACCGGCAGAAAAGTGGAGCTTTAAGATAACAGCCTGACAACCTTTCTCCTCTTCGTCCTTCCCTGTGAGGAAGAGGAAGATGCACTTTTACAATAATCTGCCCCAGAATGAGAATAACACATTCACCCTGAGGATTATGGGTACAGGACGAGCTCAGCCTCCGTGAAGTTATCGATCTTTCCTCCTTTAATATTCCCAGCTGCTTTTCTTCCCATCGCTCCATTTCGATGTGCTTTCTCATGAAGGAGCGAGGGGAGGAAAAGAGGAGAGGAAAGATGTGCAGATGGATGCTGCAGAGGGCGTTTCTCTCTCAGTCTTATTTTGGGGTAATGTGAACTTACTGTATTTCGCCTGATCCACGTTATTGTAAACGCCAGATTTCCATGGAGCGGAAGCGTAAACAGGTTGTGATATATCGGGGGGTAAACACCAAACACACAGCATGTGTGTGTCATCACGATGTGAATCATGGAGGCAACCTGGACGATCCGGACATAATCCGGGGCGAGTAGATGCCGATGCCCGTTTAGTGATTTTGCCTTTTAATTACTGTGATTATAAAACTACAAAAATAAGAACAAAATTTGGGTTAATAGCTCGTTTTATTAAAGATGTTTTATGATTGGGTGTGTAGGGGGAGGAGTGGGGGGGTTTGTGTGGATGATTGGGCGTGTGTGTGGGGTTGATCCATGGGGTGGACGTCTGGTGTGTTGGGGTGTGGGCTGGCCTCCGCAGGATGGAGGTCTGGGGGTTCTGGCTCCTCGCGGGCACTGGTCGGCTCCTCTGCCTGTGGAGGTGGGGGGGAGGGGGGTCTCTTTCGGGTGCTCGGGGCCCTGGGTCGGCGCTCTGCCTGTCCTGGGCGGCTGGTGCCCGGCGGGGTCAGCGATTCCCTGCCTGGGCCCGCTGGAGCCCGTTCCCCCTGACTGTGGGGGGCTCTGGTAGGGACCTTCCTCTGCCGCCTCCTGGGTGAATGCTGGGTTTGCCCCGGGGTGGGGGTGGCTGGGGTCCTTGTTCAGGGCGGACTGCCGTTTGCCTTGGTCTCGATGGTCCTAGCCTGCCTCTGACCTTCGGGTAGAGGGGGTCGTCTTGGCTTGATCACTTTTCTTTGAGCACTTTTCACCCCGTACGCTCTGCATGATAACACGGTCACTGAGCTGTTCTTTAGGTTTATTCATAAAGAAACATATTTCCTTGTGCGAGAATTCTTCAGATCTGAGTTAGTTTCTTCTTTTGGTTTGTTTTATTGTGTCTGTCGGTATGTGTGTTTCTGCTTTTTGTCCTTTTTTTTAGGTATTACACTTAGATAATATGTTCACTTATGGTGCTCATGGTAGTTGCTGATTCGTGACTGTAGCAGATGGAACGATATCTGGTTGGATTGTAGTTTTTCCTTTTGTGGTGTCGACTTTTCTTCAATCTGGGTTATATTTACTTTTCCTTTTTCTGTCTTTTCCAGTTCTGGTCCAGCAACAAGTATTCATTTAAAATAAATAATAAGTAAATAAAGAATTCTGATTATCAATAAGATCTCTGTATATAGATGAAGATTCTCGGCACAATACAGCAGCCAGACCATCGTTCTGCTGCTTTAATGCTGGACAGACACGTTAAAATAAAAACTAAGAACAGAATTTGGGTTAATAGCTTTTTTTCATTAAAGATATTTTATTTGTTAGTTTTTTGTTTGTAAACAACATAAAACATAAAAATGAACCTGCTATTGGTTCTTCGTGTTTTCACCCACAGAGTGGTATCAAACGATATCGATACTACCCGGGCCGTGCTGGCTCTTATTATTATTTTATTATTATGTCCATGTTCTTGGGATCTTTTTATGTTATTTGTTTGTTGTTTTTGACGTTTGAGCTAAATGTTTATGAACCTATGAAAAGATAAATCGTGTTTAAATAATTTGATCTTGTTTCTTGCTTCAGATTCTTTAATAATTCCTCATTTAAAAACTTAAAACAAGCCGATGCAGAGATCGCTGCAGAGCAGTGAGACAAGCTATAACTCCTGGCTTCACTCTTCATCATCACTTCATCAAACCTTTCAAAGTCACAGTAATGTCCTCTTCCCTCCCGCTATCTCTGCTCTTCCTCCATCAGCCATATGCCACTGTGTCCCACCGGTCACAAAGATGACAGCAGGGCTTTAAGCCTGAGATCAAATCAGAGGAGTTATTTTTTCCCCCTTTAAACCTGAAGCCGAGCTCAGAGAGGCCGCCACAGACCGCAGGAGGTCAAGTCTCTTCAACTGAGAGCTCACCGTCGTCTGGAGATCTGCATCTCAGCATAGATACTTCAAACCTCCCATTTCTCACATTCAGAAATGTCTGATGGGGAATGCAAATGGGGGAACTGCAGGATGTGGAGCCTCTAGTGGATGAGGGGGGAACTACAGGATGTTCCTTAACGTTTCCAGAGTATTGTATATATATATATAATGATAGTTGATTAATAAACTCACTCAGCTTAATCGTAGATTTACAGATAAAAATTTAATGATACGAGGGCTCCTCGTCATCCTCAGCTCATTTTTTTGTCCATATTTGGTCAACGATGACTCTTGTTTTTAGATAAATTGTAAATCAGAGGAAGTAATCTTGTAGTTAAATGGCTGAATTTCTACCTTCCTTTATAATAATAAATCCCATTCAGGACGTGCGTCCTCATTTAAATCAGATTTCTTATCACTCAGATTTGTTGACTGCAGCTCGTCAAGGTTACTGCTGGATTTCCATGTCGGCCTTGCCGCGGGCAGAGAACACGTCTGAATCCAGGACAGATCACAGATAATTGCGGTTTAAATGTGCCAGCGTGGATCATTTAAGCTGGTGAATAATGCAGCAAATATGATGAATGGCATGAAGGATTTGCAGAGAAGTGCGGCTCCATGACAGCTTTGTGACTTATGCTGAAATGAAACAGCTGCTCTGGACTTTTACAGGATGCATGGCGGTAAATCCCAGCCATCGCTTGTGTTTTACATCGATCACTGCATGTTCTCGCTCTGTATGTATGAGCTGTTCTCGCCTGGTGTCAATCATCATCATCAGCAGCAGCACAAAAACAACTTGAGCCATCACTTATGATGAGAAAAACTGTCCCGTAATTTCTGTGTGAGGACAGGAGGATGAGCTGTATGTCGCTGGGTTGCCACGGTTACAGATGCTGCATGAAACTCCAGACGAAGCTTTTCGCCGCGTCATCTTCACGTATTTTCTGCATCGTAGTCTTCCTGTTCTTCTTCTCTGGTTTGTGTTTTTCTCATGTCAGCTACACTGCCCCCCGGTGGTGTGTGTTGGTATTGCTGTTACTGGCTTAAATGAAGCCGGAGATGGACCAAAGTTTCCCTTTCCTGCGCTGAACATCAATGGACTTTTAGCCAGTCGCCCAGAAGCTCCTGTTTTTCTGTCTGTGTTGTTTTTATTAAAATGATTCAATCACACAGCCTGAACAGGATCTGCTGAGAGTTCATTTAACATCCAACCTCTCCACATGCGCCATGAGGCTGTGCTGCAACCTCTATATAAAAGTTCTTTTTTTATCTAAATGAATATAAAGGAGTTTCCCTCTTCGTCTCGCAGAAGGACACAAACATACAAAACACACGAGATTTGCCCTCAATTTCTTGGTCATGTTGTAAAATAATTGCATCTTCCCAGTACGGACTCGAGGAAATGACAAGTGGGAACTGAATTAAAGCAGACTCGGAGAAAAAGCTGAAGTCAGGCACCTTTCTTGAGTATAAAATAGATACTGAATGCTGGGACCAGCTGTGCCAATTCATATGCAATTTGTGATACATTATCTTCCCATCAACAGACTCAAGATCTCATTTATGGAGAAAACAACAAGACATTTACAGCCCAGAAAGGAGATGATGCAGAATACAGCGATTGGCAGCACATGATGGGAGCATGCTGAGAATGGCGATCGGGATGAAGGCGTAGCAACATGGCTAATTCCAACCTCCCCCTATGAAACATACTGACCAGTGCAAACTGTGCACCTGCACCAAGCTTTTATTCAGCTTCCAAGTTAAAATTATTTTATAAAATAGATTTTATTTCAGATTAACTTCTGGCTTATTGCCATGAAAATCCTTTAAAACCATCAACATGAACCAAGAAGTCGTTTGCAACACCAAAGGGCAGTAGATCAAGTCAAACTGGATCAGTGAGGGATGGCATTTGGTAGAAAAGACACTGAAGGGACCTTTATCCACAGGAATGTGTGTTTATACCCCGGCGTAGGGTCTCACAGAGCCCCGAGGACCCTCACAGAGTCTCTGCAGACCCTCACAGAGCCTCTACGGTCCCTCACAGAGCCTCTACGGTCCCTCACAGAGCCTCTACGGTCCCTCACAGAGCCTCTGCAGACCCTTACAGAGCATCTGAGGTCTCTCACAGAGCCTCTGCAGACCCTTACAGAGCCCCAAGGTCCCTCACAGTGCCCCGAGAACCCTCACAGAGCCCTGAGGTCCCTCACAGAGTCTCTGCAGTCCCTCACAGAGCCCCGAGAACCCTCACAGAGCCCTGAGGTCCTTCACAGAGCCTCTGCAGACCCTCACAGAGCCCCGAGAACCCTCATAGAGCCCTGAGGTCCCTCACAGAGCCTCTGCAGACCCTCACAGAGCCCCGAGAACCCTCACAGAGCCCTGAGGTCCCTCACAGAGCCTCTGCGGTCCCTCACAGAGCCTATGCAGACCCTCATAGAGCCCAGAGGACCCTCACAGAGCCTATGCAGACCCTCATAGAGCCCAGAGGACCCTCACAGAGTCTCTGCAGACCCTCACAGAGCCCCGAGGACCCTCACAGAGCCCCAAGGACCCACACAGAGCCTCTGCGGTCCCTCACAGAGCTTCTGCAGACCCTCACAGAGCCCCGAGGACCCTCACAGACTCTCTGCAGACCCTCACAGACGCTACGACGGTCATGGTGTAACCATTCTGACGCAGACGACATGCAGACTGAAACCACCTTTATCTCCTTCCTCATTGAGGACAATCTGATGAAAGACCTTTGAACTTTTGAACTAACTATTTAATGCATCTGAATGAGTCTGAGCTGCAGGTGCTTAAATCAGCAACCCTTCTGCAAAACTTCTGCATTTGCCACATTGATCACTAAAAGTCCCCGGTACCTTACAAACGGGCGGAATGACTAAATAAATTCTTCCTGTGGGAAAGTGTAGGCATTCGTTCAGCCGTCTGACCTTGTAGACCTCCATCGTAGACCCGCTGCTGGTCTCTCTCTACTGAGGCAAACACGAGCAGCATCCAGAGGGTCACGGTCGGCTTTAAAAGTCCATTGCTTGTCTCGTCAGCTTTGCTCCCCACCTGACACCTGATTATTTATAACACACAGGAAGTCTGAAGGCACACACACATTTATAGAGAGCTGCAGGACCGCATCCAGCAGCGTCCACCTGAGAAATCACTCTGCTGTCCGGCCACATTCAGCTGCTGCTGCACAGTTAGGTCCGAGCTCAGGAAACGGTGTTCACTGCAGACAAAGATGGAGGGCTACGATGCAGTGTGCAGAAAGAACAACACGGATTCTCCACATAGTGTGTCTGTCATCCATGTTTGTGAGAGAGAGAGTTTAAGTGTGTGTGTGCTTTGATTTGTTTTTGTGTTAAACCCCTCAGAGGCCATAGAGGTCAGTTAGAGGTGGGAGCCCTGGCGGTCCGATCCCCGGCTGCAGAAGCTTTGGGGACGTGGAACATCACCTCTCTGGTGGGGAAGAAGCCTGAGCTGCTGCGTGAGGTTGAGCAGTTATGACTAGACATAGTTGGACTCACCTCAGTGCACAGCTTGGGCTCTGGAACCAGTATCCTCGAGAAGGGTTGGACCTTCTTCCACTGTGACGTTGCCCCCGGTGAGAGGTGGTGGGCGGGTGTGGGCATACTAATTGCCCCCCGGCTGGGCACTACGTAGAGTTTCACCCCTGTGGACGAGAGGGTAGCCTCCCTCCACCTTCGGGTGGGGGGACGTGTCCTGTTTGTACGTCTGTCCCTTGGAACTGTGTGAGGACAACGTGATGATGCATCTCGGGTTTATTAATGCAGAATGTACTTTTTTCACTCTGCAGTTTCTTTGAGTGACGTCAGGTTTTTTATCTTCCTCATCATGAGTCACTTTACTGTCACAAACTCCTGAAGGGTCCCTGAACACCCGTCTACTTACTTCCCCTTCAGTTCAGACCCGTCTCACTTCTCCAGCCGACACATAAAGTTCTTCCTCCTCCTACGAAAACTCATCTTCCTCATGAATCGGTCTTTTTGTCTCTCTGGACTGGGGTTGTCTCTGATGTCTCTGATGTCTCTGTCCCCTTGCAGGATGATCCCAGCGAACCATAAATACTTCCAGCTGAGTGACTTGGCGTCCTCTCGGGACTACGAGCTGTGTGTTTTGGCCGTGTATGATGACGGCATCACCACCCTGACGGGCACCAAGCTGGTGGGCTGCGTCTCCTTCACCACCGACTCAGAGTACGGACGCTGTCACTCCATACGAGACCAGGTTGGTGTCAAATCATCATTAGTTCATCAGGAACAGTAGCGTGTTCTCTGTGATGATATCTGACCCTTTAGCTGACCTGGAAGCTTTCCAGCATTTATATACTGTCCAGGAGGATTACATCACTATGACTAAGCTCAGAGACTTTAACACAGGGAGAACCCACGCTAACACGGAGAGAACCCACACTAACATGTACAGAACCCACGCTAACATGGAGAGAACCCATGCTAACACGTACAGAACCCACGCTAACACGGGGAGAACCCACGCTAACACGAGGAGAACCCACGCTAACACTGAGAGAACCCACGCTAACATGGAGAGAACCCACGCTAACACGGAGAGAACCCACACTAACACGAGGAGAACCCACGCTAACACGGAGAGAACCCACGCTAACATGGGGAGAACCCACGCTAACACGTACAGAACCCATGCTAACACGTACAGAACCCACGCTAACATGGAGAGAACCCACACTAACATGTACAGAACCCACGCTAACACGTACAGAACCCACGCTAACACGGAGAGAACCCACGCTAACATGTACAGAACCCACGCTAACACAGAGAGAACCCACGCTAACATGGGGAGAACCCACGCTAACACGTACAGAACCCACGCTAACACGGAGAGAACCCACGCTAACACTGGGAGAACCCACGCTAACACGTACAGAACCCACGCTAACACAGGGAGAACCACGCTAACATGGGGAGAACCCACGCTAACACGTACAGAACCCACTCTAACACGGGGAGAACCCACGCTAACACTAGGAGAACCCATGCTAACACGGGGAGAACCCACGCTAACACTGGGAGAACCCACGCTAACACGGGGAGAACCCACGCTAACACTAGGAGAACCCATGCTAACACGGGGAGAACACATGCTAACACTGGGAGAACCCACGCTAACACGGGGAGAACCCACGCTAACACAGAGAACCTACGCTAACACAGAGAGAACCCACGCTATCACGGAGAACCCGGGGAGAGAACATGCAAACACAGAAAGGTTCCTGGTTGGACCTCCACCAGCCGAGGCTCGAACCAGCAACCTTCTTGCTGTGAGGCCACAGTGCTAACCCACTGCTCCACCGTGCAGCCCCAGTAAACAAACATCCGGATATTCATTGTCAACATGATGTTTTTCTTTTCTCCAGTTCCTAGGCGGGACCATGATCATCATCATCGGTGGGATCATCGTGGCCTCGGTGCTCGTCTTCATCTTCATCCTCCTGATGAAGTACAAGCTGCACAGTAACCACTACAAGCAGAAAGCTGTTGCACGCCATGCAAACAGCTGCTCCCAAACCAACGGAGGAGGAGGGGGAGGAGCCAGCATCCTCGCTCTTCCTCCGTCCTCCTCTGCAGGACACGGTAAGACATACAGACCAGGAAACAGCAGGCGACTCCTGTATCCTCCGATGCTGTAAATACGTTTTCCTTTCCAGGTGGAGGTGCGAATAAAAACTCTCAACCTGCATCGTCAACAGAGGGGATGGGCGGAGCTTCTCTCCGAGGGACCACCGTAGTGGACTTAAATCCCACCCGCGACGACGATGCTATCTCCCAATAGCACACAAGAAACTGTCAATCAAACCCAAGCACTCTCAAAGCCCAAACCAATACTTCAACTCCTTCCTGTTTTTTTTATACAATGTTGTTGGTGCCTGGAGCCTGACTCCGCCTCCCTCCGAGGAGCAGCTCCTGTCATTGGTGAGTAACCAGGAAGTATAAGAAGAGTTGTGTGAGAAGATTTCATTTGCATGTGGAGGAAAATAGCAAAAATAGAAATAAGTGTGTTGCAAAGAGAAGGAAACCCAAAATAATTCATTTAACATCTTAAATTTTTTTATTCTTGATTCATCTTTTCTCTCATACCTGCAAGTTAGAAAAAATTTGACCCATTTCGTTACCCAGTATTTTAAATATATTCTAATCCAGGTTGTTTGATTAGGTTGAGGAAATTAGACTACAAGATAATACAACTTTTTACAGTAATGTTTTCTAAACTAATTACTTTAATAATGGGTTCATTTTAGTTCTAACTTAGTTACCTTTTGTGAAAAGCATAAGAAGCTAATGCTAAGACCATGTGGTCTAACATTAGCAGCAAACGCTAAGACAGGCAGGCTGTAATTTAACAGCTAATGATAATACAGTGTGCTCTCACATTAGAGAACCAGACTTGACTTTATTTATCAATAACAGCTATTTATTAGTAGCTAATCATGCTAATACCATGTTTACTTACACTAAGACACCACACACTCACATGAGCAATTAACACTAACAATATGAGCTAGAAGCTAATTCTCAGGCCGCATGCTCTCACATTAGCAGCTAATGCTAAGACTACCGGCTCTCACATTAGCAGCTAATGCTAAGACTACCGGCTCTCACATTAGCAGCTAATGCTAAGACTACCGGCTCTGACATTCGCAGCTAATGCTAAGAAAACCGGCTCTCACATTAGCAGCTAATGCTAAGACTACCGGCTCTGACATTAGCAGCTAATGCTAAGAAAACCGGCTCTCGCATTAGCAGCTAATGCTTAAACTACCGGCTCTTGCATTAGCAGCTAATGCTAAGACTACCAGCTCTCACATTAGCAGCTAATGCTAAGACTACCAGCTCTCACATTAGCAGCTAATGCTAAGACTACCAGCTCTCAATTAGCAGCTAATGCTAAGACTACCAGCTCTCACATTAGCAGCTAATGCTAAGACTACCAGCTCTCACATTAGCCGCTAATGCTAAGACCTTGGGTTTGAGCTAATACATAGACCATAGGAACACCATGTTTAAAAGACAGGAAGTGACATCACCACACACTAAATGAATGCAACCTTGAATGAAATTAAAAATGGAAATTTCAAAATCATAGTATTTTTTAATTTACTTAAATAATTATTCAGGGGTAATTAAAATTAATTGATTTATTATTTAATGATTTATTAATTATTAACATTGCTTTTAGGCGATACTGTGTAATCAGATTACTCTTTCTTGCAGATTAACACCACTTTTCTTTTTCTTTATTTCCCCTTAAAAACAAACCTTGTCTCCATTTAAATTTTTTTATTTTCCTCTTTCTTTCCAGAAACTTCCACCTTTTGTTTCCTGTTTCCACTTATTCCCGGTAGCATCTTCCTCACTCCTCCTCCTCTGCTCCTTTGTTTCATTTTAATGAGTTGTGTCTTTTTTCCTCTCGTTTTACAGTCCAGGCTTCTTATTCTTCATCACAGCTTTGTCTCTTTCTTGTGATATTGAATCAGATTTGCTCCCAAACTGAAACCTGTTTACCATCTCTGGAGGATTTTCTGCCCCTCATGTAATTTATAAGCACCGGGCTTGAAATATTGGTCATGTGCAGGTAAATAAACGATCAATCAATGGAAGGTGACACTAAGACACCTCTATTTTGGCGGTTTGGCAGCTAAAGTCGTCTCCAGAGAGCTCAGGTAGAAATGCATGTGAAAGAAGATCCTTTCTGGAACTGGAATCCCAGCGTGGATTTCATTAGAAGGAAATTTGATTAAAAGCTGCTTGATATTTTTGATGACTGGATTCAGAAGCGTATCAGTACGCAGGCCAAGCAGCTGGAGTATGTATATATATATATATATGTGTGTGTGTGTGAGTGTGTATATGTGTGTGTGTGTGTGAGGAGGAAGAGGGAGCAGGCTGCATCATTCGTCCTGCTTTCACGGAGCAACATGGCGGCTCTGTGACAGCAGTTAGTGGGCGGAGTCACAGTGACACCTGCTGGTGAAGCTGCAGGCTTTTATTTTTATCCACAGTATCCAGGGAGAAGAGAAGGCAGCGTCAGTCACGCTCATGCATCAAGCCAGACGTGTTCACGCTCCCCTCTTCAATGTAGAAGATGCTTTCTGATGCTTTGTTCAGATCTTTCTACATAAATCAGTTTATTACATCACAGATTCAGGCCTGCATCATATCGCTCCCTCACGACGCCGTTAGAGCTGAATACATGACCCGATGTCAGGAACGTGTTCAGGAACCTTTAATGAGGTGGCCGATGGCCTTTCAGTGTGACAGGAAGTGATGCTGCTGGGTAGCGAGATAAACATCTGCAGCTTTTAGGCCTAAAAACCGGTTTTTACACCTCTGCTAAATAAAAACAAGCATATTCTGTAACATTCATCAGTCAGATGCTTTGTTTTTATTCCATGTGCTTAAATAAACAACCAGCTGCGGTTTGAGGCTTTGTGAGATAATTAACCCTTTATCTCTAACCCTTTGTAAATATTGAGGCAAAATGCTGCATCGCTCCTGGTTCATGTGTGCCATGTCTGTTTTTCACCTCTATGCTGATGTTTACACATTTAAGAGGATGGATTTCATTATGAGTTTCATTATGAGCCTTAAAAAGGGTTAAGTCAAAGTGTCCACATAATACATTGATGGCCTGATGCAGTATATTTTATACATGCTGTTTCTGAGACAAGATGCATCACTTTATGGCAGAAACTTTACTCCATACCCTGTTCACCGTGTGAGCCTGGTCTCCTAAATACCAGAAAGCAGAAGGTACGCTATAATTGTTTTGACCTGTTCCATAGTAATGTGTTTTTTTTAAATGGTCAGACTTTAAAATGGGATGTTTCTGCCCAGTTCAGGCGTTAAGGGGTTAAGTAGCCATTCAGTCCATGCTAAATGCAACTGTAGCAGCTATCTGGACTAGCTAACAGGACCAAACAGCTCCATCCTCCTCTTCACATTTATGACGATTTATTTATGATGCTAATTATAATTAGCACCTAAGCTAGCCTATAAAGGACATCCTACATGCTAGGTAGCTCAGAGTGTTTATGTAGTAGAAACTACATCCATTTACTAACGTTGTTATTGATATTTTATTGGGTTTTATTGGGTTAAATCATGGGGAAAAAAAATTAAATATTAAGTATGTGATAAATACTATGCTATTTTCTACTATTGTGGCACTGGGTCCTTACTCTGACGACGGGGAGTCGTTTACTATTTGCCCCACGGACATTTAATTCAGGAAGACGTCCTTTCCGAACTTCCAGTCCATCTATCTAAAGCGTCTGGGCGACTTCTTACTAAACTTTATAGGGATGGCTAGTGGCTACATCACCGTAGACGAAAACATCACTTCCGTGTCCAAACCAAACCGCAATATAATGGTACAGCGCTGTGTCCCGTGTTGTAACAACAGAAATAACCTT
>JBAMHV010000009.1:26296803-26314517 GCA_037177535.1 Pseudomugil gertrudae
CCAGTAACCAGACCAGAGTCCAGACCAGTAACCAGACCAGTAACCAGACCAGAGTCCAGACCAGTAACCAGACCAGTGATCAGACCAGTAACCAGACCAGTAACCAGACCAGTGACCAGACCAATAACCAGACCAGTGTCCAGACCAGGGACCAGACCAGTAACCAGGCCAATAACCAGGCCAGAGTCCAGACTAGTAACTAGACCAGTAACCAGACCAGTAACCACATCAGTAACCAGGCCAGAGTCCAGACCAGTAACTAGACCAGTGACCATACCAATAACCAGACCAGACTCCAGACCAGCAACCAGACCAGTAACAAGACCAGTGACCAGACCAGTAACCAGGCCAGTAACCAGACCAGTAACCAGACCAGTGATCAGACCAGTAACCAGGCCAGAGTTCAAACCAGTAACCAGACCAGTAACCAGACCAGTGACCAGACCAGTAACCAGACCAGAGTTCAGACCAGTAACCAGACCAGATTCTAGTCTAGTTACCACAATAGTAACCAAACCAGTAACCAGACCAGAGTCCAGACCAGTATTCAGGCCAGAGTCCAGACCAGTAACTAGACCAGTAAGCAGACCAATAACCAGACAAGAGTCCAGACCAGCAACCAGACCAGTAACCAGACCAGTGACCAGACCAGTAACCAGGCCAGAGTTCAGACCAGTAACCAGACCAGTAACCAGACCAGTGACCAGACCAGTAACCAGACCAGAGTTCAGACCAGTAACCAGACCAGATTCTAGTCTAGTTACCACAATAGTAACCAAACCAGTAACCAGACCAGAGTCCAGACCAATAACCAGACAAGAGTCCAGACCAGCAACCAGATCAGTAACCAGACCAGTGACCAGACCAGTAACCAGGCCAGTAACCAGACCAGTAACCAGACCAGTGATCAGACCAGTAACCAGGCCAGAGTTCAGACCAGTAACCAGACCAGTGACCAGACCAGTAACCAGACCAGAGTTCAGACCAGTAACCAGACCAGATTCTAGACTAGTTACCACAATAGTAACCAAACCAGTAACCAGACCAGAGTCCAGACCAGCAACCAGATCAGTAACCAGACCAGTGACCAGACCAGTAACCAGGCCAGTAACCAGACCAGTAACCAGACCAGTGATCAGAGCAGTAACCAGGCCAGAGTTCAGACCAGTAACCAGACCAGTGACCAGACCAGTAACCAGGCCAGAGTCCAGACCATTAACCAGAATAGTTACCAAACCAGTAACCAGACCAGTAACAGACCAGAGTCCAGACATGTAACCAGACCAGTAACCAGACCAGTAGCCAGATCATAGTCCAGACTATTAACCAGACCAGTAACCAGACTAGTAACCAGACCATTAACCAGACCAGAAGTTTAGCTGTTATGGAACAAACTGGTGGTGATTGAACTTTCACCACATGAAGACATTTTTACATCTAGGCTGAAAACATTTCTTTTTTCATGTTTCTATAAATGAATCAGCATAGTCACTTTATATGATCTGCTTTTAATTACTTTAATTTAATTTATGGTTTTATTGTGATTTCTGCTGTTTTTATGTTTATACTGTTTCAATGTGAAGCACTTTGAGTTGTTCTGAAAGGTGCTGTATAAAAAAACTTACCTTGCCTTATCACTTATTTATTATTAGGTCTCAGTTATCATTAGTTATTGGTTATTTATAATTAGTTATCAGTTATTTATTATTACTTATCAGTTATCATTAGTTATCAATTATCATTAGGCACCAGTTACTTATCATTAATTATCAGTTATCATTAATTATCAGTTATTAATGATCATTTATCATTATTGATCAGTCATTTGTTATCAGTTACTTGTCATTAGTTATCAGTTACTTATCATTAGTTATCCGTTACTCATCATTAGTTATCCGTTACTTATCATTAGTTATCCGTTACTCATCATTAGTTATCCGTTACTTATCATTAGTTATCCGTTACTTATCATTAGTTATCCGTTACTTGTCATTAGTTATCAGTTACTTATCATTTTTAGTGAATCTCTACATTGTGCACACTCTCCTCGTGCTATTAGCTAAACTGCTGTGTCATCTCTATGCAGAAAGCTCAGTCCTGTTTCTTTCTGCCCTGCTTCACTAGATTTCTACAAACCCACATCTGTATAAGTCCTTGAACTCAACACATGAGACGTTGTAATCAGACACGGAAGCATTAATCGTACTTTCAGGGACAATAAGTCCTCAGATGCAGCAGTTAAGAGAAGATGGATGCTGCAGAACAAAAGCTGCTGTCCAACAGGAAGCCGAGCAATCAGTCATCGAGATTCATTCAGCCAGGAAGGTCAGCCAAGGATTGTCAAGAAATCAACTTTTATTTTGTTTTTGTTTTCTTCTTCTTCCTGTTATACACGTACGTGGAGCACTCAAACACAACTCATATTAAAACCAGTGGGGAATCCCATGCTTCTGGTAATCGTTACTGGTTTTAGTGTTTACTATTCAGTAACAGCATGTTCACATTGTCGTCACCAACATGTTCACATTGTTGTCACCAACATGTTCACATTGTCGTCACCAGGATGTTCACATTGTCGTCACCAACATGTTCACATTGTCGTCACCAACATGTTCACATTGTCGTCACCAGCATGTTCACATTGTCGTCACCGCATCACCGTCCTCTCTCTACATCACCACTATTGAGTAACTAAGTAAAATTGGTCTTGTGGGGCTATGTGCTGGAAATGAAGGGAAAACGTCGTTATCGTGGTGATTGTGTCTCAGCCTGATGCCTTTCGGCCTGACACGGTTTCATCATTTTGCCTCCTCGTGGAAACCAACGCTGATGCCGTTCTCAGGAAGTGGTTAAAGACAAACTGAGGGGAGAAAAACGGGAAATAAGGAGGAAATCACTTGTAAACAAAGCTTCTGAGTCACATTCTCAGTTATAACGTTTCTGCTAAAATCTCCCGTCAGACTAACTGATACTGTATTACTGCTCTGCATGTTTTACAAATCTCTCATTACAGGATCTGAAACTCTAAACCATATGTTCCTCAAGCTGTTAACGTTCGACTCGTTCTGTGTTACTTAGAAACCGTCCCTGTTGTGTCATTCAGCCCGTCCTCACTAACTTCTGTTGGACCTTTGCCATCCTTCAAATTCATCTCCTGCTGGGTTGCATGAGGGTGATGACTGGGAGCGAAGCATGAAAGAGGTTATCAGTCGTGTCAGAAAGGAGAAGCTTCCGCTGGCAGCCGTTCTGCTGAGCAAGTCTTTCTGGAAATGATCGGTTCATGGCTGCTTATGAAGACAAATTAGCCCTTAAATATTAAAATCAGGTTTGTGTGTTTGCAGCACAGAAGCAGAACTGGGAAAAACACCCTGAATGCTGTGGGCACCAGAGTTACAGGCAGGAGATAAAAAAATAGTTTATACATGCAGGCAGCTGCTGGTAAAATGTAACAGAACACACTGGAATGATTCCCCAGAAACAATGGGGACATTGTTTGGACAACCTTTGGACAATTGGGACAACCTTGCGACAGCCAGTATTGCAAAGTTCCTCACAGACAAGATGGTAGTGGTGATGAGACTACCTGGTGTGCAAGAACTACCCTTAG
Source organism: Pseudomugil gertrudae (assembly GCA_037177535.1). Classification (NCBI taxonomy): domain Eukaryota; kingdom Metazoa; phylum Chordata; class Actinopteri; order Atheriniformes; family Pseudomugilidae; genus Pseudomugil; species Pseudomugil gertrudae. Next base: position 26,300,411 of record JBAMHV010000009.1, read on the forward strand.
TGCTTCATTCCTACTCCACTGCTTCTAACTTCTAACTAGTGTGCAATGCATTCTGGGAGAAAAGAGGTATGAAGGATGTGCCGTGTGTAGCCTCCATTTGAAACTGATTTGGACAAAAACAAATTGAGAAGCCTTCGAACTGGGACAGCATTGGCACCAGTATGACGTATGTGGGCGACGAATCCGCACAAGACCGAGACACACGGACACTACCGGGTCCAGAACTGAACCCGATTCAGAGACATGAGAAAGGCAGTGTTTCCATGGTTTTCACATCTACAGGTACATGTGAACCACATGTGATTTACATGTGACTAACATGCACATGTGAAGTTCATGTGCAAAGGTGTGGCTGGAACTTTGAAGAACATGTGAATGATATGTGAAGACATGTGTTTTACACGTGACCACATGTGATCTCATGTGACTTCACATGCGGTTTACTCGTGCACATAAATGCGCAGCACATGTGAAACACGTTTTTTCTCTTGTAGTGATATTACGGACAGATGTGGGCATGAAGGAACAATAACGATGGTGAAATGAAGATATTCCTTTTATGGGAATAAACACGGAGAGCGGAACTATCTATCCATCCATCCATCCATCCATCCATCCATCCATCCATCCATCTGTCCATCCATCCATCCAATTTCCATCCATTCGTCCTTCCATCCATCCATCTGACCATCCATCATCCCACCATCAACCCATCATTCCACCCATCCACCCATCATCCCACCATCTATCCATCCATCCATCCGTCCATCCATCCATCCATCCATCCATCCATCCATCCATCCATCCATCCATCCATCCATCCATCCATCAATCCGTCCGTCTGTCCGTCCGTCCATCCATCCATCCATGGAGTTACTATGGAAACTGCTATGTCGAGACAATATGTACTGAAGCTGAAATTTTAGGGAAAAGACCTGCAGACGTCTCCAGACTGCAGCTCCAGACTAAGCCCTGTTGGGATACTGGACTTACTGGGTGTCTCTTCATGCAAACTGTCTTCGAGGGAGTGATAGATGGTTTGAGGGCCAACATCAGGAACTGTTTTCTGCCGCTGATAATGGAATAGAACAAAAACAGAGGAAGCAGGAAGTTCCATGTAAGCACTGGGAATGTACAGGCTGAGGAACATTTATGCAAACCGCTTCGGGAAGATAAAAATAGTGATTTCCACGTCAACAAACAGAAGAGATTTTTCTGGAAAACCCGGGTTGCTTATTACCTCTAACGCAGGCTGGTAAGTTACTGTTGCCTCATAATTACGCCAAACGCAAGTGAAACTCCAAGCACCCATTTCTGCTGACTTCCTCACAGGTTATGGCCCTAGGGCTCAACCTCGCGGCCCAACCTGACGTGTTTCACTTTCTGAGACATTTGGCATCATTTTACGGTAAAAATTTCTGCACATTATTGGTGTTTTTTCACCAGTACCTCCTCTACCAGACTTTACACAACTCCACCCGGAAACAGAGCGTTTCCATCAGGATGTGTCAAATAATGTAGATACTTTTGCCATTCCTGCTTTGTTGAGGTTGAGTCATGCGAATAGCATGACGTCCACAGGCTGGTGTCCATAGATTGGTCTGATGTGATCTAGGGTGTTTTGCCCTCTGACAACATCTCTTGATTTGTTCCATGAGTCTATTTCTCGTGAATAACCATAATCCAAGCCCCAGGTAAAAAGTTATCACGGGGTCTTCCATTTTTGTGTTTGTCTTCTTCTGTGGTGTTCTGCAGACCCCATGCAAAGCATCTAAGAAGTGGCATTGTGTGGGGGAACCGCTCCCACATTAGAGGAACTTGTAATGGAAAAGCAGTAGAGTTGAGTACTGCTGGGTCAGTAGAGTTGGACGGAGTTAAAGTCCAACATCAGCTGCTGAAAAATGGGAATATCTGTAAAATTAAACAGCGTTTAGAAGTAAATGTTGCTGGTTGAATACCAGTTTCTGTTAGTGTTGTTCATCTGCAGAGGACCTTTGTGTACGCTATAAAAAAAAGTGTTTCAACGTAAAACAGGAAAAAAAATCTTCAAAGCATTTTAATAAAATGAACCAGGGGAGATTTTCATGTCTACTTCTCTTTTTGTGTTGGAAATATTCGTGTTTGGTTGGAAATTCTCTGAAACATTTGTGGAATCAGTGTGCAGAAGTTACACGAGTGAATCGAAATGCTAACAAGACATTTAACCCTTTCATGCCAGGACGAAGGGGGATGTTTACCATTTAGCGTCCTGTTAATGTCAACATGCTGTTTCGTACTTAGTCATGATTACGGTCACCTTTTGGCATCACCTGTCAATCTTCTTATGTTAGTTTAGCTGAAAACAAAAGTAAAAGTAACTGTTTGTGGATGATACGGAATCAGTGTTTGTTTTCTTTCAAGCGTTTCAACAGTTTGTCTTCGATTGTCTGAAAAGCTTTTTCACTTTCAGTTTGATCCCAGAGCCTCGCCGTTATCCTGTAAGTCTGACAAGAACAAAGATAATCCAACACGGAACGTGTCCGATTCAGCATCAGTTTAACCTCGTCAATCCACGTTAAAAAGTGTTGTGATGTTTGTTTTCAGTTTGGTAATAAAGTTTCAGGATTTCTGCCTTTAGGTTTATAATGAACACGACTCCTCACACGTTTCCATCAGGATGTGTCGAACTGAGTAGATCAGGGGTGTCCATAGTTGGTCCTCGAGGGCCAGAATCCTACAGGTTTTCCATGGTCCAACACAGCTGACTCAAGTTAATCTGTCATTATGCTGAACTTTGTTGGCTTTTGTGTTCATTTAATGGAAGCCAGGTGTGTTGGAGCAGGGATACATCAAAAATCTTCAGGATAGCGGCCTTCAAGGACCGACTTTGGACACCCATGGTGTGGATACTTTGGCTGTACCTACTTTTTCAAGGTTCCAAGCGTGTCAAGTCATGTGTGTAGCGTCCACAAGCTGGTGCCCATTGATTGGCCTGATGCGTGTGATGTCACTACACATATGAGTGATGTAGCTACACAGCGGCTCCAGACTGTGCTTTTAAAGACCACCAGAAAATGTGTTCAGTTTATTCATAAAAGAACCCATAAAGGTACCCATAAAGAACCAGAATCCAAGCACCAGGTAACAAGTTACCTCAGGTCTTATATCTTTGTCCCCGTCTTCTTCTGTGGTGTCCATCTTCTCCTGTGGTGTCCAACTTCTTCTTTGTAGACTCATTGCGTGGGGGGGGGGGGGGGGAGGCTTGGGAACTTGACCTGTAATGGAAAACCAGTAGATTTGAGTAGGTACTACTGGTAAAGTGGCTATGGTTTGTGAAATTGTGGAACAATGTGAGAAATATCTTCCATAATGTAAAACTGAAGGTCCGAGCATGTACAGTGCAGCTATAATATGACCTAAAGCTGCAGAGGATGAGGAGCAATCTGTTTGGCTTGTTCCGACTTTTTACAGATTTACGATCAGCTCGTATTCAGTGTCTGACATGTTTATCTTTTAATAAAATAAAATCTGACTGGATGAGACTCACTTAGATTTTATGCAGCTGCCTAACTTATTTAGAATTACACTTGTATAAATAAAAGAAATGACCCATTGGGTTTGTACGGCTTGTTAGAAAAATGCTGTGAATCGACCTGGATTCATGAATTGAAATCATGTTTACACGTAAACAGGTTTCACTTTCAACCAATGGAGATGAGTTCAACCACCAAAAGAACTTTTCAGACCAGTTTCAACCACAACAAGCAGATAGCAATCAGCCACCGTTTCATTCCTGAAATTCATCAGTATAAGTTCGATGTTTCGCTCCACAGAGTAAAACTGAGACGCGTTTAGAACTGAATGAAGATGGAACTTCATAAAAAACACGCTGAACTGGTCAGTTTCAGCCTGGGAAGACACTACATGTGGTCACACATCAACACGGAAAGCAGATCACTGAAATGAAACTCCTGAAGAGGAGGAGGAGGAAGACGAGCAGATGAGATCATTTGAACCAAGAGGTGCAAAAAAACCTGTAGCTATGCAGGATGAGTGTTAGCTTAATGCAGGCAGCACGTCAGGTAAGTGGGGTAAGGGTGAAGGAGGAGGAAGAGATCATGAACACTGATGCAGGAGATAATGTGATAAACGAGACCTGGAAGTAATGTTGACGTCACTTCCTGTCAACTGTTTCACCAATCAGAGAGCTTCAGTCAATGGTAAGATCCAATCAGGATCAGCCAAACCTCTACAAGTGAACAGAAAGTTCTGTCTGTCTGTAAAGAATGTGAATGTAATCCACATGTGCCAAACACATGTTATTCACATGAAAAATTCCAAAAAACACATGTGTGATTCACATGTGTCAACACACGGTTGGTCACATGTGAATCACTGGTGGTTTCTACATTTGGTTTACATGTGGAAGATTGTGGATCACGTGAACATTATGCATAAACTACATGTGAATCCAATAATACACATGAAAATGTTTCAGTGGTTCACATGTGTCAACACACTGATGTGTCACATGTGAACCACACAAATGTGTTTCAGGTTTGTTTGGATCAATTCACATGTCAACTACATGCAATCCAAATGTTATTCAGTTATAAATGATCTTGTACGTGTATAGCACACTCAAAGCGCTTTAACACTGTTTGACACATTCACCCATACGCTCACACACACACATTCACACATTCACATGTGCTTACACATGTACCCAGTTATTTTACATGTGCTTACGCAGGTTTTTCACGTGTGCTTATACATGTTTTGTTTTCTGGGGAACATTTTTCACTTGCAAACTTGCATGATGGTTAGTTTATGCCGTCTGAAAAGCAGAAACATTTCTGGTTCCTGAATTGTTGCACATTTATTTATATAAATTTAATCTTGGGAAAGATATTTTTAACCCAGACTGTGAACTAAATATAAACTGGTTTAAGCAGAGGAGTCTAAATAAATTAATGGTAAACTCTGTGGCAGATAGAACATTTGCAATAGTAAAACTAAACAGACTTTTTTGGGAATTCATCCTAAATTCACCCTCCGATATGTGATAGTTGCTGCTCGATCAACACGTTTTGAGTTTATGGCGGTGTGTACAGGTGACGGAGGACCACCTGCTTAGTTACAGACTTCTTATAAAACATCCAGATGTTAAGCTTCCTGTGTGGCTGCAGACCCAGAAACAAAGATGTTTCCAGAATCCTGCTTTACGTCCTACGCTGGCTGCAGTGGGATTTTCCATCAGTACTGGTCCGTCAGGTTGAACTGCAACCATCACCATTCCAGTTTTTTATTGTCGTTTTAAATGATCACACCTTCCAGAGTGCTGATGGAAATACCATCGAATTTATGAGATGAAATACATCGAACATCCTTTCATAGAAGCTGTAAAACTATATCGTAGCACAATCAGGCTCCCCGATCAGCTCAGAGTGAATCGGGAACAAAGAGCAAAGTGACGCTCGACGCATCCCTGCTCCATCTACAACACCTCTCTAACCTTTACAGGTCATTTTCAGTGTTATAAACAAACTCTTCATCGTTCTCTGAGGTTTACGCTGCCGCTCAGCAAGTCTCAAACAAATGAGATGAAGTTTTCTGAGAGTGTGGTTTGTGTAGATGTGTCGCTGAATCGTTGGGTTAATCCAGAGTTTCCCTCCCCGGTGTTGGCAGGAATTTCTGGTCTCATTACCAGCCTGGACTCAGTGGGATGTTCCTCCTCCTCCTCTTCGTCTCTCTGCTGTTGATGCTGGACGGCCAGGTGTCCCCTCTCATTTGTCTCTGGAAACAATGGTACCGTTATATAATCACATTCCTCGTGCTCTTTAGCTAAAATGAGGTTTTGAGGCTTTCATTAGTTCTGCATATGAGCAGTGATGGTACGACAAAAGGCCCGGTCCGATGCAGCTTTCCAGGAAACACAAACACTGGAAGTTCAAACCTTTACACCAACTACATAAATCATCTGGAGTCAAAGTTTTATTTTATTTAAAACAAGTTTAAAGTTTATTTTATCACTTTAAAAATCCCTTTGATTAAATTTAACAAACTTGAATATGTAAATTATTTAATTTAACCTTTATTGAACAGACATAAATGCAAAGAAATCATTTTCAACATCTTTACAGATGTTCAAAGTTCCCATTAAGAATGATTTGTTGAACATATTGACGAGTGTCTGATGGACTAAAGTGTTGAGCTGGATTAAAAAAAGACACAATGTTTAATGGATGCGTGACCCCTCACCTGTCACCATATTCTACAAAGTCAGAAGTGATCAGGACAGACATAAACTCCTTCAGCTCAGTGTTCAATTATATTGATGATCAGATCTATACAAATACGACCCCGTGTAGGCTATGCACAAAAAGAAAAATACTTCACTGATGCAGCTCTGATGAGGCGGTTTTATCCCAGAAAAACCTTTAAAACATGGCCTAAGAAATATTTTCCTCATGGTTTCATTTGTTCTTCTCAAAAAAATATTAGATAATAGTAATAATATTATTAATAATGCACATATACACAGGTTAATACTCATTTATGTTATTAAAACATCAAAGAATCTGATGCTTTTTATCATATTTACACAACGCAATGGTATTTTTACTTTGCTCTTTGTTTGGACGAACAGCTAGAAATACTTACTAGAAATACAACTTTTCTCTCTTCATCAGAAAAAAAGACAAACTCTTTACTGGAAACATTTCTCTACAGTTTGTAGTTGTAGCTACTTTTAAACTAGCTAGCATCCTTGCTAGTCTCCTGTTTAAGTGAAAGCAGATAGCTTAGTTAGCACTAAGCTAATCTTTTAGCATCTTTACAATTAATTTCAGCTGCAATATGAAAATCTTGATTATTGAGTTGATGCTTCTGCCGTAAATAAACTCACTTAAAGCTAAATATGACCAGCAGAGCTACATGCTAACCTTATGCTAACATGACATTCGTAGATGTTCTGGCACAGTGTTTGTGTGTGTGTGTGTGTGTTTGTGTTTATAATGTGTGTGTGTGTATAAGTAAAAATGTTAGTTAAGTTCTTGAAGCTCGTTTTCTGTCTGCCTCTGAGCTTGGGGGGGGAGTACACGAAGCTGACAGGGGTCAAGGTTCACTTCGCCAGGAATATTTAATTTCCTGCTGGACCTTGGCCAACACACACACACACACACACACACATTCTGACATGCTTTCGGTTTTAGTGTTTGTGACAGTCGGGACATAAATCCAGCGAGGCTGAGCAGCAGAGCAAAGGTGCAACAGTATCCTCACCTGTCAATCAGTCCAGCTGTCAGTCAGACATTAGGGGCGGGGCTGTGGGTGACAGGTGGGCTGGGACACCTGTAGCTGGACGTTATTGGACCACGTGTGGTAAAGATTTAACCCAGATTTGTGTTGTGTTGTGTAATCTCTTTTTAGCCTTTTCTGATAAATCGAGTTTATTTTTTTACCTTTTTGGTTCATTTTGACATTTTTTCTCCTCAGTGTAAATTTTTTTACATAATCTTCCAGAAAATCTGTCTCTTTATGAGTTTTATGTTCCTTTTTAACCCATTGACATCATTTTGTGGATGATTTTTGGGCTTTTTTGAGTCATTTTATTTGTTTTTACGCTGACTGTAAATCACGATTTAGACGTTTGAGCTGTCAGGTGCAGCTTCTGGCTGAAAACAACCTGTTAAAAGATTGATTCATTTTTATTATTCTTCCAATTAATTTATAGGAAACTCTAATTTGTTTCTTAGAATGATGTCATGATGGACTTTGGGAGCGTAAAAGCTGCAGAAGCAGAGTCTTTATTTAACGGTAAGCAGGCAGTTACCCGCAGGCGTTAAGCTGTGTGCAGGAAACAATGAAACACAATCATTTTTCATTCATGACGTTCGGTGAATTCTCCTCCACGTGGCTTTTCTGTGGAATCCATTGTCAGAGCTCCCGCCCACGTGTCACCTGTCAGCACGTACCTGCACTTTCATGTCCCAGAAAGAAAAACGGGCCAGCAAGGTGTGTGTTCTAGGAAACCACAGAAGCCTTTGCCGTTCCAGATGCTTTCACTTCAGACTAATCAGGTGGACATGGGTCACGAACGGTGCTGCAGGTGACTTGTTTATGAAACTGCTGCTGGGTTTCCATCTGAGTGGCTTTAAAGGGAACTTTTACAGGAAGTGGGTTTGATTTGATGACCTCTGGTTTGACTGAGGGGACGTTTTGTCCACATGGACACATCAAGCTTCACTATCTGCTAAACAATGTGTTAAATCGTGTAAGTCCAGCTAAAGAAGAGCATCCAGCTCGTCTTGTGGTTTCCTCACACACCTGCTGACTGATCAATAATACCTCATTCTGACTTTTAACAAAGCTGTTTGACGATGCTGACTTCCTTTCTTCTTCTTCTGGCTTTGTCTTTATTTAACTGAAGGAAGTTCTGGAACATTCAGTCTTATCTGATCAATGCATCTGATCAGAGATCGGATCAGCCTATAGTCTGAGGCGGTTATGTAAACGTGCGTGTCATCGACATAACTGTGGATACATGTGTTGTTTTCTATAACGAGTGCAGATCAAATGTGAATCATGTATAATCTACATTTACATCACATGTGAAGAACACTGAAACATCATGCACATTATTTGTTTGACGAGTGTTTCACATGTGAATCATGTGAAGAACACAAAAACATTTACATGTTTAATAGGTGCCTCATATGTGAAATACGTGTGAATCACATGTGAATTATGTGAACCATATGTAAGCTACATGTCAAGAAAACACATTTCACATGTGAAGAACACTAAAACATCCATGAACATGACGCGTTTGATAAGTGTTTCACATGTGAATCATGTGAACCATATTTAAGCTACATGTGAAGAAAAACATTTTACATATGAAGAACACAAAGAACATTTACATTACATGTTTAATAGGTGCCTCTTATGTGAAATACGTGTGAATCACATGTGAATTATGTGAACCATATGTAAGCTACATGTCAAGAAAACACATTTCACATGTGAAGAACACTAAAACATCCATGAACATGACGTGTTTGATAAGTGTTTCACATGTGAATCAACAGGGGATGAACGCAAAACATGTACTCATCAACTCATGTCACGTCATGTGAATCACACAAAAACATTTACATGTTTAATAAGTGTCTCACATGTGAATCATGTGACCCATATTTAAGCTACATGTGAAGAAAAACATTTCACATGTGAAGAACACTGAAACATCATCTACATTACGTGTTTGACGGGTGTTTCACATGTGAATCACCGAAGAACACAAAAACATTTAGATGTTTAATAATTGTCTCACATGTGAATCATGTGAACTATATTTAAGCTGCATGTGAATAAAACACATTTCACATTGAAGAACACTAAAACATCCATGAACATGACGTGTTTGATAAGTGTTTCACATGTGAATCAACAGGGGATGAACGCAAAACATGTACTCATCAACTCATGTCACGTTACATGTGATTCACATGTGAATCAGACAAATACATTTACATGTTTAATAATTGTCTCACATGTGAATCATGTCAACTATATTTAAGCTACATGTGAAGAAAACACATTGATTGTGAATCATGTGAAGAACATGTAAACGTGTATTCTGATGCGGATAGACGGAATAAAGCAACATGGCTGCTGATCAGGATCCACGTCCAGCTGCAGGAATGAACAGTAAAAATTATTTCATCTCGCTGAGAATCTGCAGCGGTTTGATGATGAAATCCTCACGCTCTTCATCATCAGTCACTGTTTGTGCTCGTTATTCATCATTCAGCTGGAAAATGCAGATAAATGTGCACATTTTCTTACACATGAACTTCATGTTTGGTATATTTTACATCTTTTTTTCAGCTCATCTGCGTTAAAACATCAAATAAACATCAGCAAAAGCTTTAAAACATGTAGCGTTAAATTATCCCACAACATCCCACCCTTTATTCTGTCACATCATGGTTTCTGTATTTCCTCTGGGTGCTCCCGATGATCCTCTGCTTTCAGAAGGATGTTTTATTTAAAGCCTGTTTATCAGCAATTAAATAAAACAAAATAAAAACACTGAAAAGAAAAAACATTTAGATGTTGAGTCAGTAAATAACAATAAAAGATCAAATAGATCATCCATAAATACAATTTAAAACATATTTGGTATTTTCTTGCCGTTTTGTCTCCTAAAAGACGTATAATTTATTCCAGAGAGAGACTGAATTACTGGAGGCTTCATCGTAACACCCTCCTCATCATCACTCAGAAATAACATTTCACAGAATTAGTCAGAATAGTAAAAAAAATATATTTATATGGAAATGATCATAAACAGAAAGTGTGAAACTTTGACTGAGTGAAAGTTATTTATGTGGGAACAGCTTCATCTGCTGTTCGTGGGAGGAATGACTGTTGTAACCCCGGCGTGCCGAGCTGAGGAAGATAATATGATGTGAAAGGAAGGTGTAAAGAGACACAGCAGCAAGCAGAAACCCGGGTTTATAATAGAAACAACACAGATCACAGAGACCGGAGCTTTTCTCTCACATCTCTACTGCCGGAAACACACAGATTTACTGATTTATGCAAATGTTGTATCATCGGGATTCATTCATATTAGAAAAAATGTCCCATAATAAGAACGTAAATCATCGTCTCATCGTATGGAACGATGCCGATACTAGCGTGGTATCGATGCTGTTTGAAAACGTCTGGCCTGGAAAATGTTCTGCCCTGTAACGAAGCAAAAAGTCTGTTCCCTCTGATGCTACGCTAACTTAGCAGGCTCCCTCTACTGGTCATCCGAGGAACTGCACATTCAACCACACGTGGCTTCATTTTCACCCCCTTTCCACCTATAGTAAAATTAGTTTATAACCTTTTCTATAACTTGACATAGTAAAATATTTCTTGTCCTCTCCGTCCTTCAGCTGGGACGTTTTCATTGGATCGGTCCTTTGCATGCTCAGCTGTGATTGGTCGAGCAGCTCGTCTGTCCCGCCTCTGGAAGCTGAACAGGCTGGAACCAGAGGCATCTCGACGGGAGGTTGTAAAACTTCAGCTCAAAGTGCAGAAAACAGCTGGTAGCAGGATGGGGTCCAGCAGCTCCAGGAACGTCCCCAACGCTCAGGAGCTCATTCAGGAAACTGGCTGTGAGTTCATGGAGCGTTTAAGTTGTGTTTAAATCGTTTAAATCGTGTTTAAATTGTGTTTAAATCGTTTAAATCGTGTTTAAATTGTGTTTAAATCGTTTAAATCGTGTTTAAATTGTTTCCATTGTGTTTAAATCACCTTTAAAGTGATTAAATTGTGTTTAAATTGTGTTTAAACTACGTTTGTGTGTCTGTAAATGTGTGTGAATAACGTGTAAATAATATGCAGCCGAGGCCTGAACGGTGTTTATCAGCTTCACTGCGACCACGTTGGTATCAGCGAGGACGGTTCAGGGTGTCGACAAGATGAGTTAAACCTGCTGCAGTCAGGAGATAACACACACAGACACACACACCCGTCTGCATGTGTTTCAACCTAAAAAGGAAAGAAGAACAGAAATCAAGTCATGTAAAGCCGCATCTGATTGGCTACATGATCATGTGACACAGGGGGTCCAGTGTGGCGGCTTTCTGGCTTCGCATGCGGTTTCGACATGGAAACAAATGCATCCGTATCTACGGACAAACAAACTGATACTGTGACTGAAGTCGATCCTGATATCATCCAATCATCAATCACGGTGGAAAATAGACATAGTGGGACTTATTTTACTTACATTTTCACCGCCTTTCTATCACAGCGACATTGGTTCGACGAAACGGTGTTTCCTGTAACATTTCACATTTGCGTGGTTAGATTTCTGCAGAATTTTCTCCCTTATTTCCGATTCTAAATCATCATTTCCCTGTTGTGTCCTCCGTACTGCATCACCTTGAGGTTTTTTGACCCACATGCAGTAGAAGCTGAACTCAGAGACGTCTGAGTTGAAGTCCTGGCTCTGGGAACAGGAAGTCCCAACTTCCCGGTCCCGGTGGTAATAGGGGGGTGGCAAGGGATTCTGGGGTGTGATCTTAAAGACAGTAGCTGACTTCATGGCGGTGTGTCGCTGGATGGTGAACAGGTTGCATGAGGACTGGAGTTGAACTTGCCTGGAGGTGTAAAGGCTGCCAGCCATAGAGGAATGACCAGAGGCTCCTATTGTAGGAGGTTTTCAGGGGCGATCCAGAATTTTCTTCTTGTAGGAAGGACACAGCGACTTAGCGGCTCCTTCTCAGAAGATTCCTGGGACAAACAAAGGATTGTTTTTACTTGTAGAGTCTTATTTTCAATAGGAGGGCTTGGTTTTACCACTGGGTGTAATGCTCAAGCAATGAAGGACTGGCAGCCGGGTCCTTAAATACCCTTCTGGAGACGATGTAGCTGCAGGGGTGCAGGAAAGCACATCTGTGAAGAATTTCCCTCCAAACTTTGGTCAACTGGCACCCTCTGGTGGAACGTGGGAGAATGACTGTATACGGAGTAATCCTTCACAACGCATCTTAACTTGTCACATGACCTCCTACGTCCCGTTTACGACACGTAAATGCAGAAACTGTGTTTGTTACACTTCTGCAATAAACTTCCATATCAAAACATCTGAAAAACATTGAGAACATGAAAACATTTTGTCAGATGTTTGCGCGTCCATTACTGGATTTTTGTGAAAGTCACATGTCGTCATGGAAACGCAGCAAAACACCTTTTTAACATTGTTTTGATGCATTGAATCTGATATTTTGTGTCTGACATTGGAATATGGCTGACCCTGTCTGCAAAGCCGTCTTTCTGACGGACTGCGTTGGGTGGTTGATGAACTTTAATGAATCGTCCTTCGTGTTGCAGTCTCTGCTGCACTGCTCCTTCGTCTCTACGAGAGGTTTGAGTTTCTGGACAGAGAAGGCAGAGGACAGCTCCGGTTGGTGGACACGTTGCAGTAATCTGCTGGGATTTGCAGATAAGGCTGCTGAAGGCTGTTTCTGTGTTTGTGTGTCAGGCCTGATGATCTGGAGGCAGTTCGGGAGCTGGCCATGAATCCCATCGGAGGCAGAATCATCGGGGCGTTCTTCCCACCGGGGTACGGCGGTCAGACCACGTGCTTCGATATTCCTCCTACTGTTTCCAGCTGGAACCGGAAGCTGAAAACTTTTCCCTTTCCTCTGCAGGCAGGAAACGGTGGACTTCCCCACCTTCGTCCGGATTCTGGCTCATTTCCGTCCAACGGAGAAAAACCGGAGCAGAGACGGAGCCCAGCCGGAGCCGGCTAACAGCCGGAACAGGAAGCTCAGATGTCAGTTGGCTTTAATCTTAACCGAGAAAGTTACATGTCCTTCAGGGAAAACTGAAGAACGTTTGTGATTTCAGTTGCTTTCCAGCTGTACGATCTGGACCGAGACGGAAAGATTTCCAAAGATGAACTTCTCCAGGTCTGTTCCTTTTCGCAGCATCTTATTACCAAACGTGGCATGATCCCAGCAGCGCCTGTAAAATGTGCACAAACACTTGAAAAATTACAGCAAATCACATTTTGGTCCTTTATTTCAGAAAAAACGAAGCAAAAGTTTGAAATATTTTTTGTCTTCAGTTATAATTGACAATAATAGCCTATAGGACGTCTGAGGCAGCTGATGGGTATCGACAGGCTAAGCGGAGTCCGGCTTTAGCGGTCGCCAAAGCAAAAACTCAGACATGGGAGGAGTTTGGTGAGGCCATGGAGAACGACTTTGGAACGGCTTCGAGGAGATTCTGGTCCACGATCCGGCGACTGAGGAGGGGTCCTGCCCTCTTCAGGGTCCTGGAGGGAGCATGGGAGTTTGCCCAACCAGTCTATGTGTTTTGTGGACTTGGAGAAGGCATTCGACCATGTCCCCCGGGGGCTCCAGTGGGGGGCGTTATGGGAGTATGGGGTACCGGACCCCCTTGTTCGAGCTGCTCGGTCCTTGTACGAGGGGTGGAGTGTGAGATCGACAGGGGGATTGGTGCTGTGTTTGCAGTAATGTGGGTCGTGACTGAAAGAATGAGATCCCGGGTACAGGCGGCCGAAATGAGCTTCCTCCGCAGGGTGGCCGGTGTC
>JBAMHV010000009.1:26341358-26353814 GCA_037177535.1 Pseudomugil gertrudae
GCTTCTTATGTTTTTATTCTTCTCTACATCGTCCGTAACTCTTCTCAAGGATTTATTTTTCTCTACATCGTCCGTAATGCTTCTGATGTTTTTATTCTTCTTTACATCGTCCGTAACGCTTCTTATGTTTTTATTCTTCTCTACATCGTCCGTAACTCTTCTCAAGGATTTATTTTTCTCTACATCGTCCGTAACGCTTCTCAAGGATTTATTCTTCTCTACATCGCCCGTAACGCTACTGATGTTTTTATTTTTCTTTACATTGTCTGTAACGCTTCTGATGTTTCTATTCTTGTTTGCATCGTCCGTAACGCTTTTGATGTTTTCAGTCGTAACGATTAAGATGATTTCATTCTTCTTTACATAGTCCATAACTCTTATGATTTTATTCTACTTTACATAGTCCATAATGCTTCTTATGTTTTTATTCTACTTTACATAGTCTGTAACATTTCTGATGTTTTAATTCTTCTCATCGTCCGTAACGCTTCAGATTTTTTTTCTTCTTTACATAGTCTGTAATGTTTCTGATGTTTTTATTCTTCTTTACATCGTCCGTAACGCTTCTTATGTTTTTATTCTTCTTTACATCATCCGTAACGCTTATGTTTTTATTCTTCTTTACATCGTATGTAACGCTTCTGATGTTTTTATTCTTCTCTATATCGTCTGTAACGCTTCTGATGTTATTATTTGTCTTTACACTGTCCATAATGCTTCTTATGTTTTTATTCTTCTTTGCATAGTTCGTAATGGTTCTGATGTTTTTATTCTTTTTTACATAGTCCGTAATGCTTTTGTTGTTTTTATGTAAAGCACTTTTAATTGTCCTGTACTGTACAAGGTTCTGTCATCCCCAGACTCAGTAAATTCAAACACAGGTTTTGGCACCATTTTTTTTTATTTTCTATACATCTGAAATACATACTGTATAAAAATCATTATATTTCCCTTTTTTCCCAAACACATCATGTTCTTTAGTCCCTCTTCCGAAACCTTGCGTCATATTTAACTTCCATGAGTGTCACATTTAAACTAATCTGAGGGGTTTAAATAGACATTAACTGTCCCTTCAACCATCTGAGGTGTAGCTGCTATAAAGTTTACTTTGGGTAACTTGATTCACTTGAAAATGCCAAAATGTGGATAAAATCTGTGCCGATGTGATCAATAAACCAGAGTGAAGACAAAGCCGGAGGTTTCTGGAGGACGTGGAAATTATCAGATTGTGTCTAGTACATAAATATGTCAACAAACAGAACTCAAAACACATAGATGCCAGCTTTGTCTGAAGTTAAACAAAAATCTATCAGACACGTCATGTCAAATCAACACATTCACAGAAGAAGCGTTGACACAGGAGCCGAGGACACTGTGCAAAAATACCAACGTAACTTTAAGCATATCACGTGCAGGAGAACAATCAGACTAACTTAATAAATAAACAATAAAATAAAAAGAGGAATAAACATGGTTGTAAAGATAAAGCGGTGACCACAGTTAAACACTGGCCTCACACTCATGTTTGTTCAATACCATATAAAAAACAGATAAGTCATGACTTAACTGGTTCCATATTAAGCTTCAACATGTTCATGGTCTGGATGTTCTCCTGCTCTTTAAATGCAAATATTTAGACAAGTCCTTTAACATCACTTAAATTATAAAAGTGTCTTGTCCATGATGTTAAAGTTGGACCGGGTCGGGGAAATTCTTCCCACCCAGCTGTGGACACTCAGGAATCAGGGAGATGGTTGTGATCAAGAAAACATAACAGCTAAGTCATTTCCGCGTTCTGCTAAGAAAAATAGTTCATTACTACGGAGAGTCTGGGAATGTGAAAAGTAATGCCACCCATTGTTTAACATCACTTTAAGGACTGTAGGAGGGTAATATCACATTCAACAGCTATTAAATATGAAGTCAAAGTGCTCTAATCTAAACAATGTGAGCTTCCTATTTTAGTTGGGAATCGCTTCTCAGAGCTGAATGATATGAATCATTAGTTTTGAAAAACTGGGATGGTTTATTTTGGTAAAGTATCACTACAAACTGCTCGCAAACAGGGATTTCATTTGTGTTTTCATGTTAAAGCTCCATTTTGACAAAGTTTTATGATCAGACATGAAACATTTGAAATCATAGAGCACCTAGCAAGGAAGAACTGCTGAGTTGCATGGTTGCCATGGCAATTCCCGCCTTTTTCAGGACAAAGAGAGGGGGCCATGCAAACCTGCATTTCCACGAGCAAACATGGAGGCAAACATTAAACTGTTTGGATAATATATTTTTAAATGTGACAAGATTCGATATAATTCAATAATCCGATTGAATGCAGCTAAACGTATACCAACAACCCGTCCAGTTAACATTTATTAAACACCAAGTGGCATTGTGTCTTTAGGTGACATGCACATTAAGATGTTGTCAGACTTTTGTCTCTTTATGCACTAACAAATACAAACTGTGTTTGTAAAAAAATATTTTTTAATAAAATTAATTATTTAGTTTCCTTTATCCCTTCAGGTTGGGCCTTTCAAAGTATGATCAAAGCAGGGGAGATGAGATTTCTCAAGTCAAAGTATGCAATGTTATTCCTTTTAAAAACCCAACAAGGTGTACCCACAGAGGTTCTGTTCAAGCTGGTAGATTCCTAGTTTGCATACAGAAATGTCATCAGGTCTGAAAGGTCTGACCAGCAGCTGCAGAACAGCCCATGCTACCAAGTGCTCTTCTTTCAAGTGCCTTTCATCCTTTTGTAAGAATATGAACCTCACACTCTTGCCTCATAGCCTGTTGCAGCTCTGAGGAACTGGTGAAAGTCCGTTGATGCTAACTCTTCTCGCAACCTGCCCCTGTGCTGGCCCCTCAGCTACAGACCCACCCTGCAGGGTTTGGGTCAAGCTAACCTGGGCGGTGCTGAATGAAGTTATTCGTCCACTTCCAGCGATCTGAAGGTTTACTGTGGTTGCGTAACTGGCCTTCTGGTTCCCCTGCTTGACGGGAGATGAACGAGAAAGGGGTAGAGGTGATGCACTTGAGATTAGAGGGGAGGAGATGGAGGATACAGGTGATGCTGTGGTGACCTGAGACCGTCTCTGGACTTGGGAAAAGTTTTGATGTCCGTAAGGGTCAGGTGGAGGAGAGATAATTCCTGAGGTGGAGAAAACCAGGCATGACGAAGAAAGGTTTGTCTCACGGGAAGGCCGGGCTACGTATGCACAGATGAGCTGGCTGCGACAGTTACCCTCTTCCAGCTCTGGATCTCCCCTCTCAGCCATGCGGTCTGATGGAACAGGAGAGCTGAGGAAGGTATGGCCAGCTGGGGACATGGGAGCAGGAGAGGAGGTGATGGTGTTGGAAGAAGTGCTTGCTTCAAGGCTATCAGCTCCACTATATTTACCTGAAAGGTCTCGTACATCTGGCCAGGGAACACTGGTAAAATGCTGCCCACCAATGCTGGTCTTACTGGGGGTAAATCTGCTGGGTGACAGCGGGGATTGAAGCCCAGCTCGAGGGCTTAGGCGGGATGGAGAACTGCGTTCTGAGGACCATCCACTCCTCGGACTAATGGGACAGGACTCCTGCTGGTCAAAGGATACTTGGGAGCTACCACTAAAGCCAAGGGATCTTGGACTGCTGTTTGCCCAAGAATGGCGAAGTCCACATGAGTTGCTCCTGGCTGGACTTGAAGGTCTTTCTGCCAGACTTGAGGACAGAGACCGACGGAGGGTTTGAGATGCTGGAGGACAGGATCCTGGAAGGGAACCTTTCCCTGCGACAAAAGAATAAGAGGAAGAAATTGGCAAAGAGGAAATCTCTTTTGTTGTTGAGCCCAAAGTGGAAGCAAAAGAATGGGGTGAGGAAGTGTATCGAGGGTCTCTAGGCTGAGGTGTTGCAATGTTGTTTGCCCAAACTGACACACCAATAGGAGGAGGTGAGAGGATCCGAGGGCTAATGCATGAAGAATTCCCAAATGTTAAACTTGCTGAGGATGCCCTGGGTAGCTCCAAACGGAGGCCTAGGGGGTTGTGGGAAGTCACACCTCCTACTCTTGTACTGCGAGGGTGGGGGGGTTTATTGGCCATGGGGGAGGAGTAATTATGTTTTGGAGGTGGAGAGCAGAGGCGAGAGAACGACAAAGGGGTCGGGGAGGGAGCCGGGGACTGAACTCGAGAACTGGGTTCAGATGCAGAAAAAGGTCGAGCGACACGGTTGTACGATCCTGACCCCTGATGATTGTGGGTCTGTTGTGTTGCTGCGATGTTAGCGCTACCATTAGCCACCTTCTGCAGACTCAGGGACCAATCGCCATAGTTAAAAGCAGCGCCGGTGCTACTGACGTGACTGACGGCTGAGGTTACACCCGCTGAATTGTTGTTGTTTTTGTTTGCATTGAGTGGTGAGTTAGATTTGGAGTGAAGGAATGATGGACGGGGGGAGGCAGATGAAGAGTAGTGAGGCTGATGATGGGCCAGATTCATAGATGGGGAAGGAGAGCGTTGGGTAAGAGAGGGGGAGGGGGGTTGTCTGAAGGATGGAGAAGGACAAGAGGACCGGAGAGTGGATGGTGGACATCTTGGTTGTTGGTACCCATCTTTAGTACATCCTAACTGAGCATAAGCAGGAGTGCTGGATCCTGGCTGACCTGGACAGAGGTTTGGAGACGGGGGACTCTGTTGCAGATCCGGGCTTTGACTCACTGGGTTTGTAGTCGGAGCTTGTTGCCGTGCAGTGTTATTTTTGACCATACTCTGACTGATGGACTGGCTGATACAGGAGGCAGCTAAAGATCTGGTAAATGCAGAGGACAGGGTCATGGGGGGTGAACAAGGTGGAGACCGCATAGATAGTGCCGAGTCTACTCTTGTTGATGAAGACCGTCCAGAAGAAGAGTAAGATGGAGGCGTAGGAGAGGGGGGAGGCTGGGCTCTCGTGGAGGGAGTTGGGGACAAACAGGAGAGAGCATAGGAGGTGTTGCTCAGGGAGGAAAATCCAGATGGAGACCCCGGCGTGGGAGATGGGATCACCCGGAACGGGGAAAAGCAGGGAGTAGCGCGGACCGAGGAGGTGGGAGATGGGGGCCGATGTATGAGGCCGGGTGTGAAGGTGGAGGGGCTGCTGGGGAATCCTGAAGTTGGTTCGGGCAGCTTCCTGTAAACAACAAAAACACAGATTTATGAGCACAGAAGGTGCAAAACCAAACAAAAATTATTTAACAGATCAAAATCAACACGTGTCGTACGAAATGTCCGGGTCGGTGCAGGTGCACGTTGCTGCTTTCCAACAGGCAAACCTGAGAAATACAGCCAAATGTCTGATCCAAACTGCCCGGGGTCCAACCCTGAAACACAAATCCCCGCTGGAAGACTCAGATTGGTGGAAAGAGCCACATGACATAACATCCAGTCATCGTGACGGTCAGGATGTCCATCTGAGGGACTCTGAAACCAGTAATCATGTTGAGCTGTTGCTAATTAACCTGGACTCTAAACATGGGTTGCTTGGAATTGACTTTAGTGGGGTTAAAAGAAAAGCTGCTTGGTTGAATATTTTGTGTATTTTTAGGGCTTTTTTTAAGGGATTGGTTTAAAAAATGTCTGTGAGAACAGCGTCATAAGAAAAGCACGAGTTCATTTCTGGTCGTGTTCAGACGGTGACCTTGTCATGCATCAAGCTTCCATCTGTATTTGCAGCTCATAGCTGTGCTCGTTTAGACAGACTTGCATTTATCTGCTTTATTCTGAATCTTCTGACTGCATCAGGTTTCAGCAGCGACCTTTAGAGACGTTAGAGCGTCAGAAAACAGATAACTGGTGTAAACAGTCAAATACTTCTGAACAGACATAGTCAGCTCCAGCACTTTCTGCAAATTTTATCCAACTGTCAAACTGAGTTCAGGACACATCTCATCTACGGGAATGTGGAGGTGTGTCTGGGTGTCTGTTCTCTGGATAGACCAGCTTGCAGCAGAGAGACCATGAGTAGATGCTGAGGGTGTTATGTTTCTATTATTCTGATTTCTTTACAAACTGCCTCATTGTTCCCGTCACAGCTGGAAAAGCGGGACAAAAGGAGACGGAGTCAAACAAAACAAATGTTTGGCATAATTTTGGTCATTTTCAGGCCACAAAGCCGAGAAATCCTGCAGAGCACATTCCTTCTGTTTAACATGTGGCATGACCACACATTTACTCTCACCTCTCCTGGTGGTTAGTTTGAGTCAGAGTGCAGTCAATAACACACACACACACACACACACACACGCCCACCCACACACACACACACACACACACACACACACACACACACACACACACACACGTGCATTGAGAGGAGGAGCGGATCTACAATAAAGTTAATTTAAGAGTCAAACTTGGTCGTCTGAAATGATTCACAACGTCTCTATTGTTAAATTCTGCTTTTATAACAACCAGATGTGTTTTCATTTACAAACCACAAAGATCATTGCAGCTTCAGTTCAGTCTCTTTGAAGCTTAATGCGTCCCTGCAGGTTTGTGGACATCCTCTGAACTGATGCAACGAGAGGACAGGCGTCTTGCATCTCTGCATTTTATCGCTGATGAAGGGAAAAGACTCATCGCCACCTTTCCGTCCCTGCAGCAAAGCACGAGTCTAAATGGCAGATAAAACGCTAAACCACAGCAGCCTGACAGGTCCTAGCTATTTAACAACACACAGCGCTACGTTTGAGTTAGAATCAGATTCGATCCAGCATGAATTTACACACATCTGATGTTTCAGAGGCGATAAACTGCAACAGCATAAGGAGAGCCTGACGGGGATCCGCCTGCATGTTTGGGTCTGTTGTAAGGCTCCAGGGATGAAGACGCAGAGCAGGACTGGATACAACGCTGCTGAAATGCTCCGAACCCGGAGCTCCATCATCTTGACCCTTTTGTTAATGTTTGGAACAATCATGGACTCAGCAGTTAAACACACTCGCCTCTTGTCTCTATCGGATGTGCCAACTGCACTTTTTTCCTTACTTTTGCCAGCAGCAGCAGCAGCACGGTGCTAGATGTTTGTTTTTCCCACAATTTAAGTTTGTTCTGAATGTCATCATGTATTTGTGTGTGTGTGTGTGTGTACGCAAAAACATGTCGTTATTTTACCTCTGAATTATTAGCAGCTTTATGTCATTTATTCACATCAGACTCAGTATTTAAGGGTCTAAAATATGCAAAAGTAATCCTAGGAATAAGTAAAGAAGTCCTAGGAATGAGTAAAGTAATTCTAGGAATGAATAAAGTAATCGTAGAAATGAGTAAAGTAATCCTAGAAACAAATAAAGTAATCAAAGGAATGCGTTGAGTAATCCTAGGAATGAGTAAAGTAATCCTAGGAATGAGTAAAGTAATCCTAGAAATGAGTAAAGTAATCCTAGGAATAAGTTGAGTAATCCTAGGGTTGAGTAAAGTAATCCCAGGAATGAGTAAAGTAATCCCAGGAATGAGTAAAGTAATCCTAGGAATGAGTAAAGTAATCCTAGGAATGAGTAAAGCAATCCTAGGATTGAGTAAAGTAATCCTAGGATTGAGTAATCCATTGGAATCATGATAATGTGGTTCTGTTTGTTTACTTGAAACTGGAAATGTTACCCGGCACCAGTTTAAGTTGTGTGGAAGTTAAACAACTATGTATTTTGAGCGGAAGAGCAAATATTTACTTGTTCGTCAGCGAGTTCGGTTGCATCTTGCTCAGACATGTTGCCCGTGTCGGCAGACGTACCTTCGATCACTCCCAGCAGCACTGTCAACCCTCCAGGACTCCGACGGGGCCCGTTTGCTCAGAGTGCTCGGCAGGTCGGTCGGTCTCAGGCTGGTGAACGTTGGGAGGAAGTCCACTGAAGGAGGCTGGTTCTGGGGGAGTTGTGAACTCTGGACTGATGACCTTGGACTTTCCTGGTCTCTGCTTCTGTGACCCTGCTCTGTAGGGTCAAAGGGCACATTCCATCTGTTGCCAGAAGACTCTTCAGGGCTGCTCTTCAGACCTCTGGTGGTGCCCAGCATTGCGCTCTCATCTTCTTCCAGGTGAGGTGGATGTTTTTGTGTTTGCTCTCCGGTCAGACCTTCATGTGGAGATATTAACATCATCTTCATCACCATCTGCTCAATTGCTGGATCGACCACTGTTGAGTTGCTTCTGAACACTTCGCTGTTGTCGCCGTGTTCCATGAAGGCAAGTCCTGGTATGAGCTTGTCTTTTGTTGGCTCAGCAGATGGAAAAATGTCCTTATCTTCATCTCTGGCAACGTCCCTCTGTGGTTTGGTGTGAGCAGAGCTGCTTGGCTCTGGCTCAGCTGGCAGCAGAAGGACATTTACAGACGCTGAGGCATCGTCGTCTGAGCCATGTCCATGGTCCCGCCGCACCCTGCAGAATATGAGGGCAATCAATCAGGAGTCCCATCAGCATGATGATAATAAAGATCTTCCTCAGACACCTTGTTTACACATTACAGAGAGACATTTTTAGCCTGTCCTGGGTGGATTAGTCTTACCCGTCGGTTTTCTGTGGTACTTCAGGGACAGAGTACACACTGGAAAACTCGGCTCGTCCAGCATCCAGAGCCACTGAGGAGCTGTTCCTTGATGCTGGACCTTCAGCGTGATGAGAGGATTCAGTGTCTCTGATTATAGCAGAGATGAAGTCCCGCGGTCTGGACAGGGTGAATCCATTTGTCTGCAGGTTGCAGGAGGGGGTCACATGACCAAACATCAGCGAGTCCACTTCCTCCTGGAACTCTAAAATGAAACAAACGGAAGAGGTTCAGACCCATCACAGATCAATCGTGGTCCAAAACATTTTTCATAAGCCCACCTACCGACTATCCTCTCCTCCTGGGTCATGATTTGGTTCTGGTTCTGACTGGAAGCAATGCCTGACTTCTGCCTGGTCTCGGTTCTGGTTCCAGATTCAATCTCTGGTGGACCGGTTTCAGGTTGTTGTTGTGTTTGGGTCTGAGTCTGACCCTGGGTCTGGGTTTTACTTTGGATTTGAGCTGACTGCACGGACACCCTCGCAGAGACCCACGTCCGGTTGTGTACACTGCCGGCCCGTTTCTGATGCAGTGGGACCTTCATGGTGCTGGCTTTGGCGCTGTACATCCGAGCCATTGTTTGGACCTTGCTTAGAATACGTTCTGAGTTCTCCACCAGGACAGTATCCACCACTGGGTTGGCCTCAAACAACCCAATACCGGTAACGTCTGAGGCCATGCCCTCAAACAAAGCTCGGTTAGCCGTGACAATCCTGGAATGGCGAGACCATCGTCCCACTTTTATCTGGCTGGGAAGAGCCTCGAGGTTGCCACTAGTTATTTTGGTTCTAGACCAAGTGGTCTGGGCTTTGGCCTCCTGGGTTTTAGGACTTTGTTCTTGGGTTGGAAGAGGTGCAGATGACTCTGCCTTGCTGGTCTCTTGTCCATCTTTAACAGGTTGGTTTACAGAACCAGTTCTAGCTTCTTGCCTGGTCTTCAGCTGTTTGGAATCAAACAGATCCAGTGATTTTACATCCTGCTCCCCAGTAAGTACCACACCTGTATTCCTCTCCTCTTCTTCCTCTGTAGACACTTTGCAAGTGTCCTCAGTCTCCTCTTCAACAAGGCGGTTTGGCTCTGACTGCATACTCTGGTTAATTTCGGCAGGCGAATCCTTGTCATGAGTCACATCAGGAACTGTAGACTCTGTTGACTTCTCTGCATCCAGATCTGAGGAGCTGACGGGTTTATCCGCCTCTCCTTTGCTCTCTGCATCTATAGGGAGTGAAGACGTGGAAGACAACAGTTCCTCATGCTTGCCATGTCCGCTCTCCGGCTCCCCCTGGTGTTTATCCACGCTGAAGCGAGACACCGAGTCCTTCACCAGACCTGAGGGGATCTGGGAGAAACTGCTTCTTCTCCTTGGAAACCCTTCCTCCCCGGGGTCTTCTCCGTCCATTGCCACATCCTCCTCGGCCTCAGCCGCTGCCTCGTAGTAACTCCTGATCTTCTCAATGATCTTCTTGTCTCGCTTGGTGAGGTGGGAGACTTTTGTAGGGGATGGGACTCTCTGGATGGGTTGATGGAGGAGATCTGGAGGTTGGGAGGAGGTGGGAACCTCCATGTTTGTCTCTTTCTTGCTGATCTCTATCTCTTCCTCTGCAGAGATGGAGGGATGAAGGTTGCTAATTGGGGAAGGACTGATAGTGAGGTCATCATCATCATTTTTGGCTTCCTCCTTTTCATCCACGCCTTCTTGCGTGTCTCCTTGTGTCTGTTCAACCAGACTTGTTGCATCGTGAACTTCTTGGACTTCATTGTCACTGCTTTCATTTTGGAGGGGGATGTCGTTCTCCGCTTCCTCTCCTTCCTGTTCCAGATGCATTGTGGGTCCTTGCTCTGGGTTGGAGGTGACCAAGGGCAGTGGGCAGGTGAAGTTGGTCTGGTTTGAAGGGGACTCTGTCTCACTGGGCTGATTCTGGATCTGATCCTGGAAGAAAAATCAGACAGATGTGTTAAAAAGCCCACAATGATCGGGTCCAGAACAAAGAGAGTGTGTTCTCTTACCGATGTGTCGGAGGAAATGGTGGCGAGTCCCTCCCTGGCTCGGCTTTGGTTGATGAACTCCAGGATTTCTTCCGTGATGGACAAAGTGGGGGGTGGGCTCAGGGGGGACAACTCCTCTTCCTCCTTATGTGAACAGAATTAAAACAGGTAATTTAAATGGTTTAAATCACGTCCATCCACCCGGTTATTTCAATGCAGGGCCACAGGGGTCTGGAGCCTATCGCAGCAGCTACAAGGCAAGCAGCAGGACAACCTCTGGAGAGGACCGACACGAGACACGAACGGCCACAGATCAGCTTCATATCCTGTTTGAAAGGTACGAGGAAGATGGGGTCACCAACCATGAGCCTTTTTTTTATCAAGGCCCACTACTGCGCTGCCCTGATTCAGTTCATCCATCCAGTTTCTACCGCTTTTCCCTGATAGGGGTCGCGGGGGGGCTGGAGCCAATCCCAGCTTGCAACGGGCGAGAGGAGGGGTACACCCTGCACAGGTCCGATTCAGTTCAACTCAAGTCAATAAAGTTTGATTCAATTCAAGCCAGTTCAGTCCGATCAATTCAATTTTTAGATTTACGTTAGTTTAGTTTATTTCAAATCAGTTAAATACAGTTCAATTCATTTAAATCCACTGAGCTCAGCTGGATTATAGAAACTGTTGTTCTTCCTCGCCTTGGTGTGAACAGCTGTGTCCACGTTGACCCTGATGGCTTTGAAGAGGAGCTTTGGTTCAGGTCCAAAACACTAGACTTCCACAGGGACCCTGTGGTCCCGCTAAAGATTGGTACAACTTTTTCTCTGTTTCTATTCAGAAAATTTGGGGCAGTCAATTGTTGTGACACCATCATCAGTTTGTGCAGATGTACGTATACTGGAAAGATCAGATAAAATGTGGCACCCTGCCGCACCATCAGTAAATATTTCTGGGGTGGGTCCAACAGCCCGATGTCAGCTGGGATATAGGGTTTCTAACTCCAACATACGAGGACCCTCATTTCTCCAGCTTTCACAGAAACTGTTTTTGTTTTGCAGCCGCCTGAACGTTTCTGTATATAAACTGCCAGACTGCGGGCTGCCAAAAACAGCTGATACAGAAACAGCTGTTTGCATATGAAATGCTGTGATGAAGAGGAAAAATGTTGCTCCGGATTCACTTGGTTTAAGTACTGATTTACTTCATGAGGGAACAGGATGCAAATGTAAACGAACGTTTCAGAACCGGACATGAAAATGTATTAACATAAGATTTTATTTACTGCAGCCGTCCTCATGTTTGGACATCCTGTCACTGTCAGGAAAACGATGTCCAAACAAGTTTGTTTCAACAAGACTGTTACACAACTGGGACAGACAGGTGAGAATGTCCAGAACCATCTGAGACAGGCAGGTGAGAACGTCCAGAACCATCTGAGAAAGGCAGATGAGAACGACCAGAACCACCTGGGACAGGCAGGTGAGAATGTCCAGAACCATCTGAGACAGGCAGGTAAGAACGTCCAGAATCACCTGGGACAGACAGGTGAGAATGTCCAGAACCATCTGAGACAGGCAGATGAGAACGTCCAGAACCACCTGGGACAGGCAGGTGAGAATGTCCAGAACTACCTGGGACAGACAGGTGAGAATGTCCAGAACCACCTGAGACAGGCAGGTGAGAACGTCCAGAACCACCTGGGACAGGCAGGTGAGAATGTCCAGAACTACCTGGGACAGACAGGTGAGAATGTCCAGAACCACCTGAGACAGGCAGGTGAGAATGTCCAGAACCACCTGAGACAGGCAGATGAGAACGTCCAGAACCACCTGGGACAGGCAGGTGAGAATGTCCAGAACCACCTGAGACAGGCAGGTGAGAATGTCCAGAACCACCTGAGACAGGCAGATGAGAAC
>JBAMHV010000009.1:26558924-26572146 GCA_037177535.1 Pseudomugil gertrudae
GACGATAAAGACCTGACCCACTCGACTGGACAATAAAGACCTGACCCACCTGTTTGGATGATAAAGACCTGACCCACCTGTTTGGACGATGAAGACCTGACCCACCTGTTTGGACGATGAAGACCTGATCGATGGTGGGACTGATGATGTTGGCATGTTTGGACACAATGCTGGGATCTGTGGGGGAAAGCATGTTTATCTGACTTGTTCTGGGACATCTGTGCGACATCATGTGGAGTGTTTTCTCACGGATTGCAGTGACGTTGATACTCCTGGTGAACTGGAGGGTTTGGCCCCGCCGTCGGTACTGGACAATGCAGAAGTACAGACCCTGATGCGGCTGCAACATGTTGTGGAACCACAGGCTGGCTCCTCGCTGCTGCCGGTTGCTGTCCCAGAACGGATACTGATCGCACTGGACCAGGAGACCGTTTCAGTGTCATTGCTTCCGGCAAAACACCCACAACAGGGCGGATACTTACCGAGAGGTTCGGTTTCACGTAGGACCAGTTGACTGTCGGTTGCATCTCTGGCGGAATATTGGATATGTCTGGACAGTCCAGCTTTTTACCCTCCTGCACTGGGATGTAGACGCGAGTTGCTGCCACGGCAACGGGAGGCTCGCAGTCGGTGGAACGGACCACGTCGTCCCTGCGGAGCACCGTCAGATTCATGGCGATCTTACTGCAGGACGACTTGTTTCTGCCGGTCAGAGAACAGAACCGGGTCAGAACCAGGACACTACACTTGTTCCGGTCTACGTTTGTTGCGGTAAACGTTTTTTCCCCCGTCTACGTCTCATGCTGCGTTCACTGAACCTCCAATCATCAGATTTAGATCAATACAACTCAACAAAGTTAGACATTTAAACTGTACTCAGACATCAGTGAATGCACCGTTAGCTCTGACCACTGTTTTATACTGACGTCCAACAACTTACAGAGTCAGCAGATTGTTTTCATTTGATGAGCTAGCGTTTGAGCAGCATGTAAAGACTAAAACGAGACAAATCTGAAAATTTTACATGAGATTAACTCAAAGTAAGAGCTGTGCGAAACAGTCATACTGATGTTTTGATCTGCAGACAGATCACAGGTTGACCTCGTTTCTCTCCTTTTTGGTTGTAAACACAGGAAAGAAGATTTCCATCACGTGGGTTTTCTTACCGCAGCATGCAGATATAGAGTCCGCTGTCGTTGGCGGCGGCCGGCTGCAGCCACAGTCTCTCTCGATCTTTGCTGAGTCTCCAGCTGCAGAAACCACATCAGACCTGATCAGAAGACATTTACCTGCATTCTGGCACTCACTTCACTTTTACAAAGAAGCGCTTTACCAGTTTGTCTTCGTAACATAAAAGCTGATTAAAACCAAAGAGAAATAGAATTAACTAAATAAGCATTCAGTTTAAAGATCATAAAAATAACGAAGAACTAAAAATAAAACTGAATAAATGTTGCTGATGGATCAAAGCTGCTGTTTCATGTAGTTTAGCATCTCACCTGTACGCGATTGGCTGCTCCAGGTCGTGGCCCTCCAGGGTTCGGTACCAGAAAAGGTTGTGTCCAGCACTCTGGGTGGAGGTATAGTTGTAGACGGAGGGATGAGAGAAAAGAGGGCAGGAGAGCCAACCAGCCTCCCCTTCCAGGACAGAGACTCCCCCGTTACTGAACAAGCCCCAGTCGTTACAGCTGGGGTCTGAGAGAAGGAGTTTAAAAGGAAAGTATGACATTATCTTCCACAAACATTAGCAGCTATGAGCCGTAATCAGCTGCTAACAGTTATACCATCATTATTCCTGTGACATCGGTAACAGATGGAACAGCTGTAGATTTAGCAAATATCAGCTGTAACAGTCACTAACAACTTGAGTATTAGCAAATATCAGTTGAAACAGTCGCTAACAACTCGAGTATTAGCAAATATCAGCTGTAACACTCACTAACAATGCGAGTATTAGCAAATATCAGCTGTAACACTCACTAACAATGCGAGTATTAGCAAATATCAGCTGTAACAGTCGCTAACAACTCGAGTATTAGCAAATATCAGCTGAAAAGGTTGCTAACAACTCGAGTATTAGCAAATATCAGCTTTGACAGTCGCTGACAACTCAGATATTAGCAAATATCAGTTGAAACAGTCGCTAACAACTTGAGTATTAGCAAATATCAGCTGAAACAGTCGCTAACAACTTGAGTATTAGCAAATATCAACTGAAACAGTTGCTAACAACTCGAGTATTAGCAAATATCAGCTGAAACAGTTGCTAACAACTCGAGTATTAGCAAATCTCAGCTGAAACAGTCGCTAACAACTTGAGTATTAGCAAATATTAGCTGAAACAGTCGCTACCAACTCGAGCATTACCAAATATCAGCTGAAAAGGTTGCTAACAACTCGAGCATTACCAAATATCAGCTGAAAAGCTTGCTAACAACTCGACTATTAGCAAATATCAGCTGAAAAGGTTGCTAACAACTCGAGTATTAGCAAATATCAGCTGAAACAGTCGCTAACAACTCGAGTATTAGCACATATCAGCTGTAACAGTTGCTAATAACTCAAGTATTAGCAAATATCAGCTGTAACAGTCGCTAACAACTCAAGAACTAGCAAATATCAGCTGAAATAGTTGCTAACAACTCAAGTATTAGCACATATCAGCTGTAACAGTCGCTAACAACTCGAGTAGCCTATTAGCACTTATCAGCTGTAACAGTCGCAAACAACTAGAGTATTAGCACATATCAGCTGTAACAGTCGCTAACAACTCGAGTATTAGCAAATATCAGCTGTAACAGTCGCTAACAATTAGGTTATTAGCAAATGTCAGCTGTAACAGTCGCTAACAATTAGGTTATTAGCAAATGTCAGCTGTAACAGTCGCTAACAGCTTAAATATGAGTGAGTTTTTACAGAATCTTCCACTTTATAAACGCAACAGGACTTTGTGAAAGAAAATGTGATCAATATCACTTCTTCAATATCAAGTCTAGTAACAACCCTGAAACAAATATGAAAAACACATGTACCACAGACATATGCCTTTATCAGTTTGTTTCTCTGCAGTTAAACCTGTTTTTTAACCACAGGCCCGAGATGAGAAAGGAGGAGATAATATGACCTGCGTCATCAGAAAAACCCAGCAGATGTTCCTGAACAGATGCTTCAGATATCGTCATGTTATAACCAATACATTTGAACATCTGCTTGGGTTTCATATTTCCAGCCCTCACGGCCATCTTTAGGCTCCAATACGACCTGCAGCATCATCCAGGAAGCAGAAAAATCAATACTTTGAATCCAATCAGTGACTGGATTAAATATTCTTCCTGAGCCGCAGCATCTCCGGTCAGGAAGGTGTCGTCAGCGTTTTACCACCGACAGGACAGACACTCAGCAGCCTCTGTTGCCATGGCTACCATAACAAACAAAGCAGTCATCTGAGTTATAATTAAAAAAATAAAGTGGTTTAAGGTGCTTTTAACTCTGCAGAGTTCAGCTCTGTTCCTGTAAATCAGTTTAAAAGATAAGACGTCTTTCTAAAAGATGCATCATCGTTTTAGACACGGTCCTCATTTCCTCGGGATCTTCCGTGGATCCGGCCTCCCTCCCTCTCTGGTCCAGCAGGCTGGTGGAGTTTTTATTAGGCAATCAAACAGAGCTTAGAGGATGTGGACGTTAACCGGCCTCATTAAAACAATCACATTACTACACTTCCATCTCATTAAGGGATTAAATCCCCAGAGGAGGGGGAGGGAGGGCGGCCATTACAGCTCATCCAGCAATAATACAGACAAATGACACGATGGAGGGAGATTAGGCAGCATCACTCTGATGAAAGACACAAAGACGAAGCTGCATGTGGAAAGTTTCAACCCCGACCCAAAGGATGGAAACATCCTAAAATATCCAGAGTTATGCCTGCGCAGCTGGACAAACTTCTGGAACAGAATGGAAGGGAGTGATGTACAGATGGAGGAAGAAAAGGAAATCTTGTTACAAATATTTTTTAAAGAAATCTGAGAGACAAGTGCTGAGGAAAATCCTTCAAAACCCCGAAAACCCTGAACCTGTCTACATGGACCACATTTGGCTACCTACCTACATAGCCTCATAACTACCTGGCTACTTAACTCCATGGCTACTTAGCTCCATGGCTAGCTGGCTACCCACCTATATAGCCTCATAGCTGCCTGGCTAGCTGGCTACTTAACTCCATGGCTACCTAGCTTCATGGCTAGCTGGCTATCTACCTACATAGCCTCATGGCAACCTGGCTAGCTGGCTACCTAGCTCCATGACTACCCGGCTACCTAGCTCAATGGGTATCCAGCTCTGTGGCTATCTGGCTACATGGCTACCTACCTACATAGCCTCATAGCTACCTGGCTAGCTGGCTGCTTAACTCCATGGCTACCTAGCTCCATGGCTAGCTGGCTATCTACCTACATAACCTCATAGCTACCTGACTATCTGGCTACTTAACTCCATGGCTACCTAGCTCCACGGCTAGCTGGATAACTACCTACATAGCCTCATAGCTACCTGGCTAGCTGGCTACTTAGCTCCATGACTACCCAGCTATCTAGCTCTATGGCTAGCTGCCTACCTATATAGCCTCATGGCTACCTAGCTACCTAGCTCCATGGCTAGCTGGCTTTTGGGTTACAGTTGTGATAAAACCATGTCCTGTGGATGAGATGTTAGCATAGGTGTGATTGATGTGCAAACACCTTTCAATGGAAACACCTGCAACTTGCAACATTTCTGTTGAGATTTCAGAAAAATAATGTTTATTTTACTAGAAACTGCAAAGGGAAGACAGTTTATAACATGTCATCCTGATTTACTTTCCACTAATCACAAGTGCCGCATAATATATCCGATCAGTAAGATAAGCAGAACCAGCCCACTACCTGAACTGAAGCAGAGCTAAACCGGGTAAACTGGAGCTAAAACTTTCCTCCCTGCTGATGATACAAGTCTCAGATCTGGAGCAGTTTTAAGAAATAAAGAAAAATTAATTCATGACACATTTACAAGACTCGCTAGTTTCCTAAAGATCAGCATCAATTTGAACCAGAAACAGACGAAAGTTCAATAAAAATAAATTTATAGCAGTTTTATATTTCTGTCATTCCCAGGAAGGAAGATAAAACATAAAGAGCAACAAATCATCGAACCACTGCAAGCTCATCTCAGCCCAGTTAACTGGGAGATTGATGGTTTCAGCCAATCACATCTAATCAGGAAACACTGTCCTCCGGGTCTAAAGGCAATGTTTTAATGGAAAAGCTCATCAGGTAATGTAAAAGTGATGCCTGGCAGATTCCTGTAGACCATTACAGACACCAGAACTGGTCCAGATCCTAACAGCTTCCCCCAGTAGGAACATGTCAGTCCATAAACAAACCCAGAAGACGTCAGATCCACAAACTGGAAGGTAGGCCATATGGAGGGCATTGCCCTCCAGGATAACAGCATCTAGAAACATCCAGACGCAGAAAACATCTGTCATGTCTGGAGACTTTTAAAAGTGGATTAAATAAGTAAATACTTTAAATGTGTTGTATATGTAAATTAACTATTTATTTACAGTTTAACTTTAAACTTTAAAGTCTCGATATTCTCGTTTTCCTACATTTACATAATCAAACGTTCACACTTTGTGTCACGTTTGTACAAATTAGGAAATAAGGTATTAAGTAGCGGATGCTCCTTAGTGGTGGAAACGGGGCTCCTAGGTGGAGGAAACGAGGCTCCAACGTAGAGGAAATGAGGCTCCTAGGTTGTGGAAACGGTACTCCAAGGTGGAGGAAATGATGTTCCTCGGTGGTGGAAACGGGACTCCTCAGTGGTGGAAACAGGGCTCCTCAATGGTGGAAACAGGGCTCCTAGGTTGTGGAAACGGGGCTCCAAAGTGGTGGAAACGGCCTTCCTAGGTGGAGGAAACAAGGCTCCTCAGTGGTGGTAACGGTACTCCAAGGTGGAGGAAATGAGGTTCCTCGGTGGTGGAAACAGGGCTCCTCGGTGGTGGAAACAGGGCTCCTCAGTGGTGGAAACAGAGCTCCTTAGTGGTGGAAACAGGGCTCCTCGGTGGTGGAAACGGCGCTCCTAGGTGGTGGAAATGGGGCTCCTCGTGGAGGAAATGAGACTCCTCGGTGGTGGAAACGGGGCTCCTCGGTGATAGAAATGGGGCTCCTCCATGGTGGAAACAATGCTCCTCGGTGGTGGAAATGGCACTCCTAAGTGGTGGAAACGGGGCTCCTCGTGGAGGAAATGAGGCTCCTCTGTGGTGGAAACGGAACTCCTAGGTGGTGGAAATGGCACTCCTTGGTGGTGGAAACGGCGCTCCTCGGTGGTGGAAACGAGGCTCCTTGGTGGTGGAAACGGTGCTTGTAGGTGGTGGAAACGAGGCTCCTCGGTGGTGGAAACGGTGCTCCTCGGTGGTGGAAACAGGGCTCCTCAGTGGTGGAAACGGCCTTCCTAGGTGGAGGAAACAAGGCTCCTCGGTGGTGGTAACGGTACTCCAAGGTGGAGGAAATGAGGTTCCTCGGTGGTGGAAACGGTGCTCCTCAGTGGTGGAAACGGCGCTCGTAGGTGGTGGAAACGAGGATCCTCGGCTCTAGGACCTGCTTCCTTCCAGACAAACATGCTTTCTCCTGCTTTTGTCCAGCTTCGACTATCTCTGCCGCACTAAGCCATGAAAACATGATGGATTCTGATCCGCAGCAGCATCAGATAAAGGCCCATTGAGGGCCTAAAACCGCAGTTTGGGAACCCACATTACACCACAGTTTCAGCTCTACTGGCTCTCAGCATCTTGCAGCCTGAGCTCAGATTAATGGAGGCTCTTTCAACCTCCCGTACCGGCTGTAACCCGGTGTGTGTGTTGGTAATTGACCTGTCAGGATTTCCCAGCCGGAGTATTAGTCTTTCTATTAACCCCCCCTCCTCACTATCTATTCATCCATCTCCAGCCTCATCCTTCCATCCTCTACCTCTGAACACACACACATCATCCATCCACATGTGAGATGCTGCTGTTGGTCTTCTATCCTCAGTTTCAGCCGCTTGGTTCCAGCCAAGCGGTTTCATACGACTGCAGCCCGAGAGGCTGAAAAACTTTACAGAGCGATCGGAGAGCCATGAACAGAATAATAAGGAAATAAACGAGGACATGTAGGCTGCGCAGAGTAATTGTTTCTGAGACCGTTTTAGGTTAAAAGCGCCAACACTTTTCCTGGTTCCGCAGTTTGGACCAAAGAGTGATGAGAACAGTTTAATTCATAATAATAATAACTAGAAAAGCACTCTGAGAGCGCAGAACTCCGCCATGCAGCACCATTCCCACAATGATACTGAAAATTTCAAAGTGATCCAGAATCCAGGATCTTTTCTGGATCTTTACTAAACATTAATTGTTTGTTCCCAGTGACACTCCCAACATATCCTTAAAATTTAATAAAAAAGTTGAGTTATGTTGCTAAGAGACAAACAAACAAACAGACAAACAAACAAATTTGGCGAAAACACAACCTCCTTGGCGGAGGTCATATGTGTTATAATAATATGTTTACCTTCCAAGAAATAAAAATACATGAGAATTAAATTATATAAATCACAAGCAGACGGGTCAGAGCGAGTGTGAAAGCTAGCTAGCATTAGCAGCTTCCATTAACTAAAACTAAATGTGAAGGTGGGGATTTCATTAAAAATTAAACTTTTACCACATTACACTGTAAAGTGCATAAACAGTGTTTTTCTTAATGATAATAAAATAAACCCCATATCGCTACTTTAACTCTATAAAACCTCGTTTATCGGACCAGAGGTCTCTGCAGACACGCCGGGTTTACTTTTCGTACTTGTGTATTTAAACCTCTGACGTCATCCCAGTGGACCCAGATTCCTTTTTATGGCCCTAACTGGGAATTAAAACCACAGCGATGCTTCCGTTTTTTCTGGCTTTGTGAGGACGAGGTCACATTGAATCTGAACTGGACTCGACTCACTGCTCTTCCTAACGAGATCCCACCGGTCACACCTGTCACCTACCTGTCGGGTCTCTGGATTGATTGACATCAGGCCGAATCCCATCCAGCATGCTAAAGAGGAAGACGATGGTGATGAGGAAGGCTGCCCTGCGGAGACATGACAGAGGGAGACTTTGTAATGTAGATGCTCGATTGATCAGATCAAACTTCAATGTGATCAGGTTCTGATTGGGTTCTAATTGGACCTGAATATTTAGCATATTCAATCAATCTTTATTGAATGACAAAGATCAGGACAGTACAGTTTACTGCAGTTTACAACTGTTCTGTTATGGACAAATGTTTTGTTATCTAAGCATTTTAAAATATTTAAAAATGATTTTCCGTGTGTGTGTGTGCGTGTGTGTGCGTGTGTGCGCGCACACACTTTGTTCCTTGTAGTGGGAATATATTCAATTACTTTTCCTGTCATAAAACATTTAATGTTGGGGTGATACTGGTTAGATTTCTTTAATCAATAAACAGCTTTGTAATCAATTAATATCAATTCATCTAACATTGCCCAAACATGCAACATTTATTTTAGTTGATGAATAAATGAAATAATCGACACATTAAATAAATTTAAACTCTATTAATGTCAGAAAAATGCTTTCAGACTGACAAACTGTGAAAATGTAAAGTTAATTTTCTGCACTTTAACAGCTCCAGTGTACAACATGTTAAAGTACTTTTTTTTACATGGTTTTACATGGTTTTACATCTGTAAACCACGATGGACCAGTGAACTCCAGTCTGCAGAAGCTTTTAGCATGTTCTCCCGGGTGGGAGAGGGGCCGCATAATGCTGATAACGTTGAGTTAGCTGTTCCAGCTTTCATGTTTGTCATCAAAAATCTTCAATATCACCAGAAAAAGTTGCTACATGTGGATAATGTTTTTTCTTTAAAGGAGAGACGAGTCATAAAAAACGCTAACTATAGCGCTAAAGTTGCTAAGTTGCTACCCGAGGTCTGCAGTGCGCATCAATCTGATCGGTGGAAAACATTCCGTGTTCTGCAATGAAATGCGTTTTGTCACGTGATAAAGTACAGCCTTGCGATTGGTTCCCTGGGACCACCCTCCCCCGCTTTCTGAAAAAGTATTGCATCATTTCTTTGGATGCATCTGGAAAAATACGAGGCCAAAAAGTGTTGAAAGCAACGTGGTGCATCGAGGGTTCAAACAAGAATGTTTTTTTTTTTTCTTTAGGTTCAAATAAAAACGAGAAACAACTAAAAACAACCGGCTGACCTGCCTCTGGACTGGGAGCTGACAGCATCCTGGAGCTCTGGGAATCACAAACCGTTCGCTCAGCGAGTTATAGCATTAACATTGATGATGTGAGATGATGAAGAGTTTCAGGATTTATTTTGTCCCCCTGAAAATAGGTCTCCAGCAGGACGAGATGTCATATTGGCCCTCTTCGATAACAACATGTACACTGCAGCTCCTTGTTAATCTGCTGAGGCAGCAAATTGGAATCTGGAGGTCAGATTAATCTGGTCGTTACGGGCGACCATGATGATGATGATGATGATGATCTGCTCATCACTTCATCCAATGAATTTACATTAAATGAGAACCTGCTCATCTGTGACCAACAGAAATGAGTTTAATTTAGTTAAATCTGGTTTTGTCTTCACCGTGTGTGTGTGTGTTCGTTTTTGGTGTACGACGGGGACCATGTAATCGCACCACCTTGTGGGGACTTTCTGTGGATGTGGGGACGAGGGTCTGAGGAGCAGAAATAAATGAGATGAAGGTAAAAAGAAAATGTGGGATCACTGATGAAGACATCCTACAGAGAATTTATCCTATAGCAGCAAATGTTGTGATGGCTGTTATTTCTATATGATTCAACACTAGAGGGCAGTCATCACCACATTCACTTAGACTATTCAGCCGTTTTGACTAATTTCAGGTTAACCCTTTATATTTAATCTTTAAACGAGAAGGGAAGTCACAAGTTGGACATGTGTGCAGGTTCTTTCTTTAAATGTTCAAACGTGGCTTGTCTTGTTGTTGTTTCCTAAATCTCAGCATTAAAACATTAAAAAAAAGTTTAATTAATTTTTAAGTTGCTATACACACACACATTTTTTCACCTCTTTGGAGAAATGTTGGTAAACCGTGAAGGTAATGCAACACTTTTCATGTACTTGGATTTTGTTGCTCCCAGCTCCTCTCGCTCATCCGCTCCGCCCACACTGAGCAGCCAGAGAGGCTCCTCCCATTTCCCCGACCAATCAGTGACGTCGTCACAAACAGAGAACGTCCCCCCACCTACAGCGTGAGGTGGTGGAGATAGAGCGCTAAAGTTTTCAGATAGGGGTGGAGGAGTCTCCACCGAGCCGCGCCGCAGAGGTGGAATCAGATGTTTGCTTTGATTAAGCCACGCCCTCTTTTTAAAGGAATAAAGCTACAAAACTCATGGAAGAAAATAAATCTACTGGGGATGTTTTAAGGTAGAATTAACACTAATAGAAGGTTAAAAAAAAGTCCATTTTGTATCATATAGACCCTTTAACACGAGTTAACTTGACAGTTTCACTCCAAGATTGAACATCATCGTTTCCCTCAAACTATCCTGCTGGTTGTCATGGTAACAGATGCTCGGAAGAAAGTTGGTAAGTTCAGGTCAAATTCTGGACTATCTAGAGGAAGATGTGTGTGACATGCAACACCATAAGGACCAGGATGCTCTCAGCTGGAAAGAAAAACAGCGGATATGTTCCGGAACAAATTCCCGGTCTGGGATCCTCGACAGGAGAACGGAGAAGTTTTCCATCTGGATAGAAAGTCGTCCTCAGAGACTTTCTCATCCTTCCTTCCCGTCTCACCGTACACGTTGCTCCAATGGTGGAAATAAAACCTGACGGAGGGAAGCTGGAAATGAGCCGTTCTGCTGACAACTGCAGTTTACTGGAGATGATTAATGTCCCTGAATCCTGCAGAGCAGCGGCAGCATCCACGCAGCGGCCGCCGAGTACACAGCTGCTGTTCAGCCATCAGCAGCCAATCACAGCTGGAGGCGGGGCCTCATTCAGGACACACAGGGAGGACCTGGTCCAGGAGGTCCTGACGGAGAGTACGACCCGGTACCGGGAGGTCCTGACAAAGAGGACGACCCGGTACCGGGAGGTCCTGAAGAAGAGGACGACCCGGTACCGGGAGGTCCTGACGGAGAGCACGACCCGGTACCGGGAGGTCTTGACGGAGAGCACGACCAGGTACCGGGAGGTCCTGACGAAGAACATGACCTGGTACTAGTTTGAACAGAATCAGAACATCTAATCTCTGCGGAGCAGGTAATAGTTCAGCATGCGTTACCATGGCAACATGAACTTCTTGGTGGTTCCTCCGTCAGGCTGCAGGACGGGATGATTGATCCGCTGCGCGTAGCGAGGTGATCAGACAAACCGCGTTGGAGGCGTTTCCGAGCATCTTTAGGAGACAGACGGAGACGGGATGTGTCCTGGAGGACGATCCCGGGAGGGACATCCAGAAGCAGTGCCGTCCAACAACCTCATCCATCACCTGCACCGTTAACGCGAGCGTGTGTGTGTCTGTGTGTGTGTGCTGCAAATGCAGCGCAGGTAGGGAGACATTACACCCCCCAACCGTGCCCCAGAGCATTGTGGGTAGTTTATTAGTCATTTCCAGCAGCTGCTTGATAAAAACAACCGTCAGCAGCTTCGCGCGCAGCAAACTTCAAGTTCAGCGTGTTTTTCTTACTTCTGCTGGACAGTGAACGCACCAGATGAGCAATACTATCTGCCGGTCCCTGAACGCAACACATCACATTCAGAGCAAACAGGCAGGTAGACAGGCCTTCATCATCATCATCATCATCATCAAGGATGTCAATCAAACACCTGGCGAGCTGATGATGATGATGATGAAGACCATGTTCTCTGCAGAGCCCCAAACTGATCGATGTGACGGTGATTATGGGAGCAGGATCGATAATTCCTGCTTTAAACAAACTTTACATCAATTCAAATCTTCTCTAAAAACATTTACTGGTTGTCAAGGAAACGCGAACTTCCGCCATCATCATCATCACTGCGCCTCGCGGGTCTGATGAAGATCCGAAGAGTTCTGCGCGTCCAAACGCGTCCGCGCGAGGCTGAAGATGACATCACGGACAAGAAAGTCCGGATGTTTTCACAGGAAAACGTGCGCGCGACACACACCGGGTCTCTCTGGATCCATCACCTTCAGAACCTGATCAGCGGGATCGATCCGGACTCTGAAAATAAAGAACCGTGACTCACATCTGCTTCAGGTCGGGGACGCGCGTCCGGTCCGGGTCCGCTCTTCGGGGTTGTTCAGCATCCGGTCCGGATCAGAACCGGGAGGTTCAGCAGCAGACCTCCGCACCGGAGCCAGCGGGGCTCTGGTGATTAACGAGCCGCTGTCAGGGACTCGACCGCGGCCGTAAATCTCCGGGGGCGCGCGGCGCTGGTCCCCGGTGGTCCGGGAAGTCCTCCAGAAGCCTGTCCCGGTGATTAACTGTCCCGGGTTAACATCACGTGATTAACTCATTAAAAAGTGGGCGCGTGAACCGGACCAGAACCTGCGCGGCGCGTGCGGGGCGCAGCCGGAATGAGAAGGTGCGCAAAGGGCGCAGATCAGCTGCGGAGGTGCGTGTTTGTAAGTAGGAAGTAGAAGTTGGGTGGATTCCGGTTGACGCTCCTCCCTCCGGTCTCACTGTTGCGACATGGACAGATTTCACAACACATGCGCGCGCGCAAAGCCCCGAAGAGACACGCGCACTTTGAACCTGTTTGCAGCTTCTTTATTTACAGTTTACAAAAAGCTTCAATGAGGAAAAATAAACACTGTTTGCTACAAAAACACTTTGTTGTTGTTGTTTATAAAGTAAACAAAGTTTGTTTTGGGTGCAACGGAAACAGGATGGTAACCATGGAAACGTGGCGGGAGCGTCTGTCATACATTTTCAGCAGGGAAACCTGGTTTTGTGTGTGTGTGTGTGTAGAGGTGTGTGTGTACAGGTGTGTGTGGCCGTACAGGTGTGTGTACATGTGTATGTGTGTACGTGTGTGTGTGTATGTATAGTTGTGTGTGTACGGGTGTACAGGTGTGTGTGTGTGTGTTCTTGTACTTGCTGCGTAGTGAGTACCGGTGCAAGTTTTTAACCAACATAGTGAGGACTTT
>JBAMHV010000009.1:26751385-26765101 GCA_037177535.1 Pseudomugil gertrudae
GTGATTGGTTGGAGCAGGTCAATAAATCATAACAGAGGATGTGATTGGTTGGAGCAGGTCAATAAATCATAACAGAGAATGTGATTGGTTGGAGAAGGTCAGTACGCTGTGATTGCAACACAGGCTTTGCTACCATTGTTAGTAGCTAACGTTAGCTTATTAGCCTCGGGTTATTAACGTTACAGTAATCCTCACATTTTTACAATATTAGACTGACATAAGGAAGATTACATACCCAGCAGTACAAAAACACGACCACAATGCTGTGCTGGTTGCATCTTAGGTAAAGGTCATGGGGTTTCTCCATTTAGCTTGAAACCTGTATGCTTTTGCCTCAATAGTTGTAATTCCCTCTGCATATTTTTATATTATGAATATAACCCTCCACTGCATATTGTAAACGTTTTTGCCTCAATCTAAATGATATTGCACTAGTATTGCACCGAAATAAATCACTTAACACACACCGGTATAGTTCTCCCTGCCATGGTTTGTGCCATCGGAGTCACGCTGTTTGACGGACTAGCAACAGTAACAAAGGGGGCGGGGCTTTTGTGAAAGATCAATTCTGATT
Organism: Pseudomugil gertrudae; assembly: GCA_037177535.1. Taxonomy (NCBI): domain Eukaryota; kingdom Metazoa; phylum Chordata; class Actinopteri; order Atheriniformes; family Pseudomugilidae; genus Pseudomugil; species Pseudomugil gertrudae. Next base: position 26,751,960 of record JBAMHV010000009.1, read on the forward strand.
GAAGGGTCTATATACATGAAGATCCTCCTGGCAAAGCAGATGTGCTCAGCACAACACAGCAGCCAGACCATCATTCTGCTGCTTTCATGCTGGACAAGAGAGAGAAAAAATATTAGATTCCCCGCCCACCGCCAGACAGGCTCCGCCTATTGTGTAACAGGCTCCACCCAATTGTGACCCACCGAGGGCCACAAGTCATATAAAGAGAAACTTTGTTTAGCTAAAACTGTATTTTAACACTCACTAATAATTGACTAATCACTAAATTTCAGATTTCGTCTTGGTGTGGGAGGAGCCTCAGAGCTCTCAGGAGGAAAGCCCCGCCCACAGGAAGTGGAGGGAGCAGTTTCTGAGCAGGCTGAGTCACGCAGGTCTGTTACAGGAGCAGGTGAGAAAAACAAACACACCTGGCAGCAGGACGATTGTTTTACCTGAGTAAACATCCAATTGCAGAACAACTCAGGACTTTTTTATTTGTTTTAGATGGGATTAGATTGTTTTTAAGATGGGACATGTTTGTCTCAATATAATTTAAAGTTTTTAAAAGTTTAACTTATACAAGACATGTACTACTATTTTCATTTATTGTCATGTTTTCCTGCTACTTCTACACATTTCGTTGACTAATTTGCTTTTATCTGAGATCAAGGTTTATTTCCACCGTGTGTCCGCAGAGGGAAGTCCTCCAGTCCAAGAAAAAGACCCATTTTGTCCTTCTCAGCGCTCCGTGGAGCGTCCTCTGTTACTACGCAGAGGAAATCAGTCTCAGAGTCCCTCTCCAGGTGAAACCCTTGTCCTCTGCCGCTGTCCTCCAACTTTCTACACGCTTCAGCATCCATCTTCTGTCCTCCTGCAGGTGGTCAATGCTTCAGTTGTGAACTGGTCAGCAGAGATCCTGTCCAAACTGTCCCTCCCCAACCCGATGTCCCAGGACATCCCATGTCCACCGCCGGACTTCTACACCTGTCAGTTCAGGACCAACAAGCTGCAGAGGTCTGAACATCCGGTTCTGGTCACATTATGTTGCCTCTGTCACAACAAATAAACAATTAAACCGTAATATTCCCTAAAACTAAAACAATGTGAAGTAAAATCATAAAATTACCTGAAATATTCAGGTTTTTCAGATTAAAAATGTGGTTAAAAACCTAATTATTTCTAAAGCCCTTTTTTTCAGCAGCGAGGCTGCACAAAGTGCTGTACGATGTGTAGGATAGCAGCAAACACACAAACTATATTCATCTAAAAGAATAAAAATATAAATTACTCCTGAATGCATCATTTATGTCACATTTTAGTGAAATTCTGATCATTAAGAAAATATTACAAAACATTTGTATTGTGATAACGAATGTTTTCTGTGTATTTGTGTCATCTTGCTGGTAGAAAACAGTAATATGATTATTTTCACGTTGGGTCGTGAACTTCAGCTGCATTTTGACCCAAACTCCCTTCTTCAGGTTTTTAGGCAGCGAGGACAAAGAGACGTTCTTTAAGACGACCCAGAGACATCAGGTGGTGAGTTTACAAATCTGTGTGTGACTATACTCCATCAGCGCTGCGATACTCCGTCAGCGTTACGATACGGCGTCAGCGTTATGATGCGCTGTCACTGTTACGATGCGCCATCAGCGTTACGATACTCCGTCAGCGTTACGATACTCCGTCAGCGATACGATACTCCGTCACTGTTACGATGCGCCATCAGCGTTACGATACTCCGTCAGCGTTACGATACTCCGTCACTGTTACGATGTGCCATCAGCGTTACGATACTCCGTCAGCGATACGATACTCCGTCACTGTTACGATGCGCCATCAGCGTTACGATACTACGCTACTCTGTCATTGTGGCGATACTCCGTCAGCGTTACGATACTCCGTCAGCATTACGATATTACGATACTCCGTCAGCATTATGATACTCCGTCAGCATTACGATACTCCGTCAGCGTTACGATACTCCATCAGCGTTACAATACTACGATACTCCGTCAGTGTTACGATACTACAATACTCCGTCAGCGTTACGATACTCCGTCAGCATTATGATACTCCGTCAGCGTTACAATACTACGATACGCCGTCAGCGTTACAATACTCCGTCAGCGTTACGATATTCTGTCAGCATTACGATACTACGATACTCCGTCAGTGTTACGATACTCCGTCAGCATTACGATACTACGATACTCCGTCAGCGTTACGATACTACGACACCCTGTCAGTGTTACGATACTCCGTCAGCGTTATGATACTCCGTCAGCGTTGCGATACTCCGTCAGCGTTACGATACTCCGTCAGCATTACAATACTACAATACTCTGTCAGCGTTACGATACTACGATACTTCGTTAGCATTACAATACTCTGTCCGCGATACGATACTCTGTCAGCATTACGATACTACGATACTCCGTCAGCGTTACGATACGCCGTCAATGTTACGATACTCAGTCAGTGTTACGATACTCTGTCAGCGATACGATACTCTGTCAGCGTTACGATACTACGATACTCCATCAGCATTACGATACTACGATACTCCGTCAGCGTTACGATACGCCGTCAACGTTACGATACTCAGTCAGTGTTACGATACTCTGTCAGCGATACGATACTCTGTCAGCGTTACGATACTACGATACTCCATCAGCATTATGATACTATGATACTCCGTCAGCGTTACGATACTCCGTTAGCATTACGATACTGCGATACTCCATCAGCATTATGATACTATGATACTCCGTCAGCGTGACAATACTCCGTCAGCGTTACGATACTCCGTCAGCATTACGATACTACGACACCCTGTCAGTGTTACGATACTCCGTCAGCGTTACGATATTCCTCGTCAGCGTTGCGATACTCCGTCATCGTTATGATACTCCGTCAGCGTTATGATACTCCGTCAGCATTACGATAATACGATACTTCGTCAGTGTTACGTAGCCAATAAATAAACCAATAAAATGAGAATAAATTTACCAAGTTTTTGCTTTTTTTCATGATTTTATCTGAATTTATCCACTAATTCTTCTGTTTTTTTTTACTTTTATTCGTGTCTGTTTACATCCATTGTTTTTTTTTAAAGCTTTTGGTTCCTCTCGCCAAGCAGCTATCTCACATAAATGTAATGATTTGATGCTGGTCTGATTACTTCTCGCAGCTGGTCTGGGAACGCCTCGGGTTCCCCCCGATGAGCTGGAAAATGTGACTGGGAAGTCTGGGCTTCCCTCCCTAGGCCGCGACCCGACTCTGAATAAGCGGTGGAAAATGGATGGATCATTTTTATTAATTAAAAATGATAAGAATGTGTTTTTGGCACGTTTTAAAATGGTTCGGAGCATTGTTGCTATGGCAACACTGCAGCAGAGTTGGCTACAGATGGAGTGAAAAGTCTGGAGGGAGGACAGGAGGTGGGCTGAACAACGATTTGGACCTTCAGAACTTTTCTTCATCTGCTGATAAAAGTGTTTTCTAACCCAAACACAGTCACATGACCCGGTTCTGAAGAAGATCGGATCATTTTAAGTCCCTGAAACCGACTCGATGCTCAGAAAGTTCTGCGTGAAAACACAAAGACTTTGTGTCAGCGAGTCGGTCCTGATCCGGTCTTCCCATCCAGGATGTCTCTGTCAACAGACGGACGCTGCAGGCGGCGACGCCTCCTCCTCAAACACACTCTGCAAACACACACCGCGAGCAGCCTCATCTTCACCTCCAGACCAGTGTGATCAGGGATTCTTTCTGTACACGTTTCCATGGAAACTCCGGCTGCACACACAGGTTTTTACCATAAAGTGAAGAAGTAGGTCCCAGAAACGGGAGCAGATATGGTCATTCCTGGACTTCTGGGTATACAGATAATTTCCTAAACCGGTTTTTAATAAATGACTCTGTGCAGGACTTTAACACAACCTTTACATCTGAAGACTCGCAGAGTGACGCCTGCTCGATGCGGAACTTTGCCTGTAACACACGAGAGTCAAAACAAACTTTATTTGGTTGTTTTTCACATGTATTTCTGATCAAATGTGAAACTTTGAAAGTGTTGTAATGTTTTCCACGTTATCAGATAAACCAGTCGTTTCCTGACCCGGATATCACATGATCATGTTTTTACTACAAAACTCTGGTGTGTGAGGAAGACTGCTGCTAATGAAGACAAAGATAGGAACATTCCTGGACACAGATCCAGAAATGCCTGGTCCATCAAGTACCTGCTGGCTTTGTTTAGACTATAAATGAGTATGTGCAAGGGGGATAGTATTCTGGAACTAGAATGGTATTCTGGTATCGCAAAGGTATTCCAGCACTGTGATGGTATTCCAGCATCATGTAGGTATTCCAGCGTTGTGATGGTATTCTAGCATCGTAATGGTTTCCGGCATCGTAAAGGCATTCTGGTCTTAAGAGGTTCTGGTTGGTCCAGGTTCGGTCAACAGTTCGAAACCCTGCAAACATCTGGCGCATCTTAAAACACCAGCTAGAAATGATCCAATCACAAGGTGGCATTATGGCACTATGGCATTACATAGTGAGGTTCTTAGAGGAACATCTTAAAAATCGGCTCAGGATGTTTTCTGTCATCACCCTCAAGAACTGGTCTGAAATGTCCTCCCTGTCCTCCAGCTGTATGAGATCCTGGCCAGGACTCCCTACGGCTCCGTCAAGAAGGGGGAGGTGGGAATCGACCGCCTGGTCAGTGAGCAGGTCTTCACTGCTGCGTACCCCCTGCATGAGGTGATCCCTGGACCCTGAACCCAGATCCCCGACCCGATCTGTAAACCCTGATGTGGACCCTGATTCTTGCTTGCAGGGGGACTTCCAGCTGCCGACCCCCCGACCACCTCCTGAGTCTTTCGGTATGAGACAGATCCTGTATGCATACTGGGCCAAGTGGTCCTGCTGGAGACGGTACCAACCTCTGGACCACATCAGGGAGTACTTTGGAGAGAAGATCGCACTGTATTTTGCTTGGATCGGTAACCATAGCAACAGCAGTAGTATTTTCCTGTGTCTTGATGGTAATGATGTCAGTGGTTTCAATGGTTTCTGCAGGTTTCTACACCGGCTGGCTCTTACCGGCATCTCTGGTTGGGACCGTGATCTTCCTGATCGGCTTCTGGCTCGTAAACTCTGACGTTCCGGCGTGCGTACCAAGTCTCCACCTTAAAAACAGTCTCTTGTGTTGTCATGACAACAGCACCTGTAGATGTCACGACATTGTCCTGAAGGTTTCTGTCTTTGTAGGAAGGAGTTGTGTGAGAGTAGAGACACCTTCATCATGTGTCCTCTCTGCAACATCTGCTCCTTCTGGAACTACTCCAGCATCTGCGTCACCTACAAGGTAACTGTCCATCTGTTTACCTGTCCATCTGTTTACCTGTCCGTCTATTTACCTGTCCGTCTGTTCACCTGTCTGTTCACCTGTCCGTCTGTTTACCTGTCCGTCTGTTTACCTGTCCGTCTGTTCACCTGTCTGTTTACCTGTCCGTCTGTTCACCTGTCCGTCTGTTCACCTGTCTGTTCACCTGTCCATCTGTTCACCTGTCCGTCTGTTTACCTGTCTGTCTGTTTACCTGTCCATCTGATTACCTGTCTGTCTGTTCACCTGTCCGTCTGTTTACCTGTCCGTCTGTTCACCTGTCCGTCTGTTCACCTGTCCATCTGTTTACCTGTCCGTCTGTTCACCTGTCCGTCTGTTTACCTGTCCGTCTGTTCACCTGTCCGTCTGTTTACCTGTCTGTTCACCTGTTCGTCTGTTTACCTGTCCGTCTGTTTACCTGTCCATCTGTTTACCTGTCCGTCTGTTTACCTGTCCGTCTGTTCACCTGTCTGTTCACCTGTTCGTCTGTTCCCATCCGTCTGTTCACCTGTCCGTCTGTTCACCTGTCCGTCTGTTCACCTGACCGTCTGTTTACCTGTCTGTCTGTTTACCTGTCCATCTGATTACCTGTCTGTCTGTTCACCTGTCTGTCTGTTCACCTGTCCGTCTGTTTACCTGTCTGTCTGTTCACCTGTCCGTCTGTTTACCTGTCCGTCTGTTCACCTGTCCGTCTGTTTACCTGTCCATCGTACACATGAACAGAAACATCTGCAGGACTTTGAGTGTAAACTGGTTTCTACTGATGTGGGAGGACAGGGCAGACCTGCTGCTCACAGCTTAGTGCAACATGCCAGAGACGCTTTTAGAGGCCAGGGTGGGTCCATGTCCTCGGTTCTTTGCAGCACTGCCTTCTTGCTGGATCTGGTTTCTTTTGGTGGCTAGAATCTGGATTCTGGTCTGATTTGTGAATCAGACACCAACATCGTCCACAACAACCTCCAACCTTGTGTGTCTCTGGACGTAGGCAGGTCTCCTGTTTGATAACGGAGGAACGGTGTTCCTCAGCATCTTCATGTCTCTGTGGGCTGTCACCTTCCTGGAGTACTGGAAGAGGACCTGTTCCACCCTGTCCCACCGCTGGGACTGCTCCGAATTCCAGGACATTGAGGTGAGGCGCCGCCCGTGGTTAAGCTAACACTGAACCGCTTAAATAAAATCTACCTTTATCAGGAGAGACCTCGTCCAGAGTTCACCGCCATGGCACCGATGACCATGAAGAACCCAGTGACCGGAGCAGAGGAGCCTTACTTTTCTGAGAAAAAAAGGTTCAACAGAACCGTGACAGGCTGCATGGTCATCGTCATCATGGTGGGTCTCCTGGTTTGTAACCTCTGACTGATCCCATATTTGGGTCTTCTAAGGTCTGAGAACTCACTTCCTGTCTGCAGAGCGCCGTGGTGCTCATGTTTCTCATCGCCATCATCTTGTATCGAACAATCCTCAGCATCATCATCTACAAGTCTGAGTACAGCTTCTTCAACATCTCAGTGAGTAGCATGGCTTCACCAGAAAGTAGCCAAGCTCCAGGACGCTTCCCTGATGGACTCCACTGACTTCCTGTTTATGGTTGTTTGTCTGTGTGTTTGCAGGCTGGGAGGATTGCCAGCCTCTCAGGATCAGTGCTGAACCTGCTGGTCATCCTCATGTTGTCCCGAGTTTACACCACGCTGGCCGACATCCTCACCCGCTGGGGTGAGTCGCCCTCCTCTACTGGATCAGCTCCGGGTGAATCCTGGGAAAAAGTGACAGAAATTCTTTCAGTTTTCTGAAGCAACAGAAAAAATTATGAAAGCCGGGTGTCGTAAATTCAGATTTTTCCATGTGAGAAGTCACATGACCCAGGTTTTCTCCCTGTCTGATCATGATAAATCCCCCCAAGAATTAAAAAGTACATGATGTTCTGCATCATTGTTATGCTACACATTAACTGTTAGCATTGTAGGTGCTGTTTTAAAGCAACTGCTTCAGTTCTGGTTCCGGTTCTATAGACCAGCATTAGACCTCAGATCTGAACAAAGCTCAGCACCAGCTCACTATGAGCTCGTTAATGGTCGATAGCGATCTGCTGGATGGAGAGTTTATGGTTGGACAACTATTTCCACTTAGTTGTGAGCGGTTGGATGAGTGTCTCGTACACGTGTCCTTTCAGAAATGCATCGCACTCAGACCAAATACGAAGACATGTTCATTCTCAAGGTCTTCATCTTCCAGTTCGTCAACTTCTACTCGTCTCCAGTGTACATCGCTTTCTTCAAAGGCAGGTGAGTCGCTCCAGCCAATCAGCAGGTTTGTCTTTCCTCATCAGGTGTTTTGTCTCATCTCTGCTCAGTTTAAACCAATCCTATCTGTGTGTCTCAGGTTTGTTGGTTACCCTGGCAACTACAAAACTCTGTTTGGAGTTCGCAATGAAGATGTGAGTTAGTCCCTTCTTGTTAGTGATGATGATGAAGAATGAAAGTGAATCAGGACAAATCAGCCTCTTAATTACTTCTGTCCAACTTTACACGTGTCTAATCATCCAAAAAGACAGATAATGTTCATTATGAAGACAAAATTAACCCTTTAATTCCACTTATTACGTCTTTATGCTAAAACATTTGCTCCAAACTCTGTTTTTACCTGTCTTCTGTCCCCTGGTGGACACATGTGGACCTTAAATGATTCTGACATCCCATTAGATGTGCAAAGTATTTTGGGGTTGTTTTTTTTTTGTAAGATTTTGAGATAAATAAAGTTATAAGAATATAATTTTCTGCTTATTATTTATAATGTCAGACATTGTGTTCCAGTGTGGACAAGGTGGATGTCTCATTGAACTGGCTCAGGAGCTGCTCGTCATCATGGTGGGAAAACAGCTGATCAACAACATCCAGGAGTTCATTTCACCGTAAATAAAACACACATGCTAGCATGGCTGACACAGGTTCCATTCCCTGGTTGTGTGTCAGCTATACAACTCAACACTTCCCCCTGGTGGTTCTGCTTAATTTGACTAATTATGTATGTGACCGACGCAGGAGACAGATGAACTGTCCGTCCCCATATTGTCTTCTGTATCCAGCATAAATGTGCCTTTAGGCCTGTAAACCAGGGGAAGCCTGAAATCAAACCTCCGATCTTCCTGTTAGCATACGTCCGCTCTGAGCTGTAGCCCTCCTTTAGCTCTGGAGTCTCATAATATTGGTGCATTCTATTGAACTGGAATGAGTTCACGCCAGTTTAACCAGAACCAAATGTCCCATTTCCACCAACAGGTCTGGGTGAGTATGGATCTGGTCTAGGTCAGTACAGAGACCTTTCCATTTGGATCCCAATCTGTGGAAATGCCACAGAGATATAGGTTTACCAGACCCAGACCATACTGAGCCGGACCCAGTGGTGGGAGAGAGACTTATAGGTCTGAGGTGTTGAATCGGGACTGATGACCCGGACCTGATGACCCAGACCTGATGACCCGGACCTGATGACCTGGACCTGATGACTCGGACCTGTGTACCTGATGACCTGGACCTGATGACCCAGACCTGATGACCCAGACCTGATGACCTGGACTTGATGACCCAGACCTGATGACCCAGACCTGATGACCTTGACGTATGGACCCTGACCTGATGACCTGGACCTGATGACCCAGACCTGATGACCTTGACGTATGGACCCTGACCTGATGACCCAGACCTGATGACCCAGACCTGATGACCCGGACCTGATGACCTGGACCTGATGACTCGGACCTGATGACCTGGACCCGATGACTACGTTTGTTACAAGAAGGCCAATTATTTGGCAGGAAGGTGAAATCCTGGTGGCAGAAGAGGAAGATGAGTTCTCAGCTGAAGGAGAAGAAGGAGGAAGAGGAGAAGGTTTCTCCCTGGGAGGCAGACTACCAGTTGCTGGTCTGTGAGGGACTCTTCAGTGAATATCTGGAGATGGGTGCGTCCTCTTCTGGTTTTACTTTATCACTGAAAACCCAGATGTAGCATTTTAGATGAAGACCATCCTCCTCTTCATCAGTTCTCCAGTTTGGCTTCATCACCATCTTCGTGGCAGCGTGTCCTCTCGCTCCTCTCTTTGCTCTCATCAATAACTGGGTGGAGATTCGTCTGGATGCCCAGAAGTTTGTGAGGGAATATCGCCGCCCGGTGGTGGAGCGAGCTCAGGACATCGGCATCTGGTTTCCCATCCTGCAGTTCATCACTCACATGGCCGTCCTAAGCAACGTGAGAGCAATGTTGCCTGTCCTCACATGTCCACCCTAATGACTACTGAACGTTCATATTTTATTAACTTGTATTTTCAGGCCTTCCTCATAGCGTTCACCTCAAACTTTGTGCCTCGTCTGTACTACCGCTACACCAGAGACCCCACGCTGAGCGGCTTCATCAACTTCACTTTGGCTACGTCTCCGCAGAGCTACAGGCAGCAGCAGCACAACATATCCTGCAGGTATCTTCCAAAATGGTTTATATGTAACTCCCACAGCTGGACAGAGCTTCACCAATCTGAGACACACTGCACCTTTAAACTGTAGAACAATTTTAGGAAATCTTTTCTCAGAAGTAGGGCTCAATAGTGTTCTGGGTTCCCAAACTGTGAAGACAGACTGGATGCTGGTGCTCTTTGGGTCCCCATTAAAACCTAGGAAGGCTCAAACCTTCACCAAGCAGCTCATTTTGAAGAATACTTTCATGTGTCCATGAGTTCTGTAGATGTTTACTTCAGTTTGTTCTGTGGTCCTGAAGGTATCACGGTTTCAGGGACGAGAAGGGTCAGTATCTGCCAGAGTATTTCCACCTCCTGGCTATCCGCCTGAGCTTCGTCATCATCTTTGAGGTGATTGACCCTCGCACATTTCTCAGTATTGACAGGGACACATGGACATTTGTGTCCTCATGGTCAGATCATGTCGTCTCATCCTCTTCCATCCTCAGCACGTGGTCTTCTCTATTGGGCGTCTGATCGACATGATGGTTTCAGACATCCCTGAAGAGGTGGAGATGAAGATGAAGAGGGAGCACTACATGGCTAAAGAGGCTCTAGCTGAGAACCAGGTATGATGAAGCAGACTGAAGCTCTTTCCTCTTCCTCCTCTTCTACCAGTTACACTTCCAGTGTGTTGTCTCATGTCTTTCTAGTCATTGGGGAAAACCATGATTCCATGTGATAAGGACATTCTGTTGGGTGACCTGCGACACCGTGGATCCAGAATCTCACCACCACAGAATGACTCAGCTCCACCAAACCTTAAGGAGATCCCAGAGGCAACCAACCAATTAGGAAGCTGCACAGAGGAGGCGTGACATATCTGTAGACGCACCTGCAGACATACTTGTAGACCAGGGATTGGGAACCTTGGCTCTCATCCTGAAAGTTTTCGATGTCTCCTGCTCCAACAGACCAGATTCATGTAAATAAATCAGTGTGCAGGTTTTCATAAGCTGTTGGATCCATATTGAATATTGAATCAGGTGTACTGAACCTAAAGGCATCCGGCCCTCAAGGACCAAGGTTCCTCTGCTGTACATGCAACAACAGACATATATGTAGACATACCTGTAGATGTACCTATAGACACACCTGTCGAAGCCTGTAGAGAAACCTATAAATATACTTGTAGACTACTTATCCTGATTTAATCACCTGCAAACTGTTTGTATCTCGATCATTTAAACCTATATAATAAAACCAGATGTAGCTTTTTGTTGATTTGATTATTTGTTTATCAGAACAATTGGTGTTGCAACTACTGAATTCCCAGTTCAGGATCAACAAAAGTATCTAGATGAATTATGTTTATCTATTCGTTTAAAATGTTGTCTGTATTTTTATATTTAAATTGAAAATAAAGAACAAAACAAACAGTTTTTTCTTGAGTTTTGTGATTGTGCGTATTCCCGGTCAGGCGCTGTGAGGGCACCTAAACCGTTGTGTGTGTGTGACGTGTAGGACCTCCTCCTCCGACACAGAAGCAGTAATGGCGGACTACGACACCTACGATGAGCGGGACCGGGCCTATGGCAGCTTCGGTGGCGGTAGAGGGTGAGTCTCCGCTCTAGACGGTCGCTGCATCATCTACCCCGGTCACAAACCCCGGGCGGGACATCGTTGCTTTCCCTGCTGCCGCCTGTTCCGCATATCAGCTGCATGAGGGTCAGGCCCCGGAGTCTGACGGGCCCCTACGCTTTCTGTCCGGGCCTCGCAGGTGTAGGGAAAGCCGGGGACCGCGGCAGGGAAACACCGGGGTCTGAAGCTAACGGCTAACTGCTAGCACGAAGCGCTAGCTGCGTACAGACAGTGAAACGCTCCCATGTGGCGCTGATCGTCCCCGGAGCCCAGCGACGACCAGCCGGTCAGGGTTTTAACAACGATCCGCTCACCGGGATCAGAGGCCGCTGCAGGTGGAGGTGGAGCGGGGCTGCAAGCTGCAGGCTGCCCGCATGGCTGCATCATGTGTCCACCGCTGCACATCCATCCCCCGTAAAGAGCAGACATGCGGCTGCGTATCGATCAGTGATGACTTATTGATAATGTGGATGGGAATGAGATGCTGATATCTGAACAAATTCAGATGAATTCAGCGGAGAAAAGCGGGATTTGAAGGTTTTAAAGCTTCATTCAGCTTATAAATAACCAGAGAGCGTGTTCAGTTCAATAAATATTATTGATCATAATGAAAAATGAGTGACAGGAAATCCAGTTTTAGGTGAATAATTCTCTATTTCCTGCTAAATAACTGAAAAAAAAAACACTAAAATGAAGTTTGTGTTTTGATTTACATGCAGAAAGTCATTTACATGTCAGAACTTTTTCCGGACATCTGAGGATCAATTCATTAATGAGCAGGACGAAGACGTCTGTCTCCAGCAGCGCTTTGATTAGTTTTATTATTGATTACCAGACTTACCAGCTCATCCCGGTGTCTGATCCATCTGGACCCGGTACTGGACCGCTCTGGTTCTAGAGGTTCTGATCATCAGTCACTAATAAGACCAGAACCGGGATTTGATCCAGATGATTCTGATCTCCAGGTTTTACTCATCAGGTTCGGTTCCAGACCAGTCCAACCACCTGGTCCGCTGCTGGTTCTGGAACCACTTATTCTGGCAGGGTCACAAACCGGGTCCGGTTCCATCAGAGCCACTTATTACACTGACTCCTTCTGAACCCGTCTCGGATCCGATACCGGCAGGATAACAAACGTACGGTGTCTGAGGATGTGGTTTCCATGGTAACCTGATGGTCTGAGGTTCCCCTTAGTTTTAGGTCTGGTTCTGAGGTGCAACAATGACCCACATTCATTTTGGTTCTGGTACCCATGTGGTTCTGGTTCTGGTATGGTTCTGGTACCCATGTGGTTCTGGTGTCCGTGTGGTTCTGGTATTGGTCTGGTTCTGGTATGGTTCTGGTACCCATGTGGTTCTGGTACTCATGTGGTTCTGGTACCTGTGTAGGCCTGGTACCTGTGTGGTTCTGGTACCTGTGTAGGCCTGGTACATATGTGGTTCTGGTATTGGTCTGGTTCTGGTGTCTGTCTGGTTCTGGTATTGGTCTGGTTCTGGTGTCTGTGTAGGCCTGGTACATGTGTGTTTTTGGTATTGGTCTGGTTCTGGAATGGTTCTGGTACCCATGTGGTTCCGGTATTGGTATGGTTCTGGTACCCATGTGGTTCTGGTATTGGTATGGTTCTGGTACCCATGTGGTTCTGGTATTGGTATGGTTCTGGTACCCATGTGGTTGTGGTATTGGT
>JBAMHV010000009.1:26808545-26828741 GCA_037177535.1 Pseudomugil gertrudae
GGCAGATGTGCCTAGGACTGTTATCACCTAGCTCAACTACATTCTAATAACAGTTCAGGTTTGTTGCCAGCAGCAGGAAGTTCTGGATGGATCCGGATGTTTACCTGGATCGTTCAGTTCTGACTCTTGTAATCAGTTTTTACAGGATCAATTAGATCAATAAGCGACCCTGAATGGGTCTGTTCTGTGATCACAGCACAGCGGAACCGGTCTGTCAGAACCTCATGTGGGATTTCCCATCAGCCCCGGCGGCCAGCGCCACGGCAACGACGACACACGGTGGTGGTCGTCCAGTGCAGGAGGACGCTGGGAGGTGTGTGTGTGTGTGTGTGTGGGAGCGTGCATGTTGTGACTGGGTGTGTGGGAGCGTGCACGTGTGTGTGTGTGTAGGAGTGTGCTTGTTGTGACTGTGTGTGTGGGAGCGTGCACGTGTGTGTGTGTGTGTGGGAGTGTGCATGTTGTGACTGTGTGTGTGGGGGCGTGCACGTGTGTGTGTGTGTGTGGGAGTGTTCTTGTTGTGACTGTGTGTGTGGGAGCGTGCACGTGTGTGTGTAGGAGTGTGCTTGTTGTGACTGTGTGTGTGGGAGTGTGCACGTGTGTGTGTGTGCAGGAGTGTGCTTGTTGTGACTGTGTGTGGGAGCGTGCACGTGTGTGTGTGTGTGGGAGCGTGCACGTGTGTGTGTGGGAGTGTGTGGGAGCGTGCACGTTGTGACTGTGTGTGGGAGCGTGCACGTGTGTGTGTGTGGGAGCGTGCACGTGTGTGTGTGTGGGAGCGTGCTTGTTGTGACTGTGTGTGTGGGAGCGTGCACATGTGTGTGTGGGGGAGCGTGCACGTGTGTGTGTGTGTGTGGGAGCGTGCACGTGTGTGTGTGGGAGCGTGCACGTGTGTGTGTGTGTGGGAGCGTGCACGTGTGTGTGTGGGAGCGTGCTTGTTGTGACTGTGTGTGGGAGCGTGCACGTGTGTGTGTGTGTGGGAGCGTGCACGTGTGTGTGGAGGAATTTTGCACTTTTGGGAAGTTTCTGGGTTTATAGGTGATTTTTATTGATTAGGCTTTGATGATGGATTGATGATGATCTAATTGATCAGCTTAAATCAATCACTGATCAGGTTGAATCCATCATGCAGGTCACACTGGGAACATCTGTGTGGATCACAGGCTCCTCTTCCTCCTCTCTTTTCTCCTCCTCCTCCTCTTCCTCCTCTTTTCTCCTCATCCTCCCACCGTGTCTCTGATCTGCTCTGTCTCTGGTCCAATCAGATGTCTCCTCCAGCAGTCAGCAGGTGGAGTCTGAGCTTCGTCTCCTGAAACCTTCATCCAGCCCCAAACTGAGCCCTCATCACCTCATCTCCTCCTCCTCCTCCTCCCAGGAGAATGAGAACCTTCCGTCCTCCTCAGACGTTCCCCACCCGTCTGCCGGTGTGGACCTTCAGACTAGAGACCCCGATAAGACCAGCAGGTAGGGGTTTCTGTTAGACCAGGTGTTAAACCCAGGACATCGTGTCCGACCAGGAAGCTAATCTTTCCTCTCCGTGTCTCAGCCTGCTTGTGGCCACACCCACTCTGGTGATGTCACAGGGCAGGACCACCATGTGGAGCATCAGCAGTGCAGAGGAGACGCCAACCAATCAGAACCGAACGCTGATCCAGAGCCCCGCCCACTCAACTCAACCCACTATACCCGCCTGTACAGGTGTGACTGAGACCAGAATCCGGAGTGATCCAGGTAAGATTGTTTGATGGGAGCGCTGGGAAAACCTGACACGTCCTTATTTTGATCCATTTCCTGCTTTCAGCAGCTGATTTGCTGCCGTCTGCCCCGCCCACCTGCTCCCCCTCCCCCATGTCGTACAGAGTCCACCCAGATGACTCCACCTGGACCACAGGTGATGTCCTGGAACATTCTTCCCTCCGGGGAACGCCGACCAGTCTGACTGATTTTTCCTTTTGGTTTCCTCCAGGTCCAAATCCAGGTCTGGATCCAGGTCCAGATCCAGATCCATGTCCTGGTTCAGCTCCAGATCCAGTTCCAGATCCGACTCGAGGTCAGGTCCCAGATCCATGTCCTGGTTCAGCTCCAGATCCAATTCCAGATCCGACTCTAGGTCCAGTTCCAGGTCCAACTCTAGGTCAGGTCCCAGGTCCATGTCCTGGTTCAGCTCCAGGTCCATCTTCAGATCCAGGTCCAGATCCGACTCTAGGTCCGGTTCCAGGTCCAGATCCGACTCAAGGTCCGGTTCCAGGTCCAGATCCGACTGGAGGTCCGGGTCCAGGCTCAGATCCAGATGAAGACCAGCTCTGTGTCCAGCGGTGTCAGCAGGTGGCCAACGAGCTCAGACAGACGGTCAGACGGGCCGTTCTTCTCTACCAGAAGGTCAGTTTGCTTTCGCAGGAAGTTCTGTCTCCATGGAAACCATGTTTTTCCTGTACTTTCCGATGTTCTGAACCTGTGGTTTGGGTCCGATAGCTCAGCGATCCGGAGCACCATCCTCAGAAGTCCGTCTTGAAGGAGGCTTTCGCCGGCGTGGACTCGGAGCTGCACGCGGTGCTGCAGGGACACGCCCCCTCTGGTCAGCTGGAGGACGATGGGACGAAGTCACTGCTGGAGAGATACTCTGACCTGCTGGTTCAGATGACCCAGAACAAACTGAACCGGATCTGAGGCAGAACCAGAGCACCTGTTTGGAGACATCAGTGTTAAACTGAAAGCACCTTAATGTTTGTACAGCATCTGTTTTGTTTTTAATAAACATGTTTTTACCAGTATTTTGGTCCAGAGCCTCAGTTTTCCGGGTCCTGGGTCTTCAGAACTGAGCAGAACCACCGGACTGGACGATACGAATAATTTGTCCTAATTATTCGTATAGTTTTTTATCGACAGGTGTCCAGCATTTCCATGTTTTAGCCGGCTAACGGTACGCTTGTGCTGGTTAGCTCTGAGTTAGCCCTGTTAGCTCTTAGCTTCAGGCATCAGGTTGGTCAGATCCCCGCGCCCCTTCGTTATCTGATCAGGTGGAGAACTTTCCTCATCAGAGGAGCATTCGCAGGTTTAAAGTCGTCTGAAGATGGGAAATCAAAAATCTGGTTTGAGCTGTTTTCCTGCTGGTTTTAACCTCAGAACTGTAAGAAAAATGTTTTTAATGACTGTTAAACCAGAAAAAATATTAAATATTGTAAATATATCATTTTAGCCTCACTGTAGTAGCTCTACCTTCATTTGGATCTATTTGGTATACGTAGTATTAATGAGGTCTTTGTAATTAGTATTTCCATTTTATTATTCGTGATTTATTTCATACAGAATTTTTTTATTAATTTTGGTTTTACAAAAGTTTTTGAATATTTTGCTTTTATTTTGTAGTTTGATATATTAGAAAAATATTTTTCAAATATTTGGTTTTTAGTTTGTATTTGGTTAGAATTAATTTTATATGGAGTCGTTACTAAATTTAATATTACGGTGTTTATTTCCGTATTATTGATGTGACGTCACATGGGGCGTGGCCTTGAGTTTATTTTTCCTCAGATTTAAAGGAAGGGTGCAGAGTGGCCTCTGATTGGCTGAGAGCCGCGACGGCTCCGCCCCCTTGAAGTGACAAATATGAAAGCAAGAAAAGTTAATAAACAAAAAGTCACCACAGAAGAAGAAACAAACAGAGACAACATGGCGGCGGCCGGAGGAACCGGGACTCTCTGTCGGTAACGGGCCGCTTTGTGAAGGCCTGCATGCGGGGAGCGGCGCGAGGCATCCCGGGCTGCTGCGGGTTTCATGGCCGCTGTGACGGCGCCGCCCGCACTGTGATGATGGATACACGCGGAGTGTTGGAGCGGAGCGACCCGGTCCGGATTGCGGGACGCGCCGGGTCCGCGGAGACATGGAGGGGACACATTGTCCAACAGCTGAAGAACCGAGACCTGAACCAGAGCGCCATGTTCCAGGACCTGATCCGGTTCTGTAAGAGTCCCTGCAAGTCAGAGTAGTTTCAGAGAAACCAGTTTCAGGTTAACTGGGAGCAGATCAGAATGAAGGCTCTGACCAGTTTTTAGTTCTGTCATGATTTTAGACCCGAACCGGATCGTAAAGAACCAGTTCCTTTTATGTAGTCCACATCTGGATCAGGAAGTGTGTGAACCACATGTTGTTATACTTCCTCTGAGGACTGAGTCAGAGACCTGGCTTATCACAAAGAGACATCTGTCTCTGTCTGGAAACATGTCTGTCCTGCTCTGGACACGTAGGGGTTTAGTTTCCCGAGTCTTTTGGTTCTGATGCTGAGTTCAGGTCTTAGACTAGGACATCTAGGAACAGGTGTGTCTTCTGACCCGTTTCTCTGCTTTCAGACACGCAACTGCTGGAGAAAACCAGTCTGACCAAAGGGATCCTGAACCAGTCCCACAGGTAAGGTAGCGGAGACACCTGCATCCAGTCTGCGGGGTAGGGGTGGGGGTCTTAGGGGTCTAAAGGAGTCTAAAATGTCTGGAGGGGGTCTGATGGGGTCTGAAGGTGTCTGAGGGGTCTAATGAGGTCTGAGGGGGTCTTAGGGGTCTGAGGGGTCTGATGGGTCTTAGGGGGTCTGGTGGTACTTAGGGGGTCTGAAGGGGTTTAGAGGTCTGAGGGGGTCTGATGGGTTTTAGGTGGTCTCATGGGTCTGATGGGTCTTAGAGGGTGTGATGGGTTTTAGGTGGTCTCATGGGTCTGAAGGGGTCTGATGGGTCTTAGAGGGTGTGATGGGTTTTAGGTGGTCTCATGGGTCTGAAGGGGTCTGATGGGTCTGAGGGGGTCTGAGGGGGTCTGATGGGTCTTAGGGGGTCTGATGGGTCTTAGGGGGTCTGATGGGTCTTAGGGGATTTGATGGGTCTTAGGGGGTCTGATGGGTCTTAGAGGGTTTGATGGGTCTTAGGGGGTCTGATGGGTTTTAAGTAGTCTGATGGGGTCTGATGGGTCTGAAGGAGTTTAGAGGTCTGTGGGGGTCTGATGGGTCTTAGGGGATTTGATGGGTCTTAGGGGGTCTGATGGGTCTGATGGGTCTTAGGGGATTTGATGGGTCTGAGGGGGTTTGATGGGTCTGATGGGTCTTAGGGGGTCTGATGGGTTTTAAGTAGTCTGATGGGTCCTAGGGGGTCTGATGGGTCTTAGGGGGTCTGATGGGTCTGAAGGAGTTTAGAGGTCTGTGGGGGTCTGATGGGTCTTAGGGGGTCTGATGGGTTTTAAGTAGTCTGATGGGTCCTAGGGGGTCTGATGGGTCTTAGGTGGTCTCATGGGTCTGAAGGGGTCTGATGGGTTTTAAGGGGTCTGAGGGGTCTGATGGGTTTTAAGGGGTCTTAGGGGGTCGGATGGGTCTGAAGGGGTTGAGATGTCTTAGGGGGTCTGATGGGTCCTAGGGGGTCTGATGGGTCTGAGGGGGTCTGATGGGTCTTAGGGGATTTGATGGGTCTGAGGGGGTCTGATGGGTCTGAGGGGGTCTGATGGGTCTTAGGGGATTTGATGGGTCTGAGGGGGTTTGATGGGTCTGATGGGTCTTAGAGGGTTTGATGGGTCTTAGGGGGTCTGATGGGTTTTAAGTAGTCTGATGGGTCCTAGGGGGTCTGATGGGTCTTAGGGGGTCTGATGGGTCTGAAGGAGTTTAGAGGTCTGTGGGGGTCTGATGGGTCTTAGGGGGTCTGATGGGTTTTAAGTAGTCTGATGGGTCCTAGGGGGTCTGATGGGTCTTAGGTGGTCTCATGGGTCTGAAGGGGTCTGATGGGTTTTAAGGGGTCTGAGGGGTCTGATGGGTTTTAAGGGGTCTTAGGGGGTCGGATGGGTCTGAAGGGGTTGAGATGTCTTAGGGGGTCTGATGGGTCTTAGGTGGTCTGATGGGTCTGAAGGGGTTGCGATGTCTTAGGGGGTCTGATGGGTCTTAGGTGGTCTGATGGGTCTGAAGGGGTTGAGATGTCTTAGAGGGTCTGATGGGTATTAGGGGGTCTGAAGGGGTTGAAATGTCTTAGGGGATCAGATGGGTCTTAGGTGGTCTGATGGTTCTGAAGGGGTTGAGATGTCTTAGGGGGTCTGAAGTGGTCTGAGGGGGTCTTATGTGTCTGAGGGGGTCTTATGTGTCTGAAGGGGTCTGAGGGGTCTTAGGGGGTCTGATGGGTCTTAGGGGGTCTGAAGTGGTCTGAGGGGGTCTTATGTGTCTGAAGGGGTCTGAGGGGTCTTAGGGGGTCTGAAGGGGTTGAGAGGTCTTAGGGGGTCTGATGGGTTTTAGGGGGTCTGATGGGTCTTAGGGGGTCTGAAGTGGTCTGAGAGGGTCTGATGGGTCTTAGTGGGGCCTGAAAGGTCTGAAGGGGTTGAGAGGTCTTAGGGGGTCTGATGGGTTTTAGGGGGTCTGATGGGTCTTAGGGGGTCAGATGGGTCTGAAGGGGTCAGATGGGTCTAAAGAGGGCTGATGGGTTTTAGGGGGTCTGAAGTGGTCTGAGGGGGTCTGATGGGTCTTAGGAGGTCTGAAGTGGTCTTAGGGGGTCTGATTGGTTTGAGGGGGTCTGAGGGGTCTGAAGTGGTCTGAGGGGGTCTGAAGTGGTCTGAGGTGGTCTGATGGGTTTTAGGGGGTCTGAATTGGTCTGAGGGGGTCTGAAGTGGTCTCAGGTGGTCTGATGGGTTTTAGGGGGTCTGAGGGGGTCTGAATTGGTCTGAGTAGGTCTGAAGTGGTCTGAGGTGGTCTGATGGGTTTTAGGGGGTCTGAGGGGGTCTGAAGTGGTCTGAGGGGGTGTGAAGTGGTCTGAGGTGGTCTGATGGGTTTTTAGGTGGTCTGAGGGGGTCTGAAGTGGTCTGAGGGGGTCTGAGGGGGTCTGATGGGTTTGATGGGGTCTGAAGTGGTCTTAGGGGGTCTGATGGCACTAAGCTTGTGTTTATTTTGTTTGCAGACGTTCTGCTGATGGCAGCAGCTCTGTGTCATCTCTGAAAAAGACAACTGGAGAGGTGAGAGGCACCTGCAGCTTCCTGGTCTGAAACATGGAGCCAGTGAGGGCGGAGCTTCAGGTGTAATACCTGACGTGACCAGTTGAGGCTGTAGAACATCCGTAGCTTGATATCGGTTGTGTCTCAGTTCAAAGACTTTGAAGTGTGGATTCGTATACCACATACGTCATACTGGTTCCCAGTACTGTCCCAGTTCAAAGTGTGCTTCTGATCCATACTTCAAATGCTTTGTTTGGGACTGAATTAGCTTAAAACAAGCTACATGCTACATGCTACATGCTATGTATCCTACACGGTCTCCGATCACCCAGAATTCATTGCGTGGCAGATAGAAATGAATAAGCATCAGTTCACTGTCTGCGAGGACGTTTTAAAAATAAATATATAAACACGTATTTGTCCCAGAAGACAAGCGGGGACGGCAGTGTGTCTCATAAACATAAATAAATTTTATTACATGCGTCAGACGAGGATTGTTTTTCACCAGGAGAGCTTTTCTGGCCCCGCCTCCTCCTTCTGGCCCCGCCTCCTCCATGTGTTTGTTATGGTAAAAGAAAATAAACATTTAAATATCTGGCTCCATTTTCTGTCCTATAAAAGGATATTTTGTGTTTTTGTGGAAGAATCAGATCACTATATGATACACATAACATATGACGTTGCTAGGCAACACAGGACTGTGGCACTATGGGTAACTCACGGAAGGCGTGCAGACTACGAAGGAAACTTTGTGGACTACGTAGTCTGCGTACTTAGAAGTATGCAGACGAATCGAGACACACTTTTAGTAAATACTATTTACCCCCACTAACCAGATGCTAACCAGTTAGCATCCACTTGCTAACAGTTATAAAATAATTACAAATCACTAACAGGTAACTAATAAGTTACAAGTTACCTACAGGTTACTAACTTAGTTACCAACTACTAACCAAAATGTAACTACTTACTAACAACTTATTACACACTGATGAGTGCGTCCCCGGTGATGTCCAAGAGGACAAAAACTGATGTCAATAATCTTTACGTACACCTGCTTTAATCGTCCAATCAGCTTTCAGAAGCATCTCTGGATTATTCAGAGGAAGCTCGGCGGTTTGATCCCGGTTTTTCCAGGACACGTTAAAGCGTGTTCCACCCTGAACCCACCGTGTTGGATGTGTCCAAAAGGTCTCACTGACCTCACCTGGAAACACATGACCTCCCAACCTCTGTGTTTCCAGCTGGCCTATCAGGTGGTGGAGCTGCAGCACCAGAATAGGATCAAAGAAGGTTGTCTCCAGGAGCAACAGGACAGGTGAGTCCCACACACCTGAAACATGTGACAGCCTAGGCTGTGATTGGTCGACGCTGTGGTGCAGTTTCCATGTGATCCAGCAGGAGGCGCCACCAGAACCGTGATGCGTTCAGGTGTCACGGTTGACGGTCCCAAACACAAACAAGATAAATAAACAAGATGTGACTTCTTCTGTGGTGGCAGGCTGCAGGAGGACGAGCGCCGCCATGCAGGTGCGTTTCACGCACGTGGGGCGCTGCAGGAGCGGGTGGACCAGGTTCAGGAGGAGAACGGGCTGCTGAAGAAGAAGTATGACGAGCTGCTGCAGCGGCAGAGGGAGGCGGAGTCTAAGCTCAGGGAGGAGAAGGAGAGGGAGGAGCATCTGCTGGAGGAGGTGATGTACCTGAAGAATCAGGCCGCCGCCCGCATGAACAGCAGAAACGAGCGTCGGTCCAGGTACCTGAGCGCACCACCTGATGACATCACCGCAGAGGTCTCGGAGCTTGAACGTGGCGTCTTTGTTTCAGAGCTCGTGAAGCGACGCTGCAAAAGCAGATGGCGGTCAGGTCAAAGGTCAGGAGCAAAGGTCAGGCGGACAGGTGAGGACGTCCTCGGAGACGGATCAAAGACGGAAATAAGTTTTCTTCTGTCGCCCAGACGTCTGCTTTCCGTCTTTCAGTCCGTCCATCGCTCCGGCGTCCACGTCTCCGGAGAGAGAGCGGCAGGAAGCAGCGCCCCAGCGGGGACGTCTGTTCAGGTGGGAGCGACGGAATTGTTCCGGAATAATCTGATCGTGCAGTGTGTCTTCAGCATCCGTTGCCACGGCAATGTGCTTGTGTTGCAGGTCTGCATCTGTGACGTCTCCCAGGATCTTCACCGCCATCAGGCATCTGTTCGAGTGAGTTCTGCAGTGGTGAAAGTTCAGAGGTCAGCGGTGTGTGAGCCGCTCTGACGGTGTGTGTGTGTGTGTGTGTGTGTGTGACATCAGCAGGAAGAGGCGGGGCCATTCGGTCAGCAGCCCTCATGAGGACCTGCTGTGTCCTGCAGGAATCTGTGTGTCCACCAGAGTTCCTGCCAGAGCCCTGCAAGTCCTGGTAACCCGTCCACCAGAACCAGAACCACATTGTGTTGGGTTGTTACCATGGTAACCACTGGTATCCATCTCCTACAGGAGGCCCACGAGCAAGGCATTAACGCGGTGGTGTTCAGCGGCAGTTCGGACTTGCTGGCCACCGGGGGAACGGACCGGGTCATTAAGCTGTGGGAGGTCCGAGGAGGTAACCCGAACCGGGTCAGCTGATCATCATGTCCGTCCTCTGATGTTATTATGACCTCACTGATGATGTCACCAGGCTCGCTGACCCACAGAGCGACTCTGGACGGCAGCACTGAGGGGATCACCTGCATCCAGTTCGACCCCACGGTGAGCGGGCCCGCCGGACCCGGTGGACCCGGTCACAGCTGGCCGGAACAAACCGGACCTGACCAGAACCAACTGGATCTGACTGGATCCAAACTGGACCAAACTGGACCTGATCAGAACCAACAGGACCAAACTAGACCTGACCAGAACCAACTGGACCTGGCTGGATCCAAACTGGAGCTGACAAGAACCAACTGGATCTGACTGTATCCAAACCGGACCTGACCAAAACCAACTGGATCTGACTGGATCCAAACTGGACCAAACTGGACCTGACCAGAACCAACTGAATCTGACTGGATCCACACTGGACCTGACCAGAACCAACTGGATCCAAACTGGACCTGACTCGACCTGACCAGAACCAACTGGATCTGACTGGATCCAAACTGGACCAAACTGGACCTGACCAGAACCTACTGGACCAAACTAGACCTGACCAGAACCTACTGGACCAAACTGGACCTGACCAGAACCTACTGGACCAAACTAGACCTGACCAGAACCTACTGGACCTGACTGGATCCAACCTGTTGCAGAACCTGTCTCATAGCTGTGGACGTTTCTGTCTTCAGGGACAGAGGGTCCTCGCCGCCTCGTACGACAAGTCGGCCATGTTGTGGCGTCTGGATGACTCCGTTCCCAAGGTAACGGTGGGTCACCTGGTCTGAGCTTTGTTTACCAGGTTCAGACATACAGTCCTGTGTGTGTGTGTGTGTGTGTGTGTGTGTGTGTGTGTGTGTGTGTGTGTGTGTGTGTCAGGTGACACTGACGGGCCACAGCAGGAAGGTGACGGCGGCCCGGTTCACCTGCCTCCCACACCAGGTGGTGACAGGAAGTGCTGACCGAACTGTCCGGTTCTGGGACCTGAACCGAGCCGCCTGTGAGTGGACGTCTGTTCTTGCTGCTGATTGGCTGAGCTGCTTCAGGTGTGTTAAGTGTGTGTGTTCCTGCAGGTGTGCAGCGGGTGGAGGTGTCGTCGTTCTGCAGCGACGTAGTCTGCTCGGAGAACTTCGTCATCAGCGGTCACTTCGACTGTAAGATCCGAGTCTGGGACAGCAGGTACGCATCTTCATCATCCTCACTCTGCACACAGCTCGGTTACCTAGCAACAACCCTGTCCAACCCTGTCCTCCAATCACACGACAGCAGCTCGTCTCTCTGCAGCTGATTGGACGAATCATTAACATTTTGTTTTGTTATCAAATGATTTTAAAAATCAGTTTTTAATAATTCTTTTTAAAAACAAAAACATTTAATTTAATTTATTTTCATCATTTTTGTGTCGAAAGTCTAACAATGTTTTTCAGATTTGATTTGAATTAAAAATGTGTGTGTGTTACACTTTGTGTGTATGTGTGTTACACTTTGTGTGTATGTGTGTTACTCTTTGTGTGTGTGTGTGTGTTACTCTTCGTGTGTGTGTGTGTTACTCTTTGTGTGTGTGTGTTACTCTTTGTGTGTGTGTGTTACTCTTCGTGTGTGTGTTACTCTTCGTGTGTGTGTGTGTTACTCTTTGTGTGTGTGTGTGTTACTCTTTGTGTGTGTGTGTTACTCTTCATGTGTGTGTGTTACTCTTTGTGTGTGTGTGTTACTCTTCGTGTGTGTGTGTTACTCTTCGTGTGTGTGTGTGTGTGTTACAGCTTATATCTAAAATCCTCTTCAGCACAGTCACTGTAGACAACAGTCACTAGTCATTTTGATATTGTGAAATAAAATTTATACTTAATACTGGGAAAGTTATTGACATATTGACATTTCATGTTGTGGAATAAGCTACACATTACTTTGAAAAATTTTTTATTCTCAATAAATTGTTGTGAATGATAAAATAATCATCACATGATTCTACTCAAAAAGCACAAAAAGTTGACTACTATTTAATGAGTCAGCTTTTTGTATGGGCAGGAGGAGACCTTACTTTGCCAATGCAAACTAATTTTAACCCAACACTGTTTCTGACTGAATTTTCATGCAGCACAAATAACAGACGGGCTGGATGTTGGTAATGGCATCAAATAACCCACAACAAGATGAAGCAAAGCACGGCAGTATTTCAGTCACCTCCACAACAAAGTGGAACACTCATTTTGCAGATTGATGTTTGCCTCCCTTTGATATAAAAATACGATGAGAGCACACGTACTAAACCTCCTGTAACTAAAAGATCAGCCGAACACACATCGTGGCAGCTAAATGCTCATATGACACCTACAGGTATAATGACTGCATCATGTTTTCAGATGAAAGGCTTCCTCTTTGAATGGTTAAAGGACATAGTTTTAAAAGTTCACAGCATTTGTCAAACCTGCGTACACGGTGCCTTCTCACACGACTATCACAACAACTGAAGAGAATGGTGCAGAATGAGGTCCACCACCAGGAAGGATTAGCAAAATGATCAAAGCTACTTCCCTCTGCAAACATGGACAAGGTGAGAGTGTGGAGAAGAGGAGACCTGCCTGGAAGGATCTGTGGTTCATGAATCAGCTTCTGTATCAGACCCACATATGAAGGACCTCCAGCACATCTTCCTCAGTGGTTTGGTGTTGTGCTCTCTGCTATAGACCAGCATTTCACAGAGCACATAGCCTCACCCTAACCCAGCACACCTGGTATCATAATCATGTCCTTAAGATGTTCCGAAGTGCATAATGAGACGGTACTCTCTAACAGGTTAGAACTCTGTGTTAAAACTCTCTACTCGACATGACAGAGTGTCTGTGTGAACAGACGTGTGCTGTAACGACTACTTTATCTGACAGAACTCACACAAAGGTAGCTGATGCCTGTTTGTTTGAAGTGAGTGATGAGAGGTGGAAGATATGCAATAATACTTTGAATGGGCAATATATTTTTCAGACATATACATCATATTTATATTTAGATCTGCAAATAACTCGAGTGTGCACATCTGTTTTTATTCTGTAAATATTTTATACCCTAGATCTTTTTTATTTACCTATTTATCTTCTATACTGCTTCCTTTTGCACTGAGACTGGAGACGGCTAATCTCGCTATACATGTGTATTATGACAATAAAGGCATTCTATTCTATTAAATGCTGAAGTGTGATGTGCATGAGAGACACATTAGCATAGCTCTGGTGTATCTGCAGACCATTGCTGGTGACTTTGTTTTCTATATCCTTTTGTTTGATTCTTTGAGCAAGCTTTATACTGACTATACCAAACGTTTCTGGTTTTTAACACAACATAGAAACATGGTGTATATTTGTTTCATTGTTCAGAAAAAATAAGGTTCAAATGATTAAACACTTGAAGCTTATTTTAACTATATCAAATCTGACATGAACTAAAATGCTTTTTTATGATTCATCAGGTTTATTTATTATTTTGGTTTGCATATTGTCCTACTGCTGATTTGACTCACAATGCACTGCAGCTGCTACAACCTGACAAAGACGGGTTGTTCACTGCACATAAAAGGAAGTGGAAACTCACTGTTCTGATGTTTTTAAATCCATTAAACAAAAGGAAGGAAAACATTTAAGAAATACATCAGATGGTTTTTATATAAAATTATCAGTTACTCTCACCTGGTGATCACAACATGATCACATCAAATATCACCAATATAAGACTTTTTTAAATAGTGTGCTAAAGTTACACACACACGACCACGCATGTATGATAAGGAAGCTGCATTCTGCTGGGGCATAAAAACAACTAAGGTAAATATGAAACTGGGAACTTCAGAGTTGGATGCAGAATAATAACATGTAAAAAGTAGAGTTTGCATGTTTCCCCGGTGTGGTCTAAGAAAGTGTGAGCGTGTGTGGTTGTTTGTCTCTCTGTGTTGGTCCTGGGATGGACTGGAAGCCTGTCCAGGTGGACCTGCCTCTCACCTGCTGGATTGGATTAAGCGGAATAGAAAATGAATGAATAAACTTCTGAAATGAAGATCTAAACTCAGTTTAATGTTACCAGTTATGTAGTGCTGCGGTTTGACCACCAGATGGAGCTTAATGACCACCACAGTGAGAGGTCCTCCAGCATTTTCAGCATATAAAGTAAAAATCATGTGTATAGTTCTACAATATTGTGTGCAACAGCCTGTAATTAAATCACATACAACTCAGTTTATTGTGCTTTAAAAAGCTTGACTATATTAATTTTTGTTTATAGATAATCTTCTAATCACTGTGCCCTCACAGCAAAAAGGTTGCTGGTTCGAGCCTCGGCTGGAGGAGGTCTGAACAGTAGCCTTTCTGTGTGAAGTTTCCCCGTGTTAGCGTGGGTTCTCTCCAGGTACTCCAGCTTCCTCCACAGTCCCAAGACATGCACCTGTGTGTCCAATCATACATAGGCTGATTGGACACTCTAAATTGCCCATAGGAGGGAGTGTGTGTGTGCATGGTTGTCTGTCTATGTGTGTTGGCCCTGTGATGGACTGGCGACCTGTCCAGGGTGTACCCCGCCTCTCGCGACCCCATTCAGGGAGTAAGCGGTAGAAAATGGATGGATGGATCATCTTCTCTTTAGGAGACAGTTTAAAAACAGATTTTTAGTAAAACACTGCTCATACCCATCTGCTGCGGCTGGGCTTGTCCAGGACCTCAGCCTGCTGGTGTCATAAGACACTTCAGTGTTGTAGGTCAGCAGAGTTCTGAGCAAACTTTCTGTTTCATGTTTTATTATCATGACATTGTGTAAACTGTGTCAGCATTGTCAGGCTGAAATGAGCATTGTGGATCAGTCTGGAGTCGTAGCTTAGGGTGTAAAACATGACACGAGAGCATGGCAACAGGCCTCAGCGTTCCCATAAACAGCATTAAAAAGCAGCTGTGATTTTCTACATCTGCATCACAGGCCAGGCTTTGAGCAGCACTGTGTGTGAACATCTTTTCAGCACAACGTACATCACGTGGACACAAATGTTACTGCAATTATTACAACCTGTCCTGGTGCTGCTCCTTCACCTTTTCTGGTTCTACACTGGATTTCAGAGACACCTTTATGTAAAACAGATTGTTTTATTAAGTTTTAATCATTTTAAAGGGAACAAATCCTCTAAAACGACGCCACTTTGAAAGGACTTAATATGAAACATATATTTTTACTTGCTGTAATATTTTCCTTTTCAGTTTTCAGGAAGTTGAGACAGTTTTACACTGAACTGCTGTAACTTTGTTGAAACACTTTTTTTTCCAAATAACCCACAGACACATCATCACTGCTATTTAAGTACAAAAAGAAAATAAATGGAAAATGAAGCAAATACTGCAGCTCAGACAGTCTGGGGGAACCAGTGTGTGCCCATTAAAAATATATATTAAAAATACTGTGTCCAGGAAACGTCATTTCCATGGCAACAAAGCAAAATTAGCATATGGGAAGTATTTAAAATGAGATGAAATTCTTAAATAATGTCAGAAGCTGTTGTAGGTCTATGGAGACACACTCAGTCCAAGAGACAGATTCACACTTTAGTCTCCCTGATACCAAACAGAAAGGACTAGCACGGCCTTTCACACTTACTCTTCCTCCTTCGACTTCAGAATAACACTCCTCTCTCGTGTTAACTAACTTACACAGAATAATGTGATCCTCCCTGGCTCCTCACAGCCATTTCTCTAATTACTGCCATTGTATGGAAAAATGGAGAAATCCAGTCAGTAACCTGCTTTTGTGCTGATACATCAAATGATCATTTAATATTCAGATTTGTATATTTTATTGAAGAGCCCCACAAACAGTTTTTATCATAGTTGCAGATCCGACATCAGATTGAGTTTCAGAAATCCACATGACGAGGTGATCCATGTGCAAACAGCAGGTCAGATCATGAACCTAACATGAACTTAACGATTTGTATGTACAGGAAATGTGGTGAAAATGAAAATGATCACATCTATTAGACGAATACAAAATATCTCAATAAGTATATTACTGCAGTTTGTTATGTCTTGTCTGTGTATGAATATTTGTGAGTGGATTCAACCACACACACTATGTATATATTTGTAACCATTATGACTTAATTCCCTCATAAAGCATTTTAAAACCAGGTTTTATATTGTGTTCAGGTTAATCAGTTTGACTGAATTGACCTGTTTTATGGTACAGACCTGCATAGAAACATATACAAAAAGGTCATTTTTACATCTCGTTTCTTCAGTTATTTAATGTTTATCTGGTGCTAATTTGTCTTCTTTGTCTGAAGTGATGAGCACAGCCTGGTTGGTTACGTCCACACACTGTGCATCAGTCCTAACTCCCACATAGCTAAGGCGTAGCAATGACAGTGCAGTCTGGTATGACTGAATAATAATAGTTGAGTCAGCATCCACAACACTACTGCCTGTACTTTCAAAGTTTGCACCACTGATTTTGCTTTTTTAAAACTGGGATATGAAAATGTCCATAATTAAAGTCTCATGCGAGTTTATTTGGTGTCTGATGTCACTTTATTTATCTGCATCATGTAGATAATGTTTCACTCTTCCTCTCCACAGTATCATCAGCACTGTACCAGTTTGCCTCATTTTTGCTTTGTCAGGAACTCTCTCACAAACATTTACATTTCAGTAAGTTCACAATCTCATCTTGTGTTTGCAGGAAACAAACCAGACTGAGAAAAGAAAACACAAACAATCTCCACAATGTTGGTTGGCACGGCACCATGTGACTGGTGAGGTGTCCCTGCTTCCTCCTCTTCATCCCTGGTGCTGCTGTGAAGGGGCAGATGAAATATTAATCTTCCTGAATTCATGATGGAGGAAAAGAGGTGTGCGGAGATGTAGAGGTGAGGAGAGAAGAAGACAAACTGAGGAGTGCTAAGTCTTCATGGCAGGGAAAAAGCCATGAAATACAAGGCAAATTTATTTGTAAAGCATCTGTAATGTAAAGGACAATTCAAAATGCTTTACATTTAAACAGTAAAAGCATTACAGATGTAAATATCTTGTTTTTAATTTTACAATTATAAAATAAGGGCTTTTGGACTCTCAATGCAGAGATCAATATCCGTGGAAACTTTGGTTAATGAGTTTCTGTTCCCAAAAGATCTTTTTTATCTCAGTAATTTCTTAAAACCAAAGACCCAGATTCTGCTTACCTGCCAGTCACAGCTCAACATTTCTGGATTTATAGATTTTTTTCTAGTTAAGCCGTAAATTTGATTCAGTTGCAACGTACTGCACGTGTCTCACTTTGCTTTTGTCATTTCCACCACAAAAAGTGCTTTTAAGCATTTTAGATCAAGCTTCATTCTAGTAAATTATTCTTGTATGATCTGTGATAGACTGGTAACCAGTCCAGGGTCACCTGATGATTGCTGGGACAGGCTCCCCACGACCCTGAACTGGATAAAGCGGTATAGAAAATGGATGATGGATCTTCTTGTATGTTATCTTATTAGCAGATGTCAGAATGCTAATGAGAGAAGAGGGTTGCTCATTGATGATGAAAAGGCTCTAAATATATCTTCTTATCACATAATTTAATTTCCTTTCATTCATTTTTCATTATATTTCATTCTAATTAAACAACATTAAATTAATTTAGAGATGAAGGTATAATATGCAGAATATTTCTTCCCAGTGTGTGAATGTAGCATTCACACATGATAGTCACATTCAGTGACATCACAAATCAGAGAAATCTGCAACATCCTGCAACAGGAGCAGCACCTTAGCAGGTCAATAAACACCAGATTGGCAGATTGGTGCCCCGTGCCCTTCATGAATGAGAGGAAGTGAAGATGGTTTCTCTAGCTGGAGATTCCTCCAACATGAGCGATGCTGGGTGGTGGTGGGTATGTGATAGTTTAGGGAGGGAGCCTTTGAGATACCTCTGAAGAGGACCTCAGACTCACTGTGAGCCATAAATAAGCTGCCAGAGCAGGTTATTTCCTAACCAGCAAGTTAGTGGTTCAAATCCCGGCTCTGGCAGTTCACATGTCGAAGTGTCCTTGAGCAAGACACTGAACCCCATTTGCTCTTGGTGCTGCATCAATGGTGTGTGAATGTGTGTGTGTTGTGTGAGCATATGGGTGAATGTATCAAAAAGTGTGAAAGCACTTTGAGTGCACTGATGTGTAGAAAAGCGCTATACAAGTACAAGACCAAAACCATCCTTCAGATGCACGACAATGGTAGGGGTCATGTGGCTGATGAAGGCTTTGATGTTGTCAATGTCAGCATAATGTCACACTCCTTTCTAGATGAAGACCAACTGCTACATGCTACATACCTGGACTGTGTTATTTTCAGAATTTGGATGAGCTAATTGATAACAGTCCTAGGCACATTTGCCTTGTGTTTATTGTGTGTTATGTCTGCTGTTGTGTGATTAGCTATGTGTGAAGCCCTTTGAGACTTTGCTGTGATACTGGGCTACATAAATAAAATTGAATTGAATTCTGTCCTGGCCTGCTCGTTCACTGGATCTGAAGGTAATCCAGCAAATCTGGGACATCATGTTTCATCATCATCAGCAGGGGTGACATTGATCTTTTTTTTTGTCCACATATTCCACTACGTTTTAAAGATTTTTAACTGGGATATTTGTTTTATCAAGGTCTAAGAATAGTTGTTTAAATGTTCTCTTTGTAGTTTTGAGAATTGTGTGTCTCTGTGCATATACATACTTTCATTAAAAATGAAATGGAAAGATTTTGTACACATAGATATAATAGCAGCTTAAAATACATGCCCCTCAAGTTCCATCATTAAAAACAAATGTAAATTCCTTTGTAATGCAGCTGCTATTACATTGATGCTTCCACTCTTCTACCTATGACTCCCATGCTCTTTGCCTTCTGGGTCACCACGGCAACATGGGTCACCGGAAATTGATTTGCTCCGTATCCCACGTGCATGTCTGCTAAATGACTCATCCATGTGACATGTTGAAGCTTGACATTTGACCAAAACCAGTTCATTAAAAAACTAAACCTAAACTAGACTAAACCAGACTACTTGTGTCTCAGTTTGATGTTTTATAACATTGCCTGGCTGCGTGGATGTGCTGCTTTGAAGCTATGGCAGTATGAGCTCACTTACACATCCGTCATCGGCCTGTCATCATGAGGGACGATAGTGGATGGAGGTTGCTGTGGTTTTGTGGCTGAAAGGCAAGTGAGGTTTTGACAGATGCAGTCAGTCTTGATATGAAAATGAAAAACTTTCCATCCCAACACCAATCGAAAAGCTGCTCCAGTGCTAGCACATTTTATGTTCTTTGATTGGATGCAAGTAGGAACAAATTTTGTTAAAAAATAAACAAAATTAGCAACCATATTTTTACATACTCACACACTTATGGAGAATACTACATGCACTGTGCAACAAAAAGGAATGAGTGCCTGAGGATGAGTGTACAAACAGGTGTGCACTCAAATCTATATAGAAAAAACTAAGGTAATGGTATTTGGTCATTTTATAAATAAAATAGATGATATACACATATGTATAGATAATAAAATGATCAAACACGTAAAAGAAATCAAATTCCTGGGAGTGATACTAGATGATAAACTTAGTTGGAAGCCCCCACGTCAGACACATACAAAATAAAGTGGCAAAAATATTTCAATCATAAATAAAATGAAGCAGATCTTAGATTATCAGTCACTCCATATTTGTTAATGCTCAATAATATTACCTTATTTAGAATACTGTATAGCAATGTGGGGTAAAAATAATAAAAACACACTTCACTCTAACAATATTACAAAAAAGGGCAATCCATGTTATTCATAAAGCTGATTATCTGGATCATACAAACTCACTTTTTTAAAAATCCAAATTACTAAAACTTCCAGACTTGGTCAGTTATACAGCACAGATTTTGTTTAAAGCCAGCAGGAACACATTATCACACTATGTACAACAACTTTTCCGTCAGAGAGATGGGGGTTATAACTTCCAAGGTAACAGAATAGTTAAAATGCCCTCGATGAAAAGCACCAGAAAAGTTTGTGTGTCTCTGTTTGTGGTTAAATTATGGAATGATTTGCGGGAAAACACAGGGGGTCTAAAAACATCCATGTATTTAAATCAATATATAAAGAATAATTAATTGAAATGTACAGATAATAGAAATGTTATTGTTAGAAATATGGTATTGTTATTATTATTATGTGTTATTATTACTTGTATGATGTATTTTATAATTGCATAACTTAATAATTGTAGTTGATTGTAGATTATATTATAATTTATATTTGAAATTGATTGTAGATTATTTTATATATATAGTTTATTAGTATGAAGGTATCATTGTTATACTATGTTGTTAGGACTGTTGAATTATTGTATAGTATACAGTAATAATACAGAGGTGGGAGTATATAAGCTTATGCTTCTTCCCACTCCTTTTGAACAGTTTTTTTTTCTTTCATTATGTTTTATCTCCTTTTTTTTAATTATGTTCAAATAATTTATCTACAAGATACATCTTGCTGGACCATTTTCTTTCACAACTGCCTTGGTAGTTGCATATGTGGTGGTGAGCACTCATGAGGCACTCATGAGGCTCCTCCTCCTCATTAGGAGGCACTGATAAAAGGCACCTGCTA
>JBAMHV010000009.1:26840855-26855711 GCA_037177535.1 Pseudomugil gertrudae
ATATTGCCAAGGGGAAGGAGATAGATGATGAAGAGGAGTGGCCCCAGGACAGAGCCCTGGGGCACACCAGATGTAACCAGATGCACACCTTGTGTTACCTTGATTGGAGCAGATAATACCAGAAAATAGTCAGCTTTGGTTTTAGTGATTATAGTGCTGCAGATGGGAGTGGTGGTGAGACCGGTTCTCCTGTAGAGATGTTCCAGCTGGCGATTAGTGGCTCTTAATGACCGGAGTTCAGGGGTAAACCAGGGGGCAGTTTGAGAAAAGGAAACAAATCGGGTTTTCACTGGGGCTAGGTGGTCAAGAATATGTTTCATAATGTTGTTATAATGATCAACCAGTTCATGGGTTGGGAGGGGGTTGGGGATGGGCATGTCATTAATACAGGAGAGTTCAACCATATTTATGTCCTTGATATTTCGAAAGGAAATGATATGTGGGGTCTGGACTGTAGCGAGCTGAAGTGTGACAGTAAATGACAGAAGGAAGTGATCAGTAATGGTGAGTTCATCAGCAGTACAGTTGGACGGAGTGAGACCAGAACAGCAGATTAAATCCAGAGTGTGACCTTTGGTATGAGTGGGAAAGTTAACAAACTGATGGAAACCAAAACTATCTAGAGATGATGGAAAGTCTCTAGTAAGGGGGAGACTGCAGTTGTCCATGTGAATGTTGAAATTCCCCAGCAAAATGATATTTGATGATAGAGTGAATAGGTGTGTGAGCACAGTGGAGAGGTCGTTCAGAAAGTCCGCATGTGGTTTGGGTGGGCGGTAGACTGTAGCAACAATGGTGGGAGTGGGTCCAGATAAAATGCATGCTAGGCATTCCATGGAGCTTAGGGTAGGGACTGACACTGGAGAGACCTTCCACTTCGCGCTGTGAATTATCGCCAGACCTCCTCCACAACCAGAGATTCGAGATTCGCTGATGTAAACAAATCCGGGAGAAGTGGAGTCGTTGAGTTGGGAAAAGTCCTGGGGATGTTGCCATGTTTCGGTTAAACAGAGAAAGTCAAACTTACGGTCAGCAAGGAGATCCTGGACAAGATGTCCTTTGATGGTAAGTGAGCAGATGTTGAGTAGGCCAAAGTTAAGGATGGAGTGATCCCGGTTGACGTTGGCATTAGCCGACCTAGCTAGGCTGGCTAGGGCATGGTGGTCAGCAGTCCTGTTGGAGGCTCTGGGGGTGCGACGGGTGATGGACCAGAAGAATTTTATTGCTGTGGATTTGTTGATATGAAAATTCCTACGAGAGCCACGGTGGATGTATCTCCGGCGAGGCTGGAGGGCAATGTCTGGGTGAAGATGAAGCTCAGCGAGCAGACGTCCAGACAGATGAGAGCGGAGCCTCAGGAGTTCAGCAGCCGTGTACTGGAACAGTCCTGACACCGGTTGATGGACGAGTGAAAGGAGGGTCCAAGTTACTGCAAGCCAGAAGGTCGCTGACGTGGAGGCGCAAAGCCAGTTGATATGTCACACAAGGAAATTTGCGTTAACACAATCACACAGCGATGAAAGTCAGAACTGAAGAAAGTGAAACCCTCACTTGACGGCAAACACAGAGTCCAACAAGATTACAATCTGTAATCTGTAATCCAATAAAACCTGATATGGTGAAGTTTACCGGTGAGCAGCGGCAGCAAGTAGCGCCAGCATCCACACAACCGGAACCGGAACCAGTGAAGACCCTTCATTAACTATTTTATTTATTTAAAAAACTACTACAATTTAAATTTCCCTCTGAGATCAATAAAGTATTTTTATCTTCATAAAAACACTGATGCTATGTTTAAAGTTTGCTATTACTTAATTAGAAATAAAATTAAAATATTAAAAAATTATCATAAAATGATCTTTATGAGCTGCCGTACCCAGTAGGTTTTATCTTAATAAAATTAATGTCTGGGCCAATAAAAAATTAAACTTTGAGTAAATTCATGAAGGATTTCTTGACTGTTACCTTATATGTATGCAGGTAAGAGGACACCTGTGTAGATTAGCAAATGTAGATGTTCACATGTTTTAGATGAAACACCTAAAGCACACTTAGTCCTGGAGAGACATAATCCTGCAGGTTTTCCGTGTACACCTGGCCCAGCACACCTGATGCAAATGAACAAGTCAAAGCTTGATAAGCTGCTGGATCCATTTGATTTGAATCAGGTGTGCTGGACCAGGTGTACACGGAAAACCTGCAGGATCAGGGTTCCCTTCCCCTGCTTTATATGAATGTAAATGGTCTTGTACTTGTACAGCGCTTTGACATTATTTGACACATTCACCCATACGCTCACACACACACGTTCACACACCTGTGACGCAGCACCGGGAGCAACTGGGGGGGTCAGTGTCTTGCTCAAGGACACTTCGACATGTGGACTGTATAAGAAAATAAATACATTTACAGACTAAAATAAGGGATCAAATATAAATATTTAACACTGCTTTCCTCTGCATGCTAGCGTGGGAATGCTACACCTCATCCTCCTACAGCGAGCCAGAGCTCACCTTCACATCTATATTATACAATAAAGCCTGTTATATGATTGTTCCCAGGATTAAAACTCCAGCTGTGACAGATGTTATGCCGTCTGTCTGCTGTCAGATGGAAAATGAGCTGATATAAAATATTTTAAAGAAAGTTTTTAATGACTTTAAGGATGTTTTATGATGACTCTGGAAAACACTAACATATAGAAGACAATATATTACTACACATTTTTATTTCACTTTGAGTTATGTGAACTAAATCTAGCTTGAAATGTATTAAAATACCTGAATATTTAAATATCTAAAATATTTTCTGGTTTATAAAACTAAACAAGTTTATCAGGTCTTTAAAAACTCAACCTTTAAGCAAACAGGAAAGAATAAAACATTTATTTATAGAATATAATTTTATTCTACAGTGTCACAGAGATGGAGAGAACATGTGGATGAGATGTAATCACAGCAAGCGTGGAGCTGCAGAAACAGAGAAGCTTTCTGAGGATAAAACATTGTCTGGACTTCCTGCAGCAGCAACACATTCATGTTTTCATGCAGAAACTGTATCAGCTGCATCCAGCAGAGTTTCACAAGGCACTGGCATCAGCTGAGAAATATTAAACATTTTTATACATTCAAATCTTTTCTTTAACTAATAGCATCCACATTTATCCAGCAGGATCAGGATATGTCCTGATTAATGCTGCTGTTTGAGGCTTTGTGTCGCCCAGGATGTGTAACTCCAACTAAATGAACCTCATCGGTCTAACAGAGCATGCGACAGAAATCTTTGCATGAGAATAAAATACTGCAAATAACTGAGAGAGAGACTGGAGTCTGGCTGTTAGCTAACTACAGGCTAAATTAGCACTAGCATGTTAGTTACACAACTAAATAACAAAAACTAACCAAATAAAAAAACCACAGCTGAATTAATTACTTGCTGAAAATTCAGCTGATGCCAAGAAATGTCGTACTTTCAGCAACGTACAAAAGAAAATGCTTTCAAAACACCCAAAACTTTGGGTTTAGTCCATTGAAACCATCACTCCCAGTGCAAAGGCGAGAGGGCCTTCACGCTGGTCCCGTTGGGGTTTTTCCAGGAGAAACCTTCACGGACGGGATCCTCTTCACGCTGAGCTGGAAAAGTCTCAGAAGTTCATTCCGGATTTCTTTGGTGCGGATTCCGTAGATGATTGGGTTGACCGTTGCTGGGAGCAGGATGTACACCACTCCCATCAAGGTGTTGATGTCTGTTGCTATGGGGATGTTCAGGTTACGAGAGAGGAAGGTGATGCTGCCCACCAGGTAGAAACAGGCGATGACCATCAGGTGAGTGGTGCAGGTGTGAAACGCCTTCATGCGCTCCTCCCCGGCCACTCGCAGAACCACGCTCAGTATCTTCATGTAGGAGAAGATGATGACGGTGATGTCAAAGCCCACAAAGCAGATGATCACAGCCAGGCCGGCAGCTTGGTTCTTCTCTGTGCTGTCACACGCCAGTCGGACCAGCGCCATGTGGTCGCAGTAGCAGTGCTCGATGACGTTGGATCTGCAGAACCAGAGAGACCCTGCCAAACCCACCAGGGTCGCCATGATGGAGGTGCTGCGCACCATCATGAAGAGCAGCAACTTCAGCAGCATGGGGGAGCCCATGATGCCAGCGTAGCGCAGAGGCTCGCAGATGGCCACGTAGCGGTCCAACGCCATGGCCAGAAGCAGCGTGGACTCCACAGAGGACAGGAAGTGAGTGAAGAACATCTGCAATAAGCAGCCAGCCAACGAGATGCGGTTCCAGTTGAAGAGCAGGCTGAGGAGCATGTTGGGGAGGATGGCGGTCACCACCAGGATGTCAACAATGCACAGGGTGCAGATGAGGATGTGCATGGGGCTGTGGAGGCGCTCCACCCGGCAGATCACGTACACCAGCAGGAGGTTTCCCAGCAGCACCGACAGGTAGGTGAAGGAGAATGACAGTGCCAGGAGCCAGTGGTGGTTCTGCAGCTCAGGAAATCCTCTGAACACGAAGCTGTTGTAGGAAACGTTCCAGTGCGGAAGAACTTCCAACATGGTGCTGCAACAAGGAGAGTGCCTGATTAAAACCGGAGGGGAGGTGACGCCTCCTGCTGGACGAAAAGGCCAATACAACGCGTTTAACAAGAAGGACATAAATTTACTCCGCGCTGAAGAGAAACTACTGACATTAAGAAGCTTTGAACCAAAATGAGTCCAGCAGAGTCCAGTTTGAGGGCCCGTCAGGCAGTTAAAGCTCTGATAAAGATAATTATAAACAATAAAGACATTTAACAGTGTCAGATTAGTCTTTATGACACACACTACACAATGGTCTCAGGTTAGCTTAAAACGGAAACTTATAAAACTTTCTGTTAAAGAAAAAACTTTTTGGTATTTCCACAAAAGCTTTGAGAAGTCCGATGAGAAGGTTGAGAGCTTTTTTACACAAGACATGACATCGAGTCATGTTAGCAGGGCTAATGCTAAACGCTGCTGCGTGATGACGCCCAGCTCAATCCACAACCTCTCAAGAACCCTGATCAATAACTGAAGAAGTGCAAGTTAAAATAGAAAAGCTCATTTTTGGATGGAAGGGCCCAACGGGGCCCACCCATAGCACTAGGGCTGCATAACATAGCTTAGCATAGCATAGCATATCATTGAATAACCTAACATTGCATAGCATAGCATAGCGTATCATTGAATAACCTAACAATGCATAGCATAACATAGCATAGCATATCATTGAATAACACAGCATAGCATAACATATAATAACCTAACAAAGCATAGTATAGCATGACATAGCATAGCATAGTATAGAATAACCTAACAAAGCATATTATAGCCTATTGTAGAATAACCTAACATAGCGTAGCATAGCATATCATAGAATAACCCAACAATGCATAGCGTAGCATAGCATAGCAAAAAACATTTCAAGCTACTTACCTTTGCTTGTTTTATCCAGGGACATTTGGTTTCTGGTCCGGATGGTTTACAGAAACTACCCACGTGACCACAAACACACCTGTAACTTCACACATATGCAAACACACAAACAGCTTCTTTATTTTAAGCACATCCTGCAGATGAGCACGATTGTTTCTGACAAACATCTGATGGAAAAAACTTTCAAACTGAGGCTGTTATTGAAGGAAAACATCAGAAACGTGAGGAAAAAGATCCGTTTGTTCATTTTTATCGGACTAAATGATGACCGAGCTGCTCACTCAGGATGAACTATGTAGACTGTGGATGTTCAGGACTGACATTTCTGCAGCCTCATATCTGATCCTTCCTGGCTGTCACAGAGCAAAGCAGTGCATCACATGTTATTTAATTTTGGTTAAAGTAAAGATAAACAGCGAAGCTTGAGCAGATGACGACTTCCTTTATGTCTCAGCTTCATACTGAGGAAACAAACTTTTAGATGCGTCCACGATTCATCTCACCACGGACCACAGAGGTCGTTACTTCAGGAACCATCCAGGCAGGCCAGGGTTAACACCATAACCGTAGGCTGGACCCCCAGCCACCCAGAGAAGGATGATCACCATGGCAACAATCCGGCAGACCGTGTAGACGAAGAGCACCATGTGCAGGATCGCCATGAGTAAATAAATGTCCTACATTTGTTCTGTTTACACTGTTAAACACTGGCAAACTGGCAATGTTCTAGTAAAGCAACAGCAGGGATACATCTACGAACATGCCGTGTGCATGTGATGGTAACGACAATCACATTACCGAGTCTCGCGTCAGTCAGAGTGGTGCCACCAGGTGGCGCCCCAGAGGCTTCCTGAAGCACCGTGCCTTTTTTTTTTTTTTGCTTTGAGCGGGGCGGATCATTCAGACAGAAAGTGGCTTTTACTCTGAAACACCGTTTCCTCGCTACAACGGCACATCAGGCAGAGAGCGTCCCACACTGTGGACACCGAGATGTTTACCTTGGAGGTGGATAGTGGACATTTTGGTGGTACATTTCTACTGGAACTGACCTGCTCAGACTGGACACATGCTGATTTATTGATCACTCTTTAACGATCACCGGATGGTGATAAAGTGGATCTACTGGATCACCGGTCATGAAGAGGTCGAAGCCTACAAGTACAGCAGCGATCGCGCGATGATGCAATCTTCACGTGATGAGCGTCCAAAACACTGTCGGTGGAACAGGAAGCCAGGTGCAAAGCTTGGTGCTCTGCAGCACTTTCATGTTGAGTGGACGCCTGGTCGTTCTGACCTCAGAAAAAACCGAAGACCAAAGGACCGGAGGACCGGAGAACCTCAGGGTCTGCAAAGACTCGTGACTAAGGAGAAAAGAAGGTCCAAGCTTAAAAAAGCTTAAAATCAATCAGTCAATCATGGAAACAGTTGAGGAGTCGATGCAAGTTATTTATGTTTCCGTCCTGCGGTTCTTCTCACAGCTGGAGTTCTGGACCCATTACAGGTTAGAAATACAGTTTGTGAAGCATTAAATGATCCGTTCTACCCGATTAATGGCACAGACCTCGTCCGGGTCCACAAACCAACTCCAGCTGATCTACACCAGGAACCATCTGCTCAGGCGCCTGGCTCCATGAACCAGGGGTTCTCCAGCCTGCTGGAGGTTCTGAACCCCACAGATTCATTCGCACATCCGCCGATTGCTTTTTTACTGAAACTAAAATAGGATTTGTTTCGTTTTGTCATTGCTAGACTAGATTAGCCCAACATCACGTAGTGAATCCTGCAGTTAGGACGTGGACTCCCGTTCTGTTACACATGTGAATCTATATCGTAAATCTTCATCCATCATGGTATGAATCAAATATCAGGAACAAAATCTCACAACGTACCACCAGGATGTCACAAGCCGACTGCTGAGAGCACCGAACCTGCAACACAATCCGATGCTAGCATGACCTGCAGCCAATGGCGGCCAAACAGGGCGTTCTGAGTCGGGCGTGTCTTGACCTCAGTCGAACCCTGGAGCTTTGATCGTATCCAGGTTTAGAACCACTTCCAGAACCAGATAACCAGTTACAGCTGGTTACCTCACAACGAGACACATTCATTCTGCTTGGACTCCACCACATGGCCCCTTTCAGCTCCCGTAGGAAATGTTCAAACCTTTAACCTGTCCATTAAGGATTGACTATCCGTCCAAAGTTTGGATATTGTCCCACTGAATCTGCTGGAAATGCGTTTAAACAAAAACACGAGTTTAGTTTCAGAAGAAAGTATGGAGGGATGGTTCCTACCTGCAGATGTCTTCTTCTTCTTCTGGAAAATCTTCCTTCAATCCCTCTTAAAGCCAGCGTCCAGACTTCCCACAGGATTGGCTGTCCCTGAGACGAACAGATTCTCTAGAGGTTCGTTAGGGTTAATTGTTTTTGACCTAACGAAGACTTCATGACCAACTTCAGCTTCCTGTGAACACGTTGGATGTGTTGAGGTGAACAGAGGACTTTGCATCAGTTACCATGACTACGGCTGGTTGGACAGAAACTGATTTTCCTGCCGCTTAATCCAGGCGATGAAAGCCGTGCACTGTGAGCTCTAATTTCCCTGCTGCTCTTCGCTACACATTTATTTTCATCTTTCCATTAAGCTAATTGGCCCCGAGGTTGCGTCAGCAGTTTGCTCTGCAGCTCGTTATCCTTGTTATCCCTTTTGCTTAATTAGTTTTTCTGTCAGGCTCGCAGCTGCATGGAGATGCCATTCCATTGTCTCAGATCTGACAAAGAAACGGACTCCATAACACATCTCAAATGCCTGGACAGGTACATCTGGTCAAGTACCCTGAGACAGGTACATCTGGAAAGAATTGCCTGGAAGGGTATGTCTGGACAGGTAGACCTAGTCATGTACGTCTGGACAGGTACACCTGGTCCGGTACATCTGAACAGGTATACATGGACAGAAACACCTGGACAGGTATACCTGGTCAGGTACATCTGGGCCAGAACACCTGGACATGTATACATGGACAGAAACACCTGGAAATGTACACCTGGCCATGTATACACCTTTACAGGTATATCTGGAAAGGGACATCTGGTCAGGGACATCTGGACAAGAAAACCTGGACAGGTACGTGTGGGAAGAAACACCTTGACAGTTACATGTGGGCAGGAATGTCTGAACAGGTACACCTGGAAAGCTACACCTGGACCAGAACACCTGGACAGGTATATTTGGACAGGAACCCCTGTACAGGTACATCTGGACAGGTACACCTGTTAAGGTAAATCTGGACAAGAATACCTGGAAAGGTACATGTGGCCAAGTACAACTTGTCTGGTATATCTAGACAGGTTTGCATGGACAGGTACATTTGGACAGGAATGCCTGTAACGGTACATGTGGCCAAGTACACCTTGTCAGGTAAATCTAGACAGGAATGCCTGGACAAGTATATCTTGACAAGTACATTTGGCCAGATACACTTGTTCAGGTAAAGTTGGCCAGTACGATTGGTCAGGTACATCTGGACAAGAATGTCTGGTCAGGTACATTTGGACAAGAACACCTAGAGATGGACATCTGGACAGGTACCATGGGTCAGGTACATCTGGATAGATACATCTAGAAAGGTACACCTGGTCAGCTTAATCTGGACAGGATCTTCTGGACAGGTACAACTGGACAGAAACAACTGGACAGAATGTTCTGGATAGGTACACCTGGTCAGCTAAATCTGGACAGGAACTCTTGTACAGGATATCCTGGACAGGTACATCTGGACAGGAATGCCAGGACGCCGTTTCATGTTACTGTGAGTGATGAGGACACCGTGTCAAGTGATGGGATGGTCATGTGACCAGTTTATTCTGGATGATTTCTTCAGCCGACATATCTGATCCAAAAAGCTAAATGTTCCACATCTCCATCGTCTTTAAAGCAGAATCTCGGCGGATACGATAATCATCATTACCTGCAAACGCTTGCAATGTCGAAGACAAACTTTAAGTTAATTTTGTTTTATTTTTATTTAGAAACACAAGTTTCCATCATCAACATTGGTTACAACGTTGGGCTTATTTCTATTCAATGGACAGTCATTGTCAAAGGAAATCGAGTCTGGTTGGTTTTACATATTCAGTCCATTTGGACCAGATCTTGTTTCAACTTGAAGGGAAAATGAGATCTTCTTTAAAACATAGATATCATTAACAATATCAATCCATTTGTCAATGGTAGGTGATTCAACCCTTTTCTACCATCATTTTATAGATTTCTTACTGGCTGCCAGTAGTATGGCCTGCAGCTTTTTGTCCGTCATGCTGCAGGCTTCCGACCCTAGATAACCCAAAGTTTCACAGTTAAATGGAATTTCTATGTTAAAGACATTGTTTATATGTTTATGGCTTTCAACCCAGTACGTTCTAATGGTTTGGACTATTCTCCTTCTGAGGGGACCCGGCTGGCTATCCGGACGACACCCTGGAGATCAACATCTCAGGTGCCGCCACGAGTTCCACGGTCCACGTCTCGGGCCCTGCCACCAGCTCTACCACCGCTGCCACCAGCTCCTCATTCCTCGTCTCCTGTGTCTCTGGCGGCTCCAAGGTTCACGTCTCAGGTACCGCCACTAGTTTCACAATCAGCCTGGTCCAGCACTGCAGCCCTCAACGCCAGCGGCCCGATCCCGTTCAGCGGTGCAACCCATGCAGGTGCCGCCTGCGAGCTAGCCCAGGCCCACAGGTGCTCATCCTCCTGCTCTCGTGTTCAAGGTGGTCCCTGGGTGGGACGCTCCTCCTCCGCCATCCCATGTCTTTGAAGGGGTCCCGGGATGGGATGCTCCTCCTCCACCTGTATCCGAGGGGGTCCCAGGATGGGACGCTCCTCTCCTGTTCTCGTGTCTGAGGGGGTCCCAGAATGGGACGCTCCTCCTCTTGTTCTTGTCTCCAAGGGGGTCCCTGGATGGGACGCTCCTCCTCCTGCTCCTGTATCCGAGGAGGTCCCAGGATGGGACGCTCCTCCACCTCGCGACTTCGATTGCAAGGGGGTCCCAGAAAGGGACGCTCCACTTCCTGTGTTGTCTCCAAGGGGGTCCCTGAATGGGATGCACCCCTTCCACTTTCGCCTGATCCTGTTCCCGAGTGGGTCCCGGGATTGGTCTCTTTTTGTAAAGTTTCAAAACTGTGAAACGTCCATTTATGGACAAACAAATAATAAGTAGTTAAACCTTTTGGGATCCATATTTTAAATCTACCATCGGTTTTGTATGGTGTAAAGTCTGTCTCATATACACCCTACCTCATAACTCTGAATACATCTATTGATCTGCACATTTGGACTTTTTCTTGCCAGGATTCTGGATAACGGCCTGTTATAGAGTCTACTGGGATCTCCAGCTCTGTTTGTAATGTACCGTCCCTTAGTAGGGCTATTAAAAGGATTCACTTCATTGTTGTACATCCTTTTTTCTTTTCACACTG
Source organism: Pseudomugil gertrudae (assembly GCA_037177535.1). Lineage (NCBI taxonomy): Eukaryota > Metazoa > Chordata > Actinopteri > Atheriniformes > Pseudomugilidae > Pseudomugil > Pseudomugil gertrudae. Next base: position 26,851,792 of record JBAMHV010000009.1, read on the forward strand.
CAGTGTACGATGGTGAGCAGAGGCAGACTAAAGGTCTCAGTTGGGCTGCATGGTATATTCCTTTAGGCAGGGTAGGCCCATTCCACCCTTTCTTTTGGGTAACTGCAGGGTCTAAAATTTTATTATGGTCCTTTGTCTCTGCCACAGGTACCTCACTAATCTATCCCATTCCACGAACTGCATATGGTATTTTGACTGGTAAGCACTGGAAAAGGTATAGCATCCATGGAAGAATATTCATCCTTATTGATTTTATCCGAAAACGTAAACTTCTGAAAGGAATGATTTATGCATGTCAGGCTTTATCTTGGAGCTCAATGGACCAATGTCATAAAGCTTTGTGGAGTCCCTGGGAGGTGAAACTCCCAAGTTTCTATGCATTCCATTTCCAGCAGAACTTAGACTTAGTTGAGGATGGAGGATCATAATTAAATTTACCTGTGTAATACCTGTGTTTTATTGATGTTGATTTTGTAACCCAAATAGATCCAAATTCCTCTGTGTAGGTTGTGTTATACTCATCAGTAAGTCATCAGCAAACAGGGCCAGATTCTGCTTTCTCAATGTCATAGTTACCACATTTATATCTGATCTTTGCCTGATCAGTTGGCTTATGGGTTCCATGAACAAGGCAAAGAGGAGTGGTGACATGCAGCATCCTTGAGTATAAGCATATTAATTCTGGTGGTATCAGTTAAATTCTTTTAGATAATATATTGGTGAATAATTTGTTGCCGTTGTTTAAAAGACTTAATGGGCGATAGCTCTCACGTTCTCATTTATCTTTCCCCTCCTTAGGTTTAATCGAGATCGTTGCTTCTCTCCAAGAAGTTTTTTTTTCAGTATCCAATTAAACGTTTTTTAGTGATGTTGGAGTTAGCTGGTCTTGCATTGTCTTGTACCATTCAGTTGGGAAACCGTCTGTCCCTGGGGACTTCTGTCCTTCTTATTGCTGATTGGATTTCTTCTTCTGTTATTTTAGATATTAATCTGTCATTTTGTTCATTGGTCCATCGATTTGGTTGTCGTTGCTTGTCTGTGGTTGAGAAAATAAAGTTACGTTTTCTCTGGGGTAGTTTATATTTTATTCATTTCCTTTTTTGTGACTGTTCTTTCTGCTTGTTGCTTCTTTACCCTGTATGATAAAAGTCTCAATGATTTTCCACCTACCTCGTAATACTGTTGTTTTGTGAAAGCAAGCTTTTATTTTTCAGTGCATCAATCTCTGTATTTGTTTTAATATCTTACATTTATTATCCTCTTTGGGAGGCTTTGCATGTTCCAACTGAAGCTTCTTCAGCTTCTCTTCTAAGTTTTTGTCCTCTCATTAATTTTCTCATGTGATTGCTGTTATTTTACCCTTAATCACAGCTTTTAGTGCATCCCAGAGAATTAGTGGAGTCACTTCCTTATTGGGTTAATGCCTTCCGCTGTTTTTTGTGTGTTCATAACTTCAGCTAGCTTCAGCCAATTTTAAGTTTTGATATCAAAACGTTCAGCAGAAGTGTGCTTTCACTTTTTAAACTTTTTAAAATATTTAACTTTTAATCTTTATTTTATGCCATTGAAATGAATAATTGAATGTTCAAAAACTTCAACCCCTTGTAGCTTTGATAACTTTAGCATACTTTCAGCTTATACACCATCCATCCATCCATCCATCCATCCATCCATTTCCATTTAAAGTTCAAGAAGCAGATTTCAGTCATTTTCAACTATGTTTCTCTCATTTCAGTTAAACTTTCAACCATTTGACTCACATTTAAATATAATTTTATTTTTAAAAAATAAATACTTCTAATGACTTCAGCTTTTTAATGATTTCAACTAATGGTTCAACAAGCAGCTTTCCACCTTTTTCACCTCTTATTCTCCATCCATCCATTTTCTACCGCTTTAATCCCAGAGCGGGGTCGCGGGGGGGCTGGAGCCAATCCCAGGTCAACGGGCAAAGACCTCTTATGCTCATTTGTGCTAAACTTTTTTAAAGCTTTAAACATCACGTTGTGCTTTTATGACTTGAGATATTCAGTTTTATGATAATTTAAACTCGCTTCAGCATTATAGTTCAACAACTTCAGTATACAAGCATTCACCCTGCTGTTCTGCAAGAACAACTAAGTTCTACTGACTATCATTGTTTTCCAAATATAATCCAATTTCGATTTTCAGTTTATCTTTGATACCGAGGTTATTTATAGTACTTTGAGTTTTGCTAATGGTTCCCTGCTTTTTTCAGACTTTGCCTTCACCTACATCAGTGGACATCCGTGCAAAACTCTGACTCAGCAGTTTCTGTTGGTGATTTCAGGACAGGGGACCGTCCAGATGAAACATGTCCAGCGACTCAGCATCTTCAGCATTTGCTGTCTGATCTCAGTGGTTCTGATGCCGTAGATGATGGGGTTGAAACAGCTCGGGAACAGCAGGTACATGGTGCTGAAGAAAACCCGGGTGGCTGCAGGGAGACCTGTTCTGATCCGATATGACAGGAAAGCAATCAGAGCCAATAACAAGCTGAAAGTCAGAACGATGATGTGTGTGACGCAGGTGTGAAGAGCTTTGACGCTGGACCTCCCGGACCCCAGCACAGAGCTAAATATGACCAGGTAAGAGGCAGCGATGATGATGAAATCTAAGACGGGAATGAAGAATATGGCAATCAACCCGGCCAGGCTGTTGATGGTGGTGCTTCCACACGCCAGCTCCACCAAAGCCATGTGCTCACAGAAACAGTGTTTTATCACGTTAGAGCAGAATGACCTCCTTCCTGCCAGAATCACAAACTGTGTGATGATCAGCGTGTTTCTGACCGCAAACGGGACGACAAACCGGAGGAATCTCCGCGCTGTCATCAGTTCGTGGTAGTAGAGGGGGGTGCAGATGGCAAAGTAGCGGTCCAGAGCCATCCATACCAGGAACGTGGTCTGAAACGCTCCAAAGAAGTGAATGAAGTGCATCTGGATCAGACAGCCAATCAGAGAGATTCCCCTCAGGTCAAACAGGAAGTTGAGCAGCATGTTGGGAACAAAGAATACTGGGAGGCTCAGATCAACGCAGGCCATGCCGGCGATGAGGATGCTCATGGGCTGATGAAGGCTCCTCTGTGAAATGACCACATAGACCAGCAGGGAGTTTGCTAACAGCGCCACAACAAACATGAGGAAGAACGGGAGAAAGAGGACGGGCCTCAGAGATCCGAGTTCTTCAAAGCCGTCCAGGATAAAGTGTTCATGTGAAGACACGTTGTCCATCCTCCAGTCTTCCTAAAACTGCCTACGTCCACAGACTTCAGTCCACCTGAAATCAGAGACACAACAACACGTCATTCGTCTCACCGAGACAGGAAGCTTCTGCAGACCTTTAACCACGTCTCTGCAAAGACACCTGAGACAGAAAATGTCCTATCAGCTATGTCTGCACCGAGACAGGAAGCTTCTGCAGACCTGTAGTCTCTGTAGAGACACCTGAGACAGAAAATGTCCTATCAGCTATGTCTGCACGAAGACGGGAAGCTTCTGCAGACCTGTAGTCTCTGTAGAGACACCTGAGACAGAAAATGTCCTATCAGCTATGTCTGCACCGAGACGGGAAGCTTCTGCAGACCTGTAGTCTCTGCAGAGACACCTGAGACAGAAAATGTCCTATCAGCTATGTCTGCACCGAGACAGGAAGCTTCTGCAGACCTGTAGTCTCTGCAGAGACACCTGAGACAGAAAATGTCCTATCAGCTATGTCTGCACAGAGACAGGAAGCTTCTGAAGACCTGTAGTCTCTACAGAGACACCTGAGACAGAAAATGTCCTATCAGCTACGTCTGCACCGAGACAGGAAGCTTCTGCTGACCTGTAGTCTCTGCAGAGACACCTGAGACAGAAAATGTCCTATCAGCTATGTCTGCACAGAGACAGGAAGCTTCT
>JBAMHV010000009.1:27023356-27035358 GCA_037177535.1 Pseudomugil gertrudae
ACGCACAGGTACGCTGTCTCAGAGCTGACGTACAGGTATGTACAGGTACGCACAGGTACGCGGTCTCAGAGCTGACGGACAGGTACGCACAGGTACGCGGTCTCAGAGCTGATGTACAGGTATGTACAGGTATGCACAGGTACGCGGTCTCAGAGCTGACGGACAGGTACGTACAGGTACGCGGTCTCAGAGCTTTATTCCCATAGATCATGGGTTTAGGTGGCGTTCGCTGTTTCAGGCCTGGTTTGTGAGAAGCAGCGGTTAGAACTAAGGATGGATCGGTTAGAAATCAACTGGATCAGGCCGGTGTTCTGACTGGACAGCTGGACAATGTCCACTTCTGGTACTGATCTTGGGTAATGTTTTTGTCCTCAGATCTGGCCGCCATGTCTCTGCTGGTCCACGAGAACAGTTCCGTCCAAGGAGGTTTGGACTGCGACCCGCCGGTCTTCCCCTACCAGTTCTCGGCCTCTAATCCCTACAGCTCCCCCAACTTCCTGCTTCGAGCAGGGGGAGCAGGAGGAGGCAGTCAGCCCAGTGAAGGTGAGAGGTGTCTCCTTTCTGTCTTTGTGATGGACAGAGACAGAATCTGAAACCAGGACATCTTCTTTTAACAAACAGGAAGCAACGGATCGAACTGCAGTGAAGATCTGAAGGAGGGAGGAGGAGGAGGAGGGGAGGACGAACCAGCGCCAACCAATCAGGAGGCCAGTATAAGGACCCTGCAACCACTGACTTCCTTCTCTGGTCTCCATGGTGACAAAGACAAGCAAGACTTCTCCCCCATGGAACCAGACTTGTCCCAACAGTCCTTCCGCTTGGCCATGGGAAACCCCAGTGACCTGTTTGTGGATGTCATGTGACCTGGTGATGTCATTTCCTGGAACCTCAGGTTTGAAACAATTTTCCAGAAAGGAGGACCAGGACCCGGTTTCAGCTGGTCCTAAGTCCAGAAGACTGATGTCGGTTCTGTTTACCAGAGGTCCAGAGATGAGCAGATTCCGCAGGACGACACTGTTCTGCTGCACCCGGTTCACCCATCAGAACCTCAGCATGGAGAATCAGGTGGACCGGGTCCAGGATTCTCTACATCAGTCAGAAAACAGGCCTGGAAGTGGTTCTGTTCCACCTCTGCAGGTCTGCCAGATCCAAGCAGACCGATCAGCTTCTGGTTTAGCTGTGTATCAGGTAACCAGAACCAGAACTCTCTAAGCACATAAGCAGGTTGATGGAACCAGAACCGAGACCCTCCAGAACCTGGACTGGACCTGAACAGCAAACAGGATGTTTTTATTTATGACTCTTTTAATTAGTTTAGTCCAGTTTCCAGATGATGTTTCTAGAAACTAGCTCTTTTGGTTCTCTGGACTGCCCCACACTGGTTCATACTGGTTCATACTGGTTCATACTGGTCCACACTGGTTCATACTGGTTCATACTTGTCCACACTGGTTCATACTGGTTCACACTGGTTCATACTGGCTCATACTCAGGTTTTCCAAGGCTTAGAGATGATGGAAGAGGAGGATGTTGCGAAGCTCCGATATGATGTCACACGGCTATGCGATGATGTCACACGGCTAGCAGTGATGCCATGTGATGATGTCACACGGCTATGCGATGATGTCACACGACTAGCAATGGCACACGGCCATGTGATGATGTCACATGGCTATGCGATGATGTTGCGTGGCTATGAGATGATGTCACATGGCTATGCAATGATGTCACGCGGCCATGCAATGATGTCACGCAGCTATGCGATAATGTGTGGCAATGCGATAATGTCACACATCTATGTGCTGATGTCATTCGGCTATGCGATGATGTCACGTGTCTGCGGTGATGGAATAACGCGTGTATCTGTAACACTGCGAAGGGAAACCTGGCAGCACAGCTGATTAAACCATGTTTGTTATCATTCACATCAGACTGTATCGTTTTAATCACACACACAGAAACATGGATTATTATAGACGTGAATAAAAACGGAGGTATTTATTCCATAAATACAGGTATCAGAGCTCAGTATGATCATACTAATTAAAAATGTCACTACGGTGCTTACATGGTACATTATTCAGTGATTACTGAGTAATCATATAAATATTGCAGAGACACGTGTAATGCTTCACAGAGGATGAGCTTGTGCTACGTGCAGACTAACAGCAGGATGATTGTTTAAGGAGCACAAAGATCTCCTGGCCCATGATGATGACTGGCTGATAAGCAGGTTAGATTCCTGCAAGCTGCATCTATGTACTGGGTCCAGTGTTAGGTCCACCGACCCGTCTGTGAGAACCAGTTTGTCTGTGCGAACAGAAAAAACGTGCATTCAGTTATTTGTGACCCGGATGTGGTTGTAATAAATGTGTCTGCACGGTGGCGAGGATCCATTCATTCATCCTGATACAGCAGTGTGGAGACCACTGCAGGTAACCATGGCGACCCACCTAGGCGCTGACCCCGCCCAGGTGCAGAGGAGGTGCTTTGATGTGGTCCACCTGGTATTGTGGAGGGAGCCATCATCAGTTTCACCTGATGACGCCACATGCGTGATATGTGCACGTAAGTGTTTATTTCACCTGTAACTGAACACCACAACCCTCTGCCGGTCTGATCCGGATCTATCCAGGTATTGATCAGTGCCAGCATGTTGATGTGATTTCCCATGTGTCCAGTCCAGCCTGCTAACATGCAAGGCTCATGTGTAGCTTATCTGAGCAGGTTCTTGCGGACCCTACGGGCCCGGACCCTGTGACGTCATTCAGTTTCTCCTCCATCCTGGGAGGACGCGTTCCATTTCGGTTACACATAGAAACTGCTTTTGGGTGTCGGGACCCCTGCAGGAGGACTTCAACCGGAATATGTCTTAGTTTGACTCCGATTCTGTCCCGGACTGAGGTGGATTCTTCCGGCGAAGACTCGCGTCCCGGTGGAGGAGAAGGAAGATGCGCAGGAGGGCGGTACTGAGAGCGGCACGCGGCCGTCTCGTCAGCTGACGAGCCGCCGACATCTTGCTTCCGACCGGAGGAGAGGAAGACTCGGTGCTTCACGGTCAAATGTCCAGGTGAAGCTACGGAGAGGCCTCCCGGTTCTGATGAAAGATACCCGGGGACACGTCAGATTTCCGCGGACCTGGTGAGGACACGCGGACGGGACGTCTGTCCGTCTCCACTGCAGCAGCGGAAGGACCGACTGCTGCGTTAACGTTAGCGGCTGCTGCTAACTGAGGCTCCGCAGACAGCTGCGTTAAACGCAGTTTTTAGAAGGTTTGGCTCGCGCCGTCCGCGCTTTGTCCGGTATGACGTCTGATCGAGGCCCCAGTCGTCTGGAGGTTTCCCTCTTCGGTTCGGCTCGCGGAAACATTTGATGCGATCAATAATTTCTAATGTGTGCTGATATTCTGTTACTGCATCATCGATAACCCTCCCCTCGAGAGGATCGTTATCCGAATGAGATCCGGACGGGAAAAGTCCAATTAACCGAGACAGTCTCGCGCAATGTTGTCTGATTATTAACCGAAGGTCCCCGCAGGTGTCCCGGGACCAGAGGACCGAGTGTCCTCGGAGGTTAAAGCTGCTTTCCGGTAAACTCGCCGGACTTTGTTAAATCTCACATATTTCCTACGGATCTCTGAACCGGGTCTTTACGTAGTGCAGGGTTTATTTGCGTATCAGATTACAGATGGAGATGAGGACGTCATCAGAGCGGTAAAACGTCACACGCCGCTAAGGGTCGTATTCTGCAGGTGTTTCATGACGTCACACCTCCTCTGCTGTGCCACAGCTTCATATTTAAAGCTCCGCCTAAACAATTAGTTACCATGGCAACTGTTGAGTTAGTGCTGATTGACAAACCTGTCGTTGGCTCTGATTGGTAGTTTCGTCATTGATCATTAATGTTTACGCAGCTGATCAGCTGATCACAGGTCTGTACTTGAGTCAGTCAGCAACCGCTATAGGCTTCCCGTTGGCCCGGACCACCTCTTAGGACCCTACGTGCCCTACCGATCCACCACAGGGACCAAGTCCCCACAGGCACTGGGACGCAGTCCGCCGCAGGTTCTAGGACCCGATCCGCTGCAGGTTCTAGGACCCGATCCGCCGCAGGTTCTAGGACCCGATCCGCTGCAGGTTCTAGGACCCGATCCGCTGCAGGTTCTAGGACACGATCCGCCGCAGGTTCTAGGACCCGATCCGCCGTGGGTTCTGGGACCCGATCCGCCGTGGGTTCTAGCACCTGATTCGCTGCAGGGTCAGCACAAGCCACTGACGTACGACGCGGTGTTGATCCTCTGATGTTTCCATGACAACACCTCCTCTCGACACCATCGCTGTGGTGCAGGAACCCTGTTGCTAGGCAACAGCAGCAACAGAGGGGCCCAGCGGTGCCAGCAGAACCTCTGAGTGATGAACTGAAAGTTGAAGCTCCAGAACCAGAACGTTCTGCTGCTTCTGGTGTCCTCTGTGTTTTTCTGCGTTTCAGGTTCTGAACCGGGTCTTTACTGGGTTTTGTGTGATATCTTTATCTCCAGAACTGTGGCGGACCCGTTCTGAGGCAGCGCCATCCCGGCCAGGCGGCAGATGGTTCTGGGTCGGACAGATCCGATCGTCCTGCTGCAGTTCCGTGGTTTTTTTAGGTTTTGATTTTTGTTGCTTTGATGTTAAAAATCAGAACCTAAAGAAAATACGGCGCCGTAGAACTGGACCGGATCACCACCAGGAGACATGGAACCAGTCTGAGAGAACATGGAGTCTAAACTGGGAATCAGCAAGCAGGTACCACTGACCCTTCTCAGACCAGTTCCCTTACATGAATTACATGTTTAATATCGCTGATGACCACCAGAGGGCGACAGAACCGGGTTCTGACTTAAGGTTCAAACGTGTTACCTGAACATGTGAGTAGTGATCATCTGGTTGCTGAGTAAATAAACATTTTTTTCTTTCAATTTGTAATATTTTTGTGTGTTTTGTGGATTAATGGGGTCACTTTGGATGGGTAAACATCCTAACGTTGCTAGGCAACGGGAGACTGAAGCACTGTGGTCACTGTGGTCTGCACGGACCGTCTTGAAGCCGTGTACAGACGCATTACAGTCTGGGATGTGTTCATGCCGCCATGTCTCGGTGAAGCACATAAAACTGCACTCTGTGTCTCTGCAGGGCGTGGGCGCACATTCGGACACCCATCAAGCCACGCCCACCTCAACCGTCCAACCAATCGCAACACTTCGTGGAGCTCGGCTGACGTAATGAGCGCTGTCTTTTTCTTCCTGTCGCTGCGACAACAAGAACAAAGCGGACGATGGAACAGGCCTTACTCTCCTGCGTAGTCTACCGGCCCTAAAGCTGGTTCTGACCCGTTATCAGGTCCTATCAGCTCTAACCAAACCTAATTTTAGTTCTGTTGAGCGGTACCAGAACCTGCTGCTGTCCACCAATCAGAAGAGGATGTGGGCAGGCCCAGTGATGTCATTAACTCTGAGGTGAGAGTGATCTTCAGACCCCTTCTCCTCTTCTTCATCGCTGAACTCTAATGTTCATCATCCTCCTCCTCAGGTCTCAAACGGGTCGGTTCCGTCCACCACAGCCAGACCTGCTGACACCGCCTGGGAAATGAGAAGATCTGTGACATCATCACTGGTGGGTTTCTGTTTGACCCGATCAGCCTATCACAGTCCACCTTCTCTGAGTCTGGACCTGCCAGAACCCTGGACCAGTCTGGACTGGACCCAGCACCAGCAGTGTGACCAGTGGAGGTTTCTGAGCAGAACGAGACCTCCTGATGATGACGATGAAGGTGTTGTTTACTTGTTCACTGACTGGTTTTAGTGGAACATTACTGGTTCTTGTTCAGGTGAACCAGTTCATGTGGTCCGGCTCAGCCAGTGAGAAGATGAACATTTATTTACATTAAAAGGACTCCCCGATGATGTTGTCCGCAGTTATACGTCTTCTGCCCATGTTGCTATGATACATCAGCATGTCGGCCATCTTGGTCCAGTTTAAACTGGGATTGTTCATCTCCTGTCAGCAGGTGGGAGGAAGGACAGGTCTCTGTAAATGATATCATGTGTTTTATGAAACATGAATTTATACAAAATTCCTGGAGTTTGTGTTTTTTTTTAATGTAATAAAAAGCTGAAAATGTAATCGGTGTGTTCATGTCTGAACAGAAAAAGCTCAACCTGTCACCATGGTGACCCTCATGTTTCCCCACTAACAAACCACACTGACACCCACCAGGCAGCATGCGGGGTGAGTCAAGCTCCAGCGGGGGTCCTCACTCTACTCTAGCGGGGGGTCCTCACTCTACTCTAGCGGGGGTCCTCACTCTACTCTAGCGGGGGGTCCTCACTCTACTCTAGCGGGGGGTCCTCACTCTACTCTAGCGGGGGTCCTCAATCTACTCTAGCGGGGGTCCTCACTCTACTCTAGCGGGGGTCCTCACTCTACTCTAGCGGGGGTCCTTACTTGTTGTTTTGCTTATGTCAAACTCTCCAAGTGGAAGCAGTCATCACAAACAAACTTCTTTATGTTTCACAGAGGATGAGGATGAAGATAGTTTCCTTTACGATGAAGTCTGCGTTGTAGGGTAGAGCAGGACGTCACAACCCAATGTTGAAATGTCCAGTTTGACCTGCGGATGTCTTTGGTTGCTGCTGGTCACCATGGAAACTAACTGCCTGTAAAATCTGAGCCAGTAGTTCCTTTCATGGCGCAGGAAAAGCCGCTGTGTGCGGTGTGGGAACCTCCTGACCGCCTCGCTGTGTGGATGGACAGATGAATGAACAGAGGTGTAATTAAATCATCATCTTTCAGCTCTTTCTCAAAGTCTGTTTCCTCTTCCTCCTCTCTGAGTGACATTCTGCCAGGAGCCTCAACTCTGCCTGGACTTCTGCCAAGAGGCCCCCCGGGGGGCCCTATAGGGGGCCCTGGGCCAGAGACCCTGATGCATGGTTGGATCAAGCATGGGAAGCAGGTGGAAATTCTGCAGGTCTGTTAGCAAAAACTGTTAAAACATCAGGAATCCCAGCGCTGCTCAGGTTCCCACTGTGATAGTCATCATCTTCATCATCTTCATCAACCCTTTAGCTCGTCCAGGAATCAGACCCACTCTGTCTCTGTGACATCACGTCACGAGGCTACGTTTAGGTCACATGATGCACCAGTAACCAATGACTGGGTATGTTTGTGGGCCAGCGGTTGGTTGGGGTAAACAATAATGATGATGATGATGAGGAGGAAGCCTGTGCTGCAGTGCATGCGGTTCTGATGAGTCCAGCAGTTTGTCAGAACCAAGGTGACCCTGGGCCGAGTGGGAGCTACAGATAAATAAAACAATAACGAGCAACAATACGGGTGTGATGAGGCTGCCAGTAACGATCCATTAATCCCAGTTTAGTCCAGGAGCAGAGCTGGAAACTGCACTCTCGATTACCTGTCAATCAAACAGAAACACCCGAACGAGTCAGAACTGAACCAGACCGGATTAAACTGGACCAAACTAGATCAGATTGGACTGAACTATTTTTAATTGATCCCCTGAAAGGTTCTGGTTCTGATACAGTTCTGATAGTATGTAGCAGAGTGATCAAAGAAGTTATACTACTACTACTTTTACGATTATCCCTACTACTAAGACTACTACAACTACTGCTATTGCGACTACTACCACTACTACTACTTATACTACAACAACTACTACCACTACTACTACTTATACTACAACTACTACTGCTTATACTACTACAACTACCACTACTAATAGAAATACTTCTAATACTGATAAAACTATCACAACTACTACTACTAATAGTTATACTACAACAACTACTATCACTACTACTGCTTATACTACAACTACTTATACTACTACAACTACTATCACTACTACTGCTTATACTACAACAACTACTGTCACTACTACTGCTTATACTACTACAACTACTATCACTACTAATACTTATACTACAACTGCTTATACTACAACAACTACTATCACTACTACTGCTTATACTACTACAACTACTATCACTACTAATACTGATACTTCTAATACTGATAAAACTACCACAACTACTTCTACTAATACTTATACTACTACAAGTACTATCACTACTAATAATTATACTACTACAACTACCACTACTGCGACCACTATAACTACTACCACTACTGATATGATTACTACTACTACCCCTGCTAATACTGATACAATTACAACTACTACTACTATCACCACTAATTATACCAACACTACTACCACCATTAATACTACTACAACTAGTAATAATACTATCACTACTAATACTACTACAACTACTATTACTACTGCCACTAATAATACAAATACTACTACAAATACTACTATGACTACTTTAACTACTACCACTACTACAACTAGAATACTATTACTACTACCTCTACAAATACGGATACTATTTCAACTACTAGTACTACTACGACCACGGCTATTATTACTACTACCATTAATTATACTAATACTACTACTGCTACTAGCACTACTACAACTAGTACTAGTCTAGTTCTGATCTGAGTTCTACTTTGGGGCCTGGTCTGGATTCTGGTCTTGGTCTAGGTTCTGGTCTGGGGCCAGGTCAGGAATTTGGTTTAGGTTCTGGTCCTGGTCTGGAAACCTGGTCTGTGTTTTGGTATAGGGCCTAGTCTGGGTTCTGGTTCTGGTCTGGAGACCTGGTCTAGATTCTGGTTTGGTGCCTGGTTCTGGTCTGGGTTCCAGTCCTAGTCTGGGCCCAGTCTGGAGACCTGGTCTGAGTTCTTATCTGGGTTCTAGTCCTGGCCCGGAGACTGGTCTGAAGACCTGGTCTGGGTTCTCGTCTTAGTCCGGGTCCTTATCTGGGGCCTGGTCCTTGTCTGGTTTGTGGTCTAGGATCTAGTCCTGGTCTTGGTTTTTGTTTGGTTTCTGGTCCTGGCCTGGAGCCTGGTCTGGAGACTTGGTCTGAGTTCTGGTCCTGGTCTGGGTACCAGTTTGGCGCCTGATCCTGATCTGGGTTCTGGTTCTGGTTGGGATACTGGTCCTAGTCTGAAGCATGGTCTGGAGACTTGATCCTGGTTTGGGTTTTGGTCTGGGTCCTGTTCTGGTTTCTTATCTGAAGCCTAGTCTGGAGACCTATTCTGGGTTCTGGTCCAGGTCTGGAAACCTGTTCTGGGTTTTGGTCCAGGGCCTGGTCTGGGTTTTTATCTGGGGCTTGGTCCTGGTTTGTGGCCCAGTCTAGAGACCTGGTCTGGGTTCTGGTACTGGTCTGGATCCTTATCTTAAGACTGGTTTGGAGACCAGCTCTAGGGCCTGGTTTGGAATTTGGTCTGGGTTTTCATCTGGATCCTGGTCTAAATGCCTGGTCTAGGTTCTGGTCTGGGGCTTGGTCTGGGTTCTGGTCCTGGTCTGGAGACTTGGTATGGCTTCTTATCTGGGCCCTGGTCTGGGTTCTGGTCCTGGTCTGGAAACAAGATCCATATTTAGCTCTAGGGCCTGGTTTGGAATTTGATCTGGGTTTTCGTCTGGATCCTGGTCTGAATACCTGGTCTAGGTTCTGGTTCTGGAGACGTTGTCTAGGGTCTGGTCTGGATTCTGGTCCTGATCTGGGTTCTGGTCCTGATCTGGCAACCTGGTCTGCAAACCTTGTCTGGGTTCTGGTCCTGGTCTGGAGACATGGTCTGGGTTCTGGTCCTGGTTCTGGTCTGGCGCCTCGGTGGAGCAGCGTCCTTCTGTGGAAAACCTCCTCGGACTGGGTTGGGTCCGGACCTCAGCTGGATTCGTGAAGTACCGGAAGTTCAAGGGTTAAACTCCACGTTCAGGCTGTGTGTGTAAACGGACACCGCGCGCGCACAGCCGACCCCGCCCCCGCTGACACCGCGGCTGCTGCAGCCAGCGCACTACCGGGGAACTTCCTTCAGTGTCCGAGCGGAGCCACGCGGGACGAACCGGTCCGGAGACTGGACCGCCAGGCGCACCGAAAAATTTACATCTTTTTAAGCACTTTTTTCCACGCTCGCGCCTCTTTCCTAAAAAACAACAACCTGAAAGGCGCGTGCGTAAACCTGCGCGTCTGGAAACGTATCCCGTGGACGCGCACGGACGGAGAAGGGTCACCTGTCGGACTTTGGAGGATTTTCTGGCCCAGTTTTTGCCATGGACCCGCTTCAGCTGATGGTGTTGGTGATGGTTCTGATGAAAGGGAGCGGGGCTGCCGCGAGACCACAGGTCAGTTGGTCCGGTTCGGTCCGTTTGATTAAAGTCCAGGACCGAACCGGAAGTTGTGCTGGTTGAAAAGAAAAAAAGTTCTAATATTTCAAACTTATTGATTACTGAGGCTTTAGTCACGTGAAAAGAAGCTGCTGCAGAGCCAGTTTACCTTCATCATGAGGATGAAGAGCGCTTGTTTTCTTCTTCGCTGGTTTCTCTGCTGCAGATTAAACTGATTGTCGTGGTAATATTGGTAAATATGGGGTGAAGTTCTAGATACGCATCACTCAGGACCCCGCCAGTGTTCCTGGGCTTTGCTTTCCGGTACTGTTTGGCTCTTAGTCTGAGGAACTGGACCTTCTGGACCTCCTGGTTCCGTCCCACAAGAACTGGACAGAACTGCACACATCAATACTTGGTTCTGGTTCTGGTTCCTTGGTGTCAAAGAGAAGTCTGTCTGAGCCGGAAAAAACCAGCAGGAGGCCCCATGATGCTGGATCGGCCAACCGGCCAACTCAGAGACCCGTTTACATGTAGACAACACATGTTTGGACAGGGGACATAAAAGACATGAGACTCAGAAAGACATCATCACCACATGCACACCATCACCACGTCAACATCATCACTATGTCAATACCACGTGCACACCATCACCACGTCAACACCATCACAACGTCCACACCACGTGCACACTATCACCACGTGCACACCATCACAACATCAACATCGTCACCACGTGCACACCATCGCCACGTCAACATCATCACCACATGCACACCACGTGCACTCTATCACCACGTGCACACCATCACAACATCAACATCATCACCACGTGCACACCATCACCACGTCAACACCATCACCACGTCAACATCACCACGTGCACAGCATCACCATGTGCACACCATTACCACATGCACACCATCACCACGTCAACACCACGTGCACACTATCACCACGTGCACACCATCACAACATCAAAATCATCACCACGTGCACACCATCACCACGTGCACAACATTACCACGTGCACACCATTACCACGTGCACATCATCACCACGTCAACATCATCACCACGTCAACATCTTCACCATGTCAACACCACGTGCACACCATCACCACGTCAACAACATCACCATGTCAACACCATCTTCATGTCCACTCCATCACCACGTCAACACCCTCACCACGTCAACATCATCACCACGTCAACACCATCACCACGTCCACTCCATCACCACGTCAACATCATCACCACGTCAACATCATCACCACGTCAACATCATCACCACGCCAACATCATCACTACGTCAACATCATCACCATGTCAACACCATCACCACGTCCACACCATCACCACGTCAACATCATCACCATGCCAACATCATCACCACGTCAACACCATCACCATGTCCACTCCATCACCACGTCAACATCATCACCACGTCAACACCATCACCATGTCCACTCCATCACCACGTCAACACCATCACCACGTCCACACCATCACCACGTCAACATCATCACCACGCCAACATCATCACCACGTCAACACCATCACCACGTCCACTCCATCACCACGTCAACATCATCACCACGTCAACATCATCACCACGTCAACATCATCACCACGCCAACATCATCACCACGTCAACATCATCACCACGCCAACATCATCACCACGTCAACATCATCACCACGTCAACATCTTCACCACGTCAACATCATCACCACGTCAACATCATCACCACGTCAACATCATCACCAC
>JBAMHV010000010.1:24847-37494 GCA_037177535.1 Pseudomugil gertrudae
TGATAATCTTGAATTTGGAGCATTATCAGTAAATCCCGGTGGTAAACAAGTCTTGTTGCCATGGAGACTCTAATAACTAGTCTTGAAATAGCAGGAAAAAAGATGCGCAGAGAGACTCCTGTGTAACACAACTTCTGCCAACGTGAAATTATTTTTGAACGACCCAAACTAAAGCTGATGTCTTCTCCTATATTACAAAAATTACAAAACATCACGACAGTTAACACAGAGCTACTGTTTGCTGCCACCTAGTGGCACATTCCAGAATATAAACTTACTTTTACAGTAAGCAATAATAACACAACTATATCATTGTTGTTTTGTGCTTCAGTGTAAATTTAGGAAAATGCCACTTACTTACTTACTTACTTACTTAAATAAGGAAAAAATATAAAGTAAATAATAATCATAATAAAGTTTTATAACACTGATCTTTCCAATTTTGACTATTATGTTATCACTTATTTCAACCATTTGCTGAAAAAACGTTTTTTCTATAGTTTTGTCCAAAAACAAATGGACAAAACAAATATTATCTAATTGTTCTTAGTTGTTCTTGTTAGTGTAAACACTAACTTACCCCCAGATGTGTTTATAACACGATTTTTAAAATACTATTAATCCATAATTTCTCTAAGAAGCAGTAGCACCGATGTTAGCATAAGTTAATTAACCGTTTTTATATTAAATGCTCAAATCTGGCTTGTACACAACATTAGCCACCAGTGTAATGCTTGATAACTATTAAACTCTGTATGGAAATGATAAATATAGCGTGTATTTAGACTTAAATCTCCCTGTATGTGTTGGGTCTGAATGTGGCAGTCCCTACCCGTCAAACCGAACCGTCCCCGTTTGTTCGGTATCCACTTTGTAATGATCCAGGAGCAGTCGAACCACTTTGTCGTGCCCGTTTCGAGCTGCGATAATCAACGGGGTGGACCTCTGCCCGGCCAGCTGGGTCACATAGCCTAGGAGGTACTGGGTCTCCGTCTCCGAGTGGTTCAGCAGCAGAGCGGCCAGAGTCAGGACGCGACCCTCGCTTGCTGCCTTGTAAACGTAGCCGGCCAGAGACTCCATGGAAGACCGACAGGGAGCCAGGATCTCTTTTTCCTTCGCGACTGTCGCCCCCAATGTCCACTCCTCCTAAGGAAACCGCCTCCCATTAAAATGTACACACGAAATCCAGTACAAGCATCGAAAAAGATACGAACGTGGAGATCGTCTAGTTTAGGTTTAAAAATAAATATTGTATATCAAGAGTCCAGTCGCAGTGAGCTAGCAGATCGGCTGCTCTAACAGCATTAGCCGCTTGTTTCAGACCTCATCACTTAAATTTAATGCTTTGTATGTCATTTAAAGTATTTTCTGTTCGGGGGTTCATTCTTACAACTAACAAAGTTATCCAACGCCAAAAGACGAAAGAAAAGAACTTTCACCCTCTACAAGAGGTTTTCCGGAAGTTGTGGTTCAACGTAAAAAACCCTCCGTCAGAAACTTTGTCCGGTAATTAGCTGTCCTAGATTTAATACATAGACACATATTAAGATTACGCTGACGCATAAACACCTTCGATAATAAAGATAGTAAAGAGTAGACGCCGTATTGACCGCTACTGTTCATAGACTGTATATAAAAAGAAATATTTTAAAAATAAAATAAACAGGAACGTGCCAAAAAGGCAAGAGGGGGCACTGTGAGAGTGAGGGTGAGAATATCACCTGAAACCTGAATTTATAAGCTTCACTGTCTATCTGTGCTACCCTGTCAGAACAGAATACTCCACAGATTTATGCATGTAGTTAAAACATTTTGTGCGACCAGTTGTTTCAGTAGTTTTAAAGATCTTTAATCTCTAAAAATTGCGGATTGTGATTTTTGGACGAAATGAAGTAGTAATAATAAGAGTCATGTTAAAGTCAAACTTCAAACAATTAATGCAGGCATAATGATTCGACAGTGTAAAGAATTCCATATATATTAATGCATAATCATTCCTGTAGGAAAATATACCTTTATTGACAGGTTATAAATATAACATTTTAAAAAAAAGATTGACATATATAGAATTTACAGTTGTATATTTGAAATGTGCCCAGTGGTATCAAACTTCACAATGCATCTGGAAAGAAAAAACATAAAGAAAAAAAACCAAACTTACAGCAAAAGAACAACTACAGGTGACCGTAGAGCCATAATATATTACATTCCCCTCTTTTTTATAGACAGGTTGATTGGTTTGCTCAGTAAATACATTTTAAACATTGTACAACTTTGAGAACAACTTTATTCTCGAATCTAAGTTGTGGCTGACAAAACATTTAACAGTTTCCACAACACTAACCATGCAACCTGCACCTTGGTGGTGGCAGCAGCGTACCAGACGGTGATGGAGGAGGTGCTGCTGGTTTGACTCCTTGATCCAGAGCTACACTCCCTCTCCACAGTTACGCTCAACCAGTAAAAGACGCATACGCTACCACCACGCAGCTTTTGTATTTAAGAAACTACTACAATTCTAATTTCCCTCTGGGATCAATAAAGTATTTTTCATTTACATATATGTGTGTCGTTTCTTTTGCAAAATGCCTATTACACAGTATTATGGTATCCCATATGTATATCAGAAAACTATTACTGCTAAGCCCAATATGAATATTAAAACTTACTGATTCGTGTGTCCTGTTTCATAGCTACATGTATGACGTTTACAACAAAGAAACGTTGTGAAAATCAATTTAATATTCAGCGAGTTATAACTGATTAAACGCACTGACGCCATACGCTGAGTGGAGCGCCGACCGGTCCAAGATGGCGGCCCCACGGCTCGTCAGCGCCAATAGGAAGCAGCGATCGATGCGGCGTCCACTCTTAATTATGTCTATGACTACCGCTGTTTGTACGCGGGGAGGACGACCAGTCCAAGATGGCGGCCGCATTTTTTACGCCACAGCAGCCAATGCGGGCTCTGAAACTAGCTGTATTCTGGTTGATTTAATTAAGTTTTTTCACAAAAAGTTTTGTTGGTTTTCATTAAAAGAAAGGGTTTCATAAACAAGCTTTATTACATTTAAATTGAGCTTTTGGGTAGGGTTTCAGATCGATGTATCTGTCTTCGATTGTTTTCTAAACGGTGTTATGACGTATTGGATGCTCATTGGCTGCAGCCCACACTGCTGATCTGTGAACTGTTTCCTGTTGTTGTTGAGTTTTGTGTTTCTTTTATCGTTGATAATGATTTGATTGAGCTGGATGTTACTTTCATATAGATCTCTTAGCCTGTCCAACTTTGTTATGGCGCTTTTCAAAGGATGGAAATAGTCTCCAGTTACATATCGTCAATCGTCACCAAGGTTTTGCATTTATCAGGAATAGTCGATAATAGAAATGTCCTGAAAAACAAAAAGATGGATGAAAAAGCGCTAGAAGTGTACGGTAAGTTAAAAAGGATCTGACATACTAGGTGGTGTTCAGTTTTTGCTTGCTATATTTCTAAACACCAACTAACAAATCTACAAAAACAAGAAAGAATATAGGGATTTTTTTTGTTACGTTATTATACTCAAACAAATGGTAAATAATTAGGGCTTTGCAACCTGTCTCATATATTTAAAAGAAGACCGTAAACTTATCAAGACGTTTATCTACACATGTATAAAATGCGTAGTATGTGTTTATTTACTTTGCTGAAGCTGTTTCTGGAAAGCGTGACAAAAAAAAAAAAAACACAAGAGTACTTAAATGAGAGTGGTGAAACGTCTTTTGTAGACTTTTATGGAAATAATGGAAGCGAAAGAGACGTTTTTCCCTTTTCTTTTTAATGCGGAAGACAAGTGGTTCATGGAGCTGCCACCATTTTACCACCTGAGGCCTGTTCCAGAAAGCGGGTTCAGCTAAACTCTGCCCCAGAGGTTGATTTACCCAGAACCTGCTTACTAAACAGCTCCAAAACAGCTGATAACTTTCAGTTTAATCAACCTCCTGCTGGTAACCCAGAGTTAATGAGCGCGCGCCGCCATTATAAAGCCCTGATCAATGGATCGCCGAGTTCATGATCCACCATGGAAACTACAGGTGGAAACAAACTGAGGGTTTAATGTTGTTTATGAAGAATTCAAACCAGGACCCTGTTCCAGAAAGCAGGTTATGTGACATAACCGGGTAAGTTTAGGAGTAAGGCAAGTTTATTTATACAGCACCTTTCATGTACAGGACAACTCAAAGTGCTTTACATTGAAACAGAAAAGCATAAAAACAGCAGAAATCACAATATAATGATAAATTAAATAAAAAGTCATTAAAAGCAGATTAGAAAAAAATACCGTGCTAATTCATTTATAGGTGCATGAAAAAAGAAAAGTTTTCAACCTGGATTTAAACATTTCTACAGTTGGTGAAAGTTTAATCTCCACCAGCAGTTTGTTCCATAACAGCTAAACCAGTCTGGTTACTGGTCTGGTTACTGGTCTGGTTACTGGTCCGGACTCTGATCTGGTTACTGGTCTGGTTACTGGTACTGATATGCTTCCGTTTTCCAGAAGAGTTGTTCATTTTTAGAAAGATTTGGAAACCTCACAAACCGTGGGTCAGCTCTCACAAAACACATTCTTGCTCTTCGATTTTGTGCGACAGGAACATTTCTGTACAGTAATTATTTTTGTATTTAAAAAAAAAACTACTATCTGATTTTCCCTCTGGGATCAATAAAGTTTTATTTGTCTATCTTGTTTTTATTTTACCATCTTTTTTGTATCTATTTCTTGTTCTGTTTTTATTGTAAAGTGTCCTTGGGTGTCCTGAAAGGCGCTTTCAAATAAAATGTATTATTATTATTATTATTAAAGTATTTTCCATTCATTCATTTTTTCATATTGTCTGATGAAATAATTTTTATCCTGGATAATGTTCTTATAACTTTTTGCTTCTTTATAGCTTCTCTTCATGGTTCCTCTGTTTGTTAAGCCACTTTTATATGAGCTTGCACTGATCATTAATAGAACAACCCAGAGCTGAATTTTGGACTTGTTAACCAGCTTCGTCATGCTGCATATCCACATTTTACATGTATGAGTAACGGAGAGATTTCCTGGTTATACTAATCACGCTTTGTAGTACAGTTCTTTGAAACGGGCTTTTTCTTTCTATGCAATATTGTCTTATTTTTCAAGAAGTTTAAATGTTGTTACGTTGGATGGTCTCTGACACTGTTTTGTTATTTTTAAAGATGTAATCCGGTCAATCCGAGACCCAGAGAAACCCAACACCTTGGAGGAGTTGGAGGTGGTGACGGAAAAATGTGTAGAGGTCCAAGAGCTCCGAGAAGATGAATACCTCATTATAATAAAGTTTTCACCAACTGTCCCTCACTGCTCCCTGGCTACTCTGATTGGTGAGTCTGATACTGAAATCACTCTAGATCTTGTGACTGTATAATATGAATAATTTTATTTGTGTGTTTGTGTGTCTCACTGAGCAGTGCTGTGTGTGTGACACAATATTTTGTGTCTTTGCTGCAACAGATTGATCAATACGTGGTTATTTATGTGTACGCAGGTCTGTGTCTACAGGTAAAGCTGCAGCAATGTTTGCCATTCAAACACAAGGTGAGTATCAGAGAAACCTCATTTCAGGATCAATAATTCCAAATAATAATTGGAATTAAATAAGAATTTAATTATTATTAATAAAATAATAAAATTTTTGTATTTAAAACTCCAATTCAAATTTCCCTCTGGGAACAATAAACTATTTTTAATTTAATTTCATTCATTCATTTAATTCATAATAACAAATTAATTAAAAATGAATTAATTTCAAATAATTTCTAAATCTTTTTTATTAAGAATGATTAATTAGATTAATTTGGATTTTATTACCTTGCAATTACTTTGGTCTGTTACAAACTGCACCAGTTCATGCTGTATACTACATGCTGCATGCTATTCAATTCAACTTTATTTATACAGCCCAGTATCACAACACATTTGTCTCAAAGGGCTTCACACCAATCACACAACAGCAGACATAACACACAATAAACACAAGTAATAACTACACTAAACTAAGCAGACATCCTGTCCTTAGACCCTCCTTCTCAGTAAGGAAAACTCTTAAAAAACCTCATGGAGCCCACTCTGAAGGAGAGATCCTCTCCCAGGACGGACAGGCAGATGTGCCTAGGACTGTTATCACCTAGCTCATCTACATTCTAATAACAGATCAGGTTTGTAGCCTGCAGCAGGTGGTCTTCATCTAGACAGGGGAGTGGGGCTGGGTAGGGGATCAGGAGGTCCAGGGGAAGTGAGGGTAAGGGCCAGGCATGTACATGCTACATATTACATGTTGCATGCTACCAGCTACAACCTTGATGTTAGTAGGTACATATTACATGCTGCATACTTTATTTAGCATGCTATATTACTGCATGCACATGCTAGCACTGAGATGTGGGTTAACTGTTACTTTAAAGTTACTTTATTCAGAAAGTGGTCAACATGACTGGAAAAGTCTTATTTACCCGTAAGGAATCAATTGTTGTCTCTATTTCTCTGTAATTATGTAGTGTCTCACACAGATATGCTCCTTAAGGCAGATTTTTTTAGATCCTTTCTAATTTTCATTGAAATTCTAGACAACTTGCTTCGTGGAGATCTGCAGCCTTCAGTTTTTAGGTTAGCCATCATCCTCGTCTTTCTCTTTTTTTTTCAGCTGGAAATTTACATCTCGGAGGGAACTCACTCTACTGAAGAGGACAGTAAGTTTGGACAATAGTTCAAATAGGATTCAGTGTTAGTAAAAATCTATATACAGCATCAAGGTGTGTTGACGGTTTTATCCCAGAACAAATAGAATGTAAATGGTTTTTTTTTAATCAAAAACTATGTTTTTTTTTTTATTGTGAGAGCATCAGTCTTTGTTTTGAGATTAATATTCTAAATATCTGGAGAGTCCTTCCTCTCCAGATATCCTTGCTGCTGTTCAGTTATTCTCAACCTCCAGTTTAGTTTTTACCTATGAACAGGTGCCCCGTCGGCCATTTTCCTTTTGCTCAGACACCTTTCATGTACAGGACAGCTCAAAGAGCTTTACATTGAAACAGAAAGAAATTACAATAAAGAAATTAGAAAAATAAAGAAGCTAATTATAAGTATCATTAAAAGAGGCTAAATGTAGCTATCCACTAAATGTAACAATAAAAATAATGAACATAAATGTACATCCTGAAAAGTGAATTGATTTCTGCATCTCTGTCGAGGGACATTTATGATCTATCGGATGCTTTACCCATTTTAATATTAATATTGTTTTGTAAATAATCTTCTAAACGTGGGTAAAATCTTGGTGCTTTTTTATCAGCTTCCACACTGTGAACATCTCTGTAGGTGACCCCTTACATAGACCCAGTAAAATGCTCCGATTTCCTGATGTCTCCCATGTTTTTAGTGAGTGGAAACGAATCATCCAATGATTTAGTAGCTGATACTCGATCCATTCCTCAGTGACTGACTATGATGGTTCCTGTTCCTCTGGAGCTGCATTAAAACCTTATCAGTCACCTTAAAATGGTAGAAAGAAAGCTTCATGTCACATTAAGAAACCAACAAATCTTTATCCTGATCCTTTAAAATGCCTGGAAAGATTTTTTATATAAGTTTTAGGCTGATGGATTAATTGTAGAAGATACAAAAGAAAATATATAATGAGAAATAGAGGTATATTTTAAGGTAAAACCCAGGAAGAGGTGATTGTTTGATTTACATGTAAATAATATGAAGTTCTTTGTCCTCCAGTTAATAAACAGATCAACGATAAGGAAAGAGTGGCTGCCGCCATGGAGAACCCCAACCTAAGACAGATTGTGGAGCAGTGTGTGACTGAACCAGACGACTGACCAGTTCTTCATATGTGCACGTCCACCATGAATAAAAAGAAAGGATAAAAGCTGGGCTCAAACATTGTGTTGACTTCCTCACCGTTTCTACAGGATGTCGAGTTAAACAGCAGCGAGTCTTTTTTGAGGTGGATGATAAGATGTCTTCTGTTCTCCACCTTTAGTCTAAACATCATGCTGTGGAAGGATCTGCAACTACAAACTGTTATTTAAATGTTTTCCTATTTTTAGACATGAAATGAATGAGGTCATTTTCTAATATAAAGGTAAAATATTATTAAAATATTAAACGTATGTGAATTATCTCATGAGAAATAAGGTTACATTTTCAAAGATTAGCTCACACCTTTTATTTCCATTCCTCTTCCTCAGAGGCTAGATGCTTCACCCATGCAGGGTATTACTGTCTGGGTAATTATATATATGTATTGATGGGAGAAGACAATGCGGTTCTGAAGTAACATTAGATCCAAACCCTTTTTATACACTTTGATCCAAACCAGTTAGGATTTATATCAGTGAAAGATGCTCTAGAACAGGGACCGGAACAGGTCCACAAGGAGGTTGGATCAGGCCCGCCGGATAATTTAAAAGTGGAAAAAAATGCGTAAAAGACATGAAATAAATATTTTTAATTCACTGCAATTCAGTAATATTCCGCTAGAGGGCGCACCGAAGAGGTTTTTCTAAGCTTTATTTAGCCATGTTGCCTATGAGGTTTTACTATTTTGGCTGCATAGATTTGCCTTGTGTTCGCATTTCGAATATAAAGTGCATTTTGTATTAATGATTTCTCGAATCAGTATAGTAATAATAAACTCTGATTTCCATTTTAATGGCTCAATGTTTTATTTTCTTATTTCGGTTAAGAATATAGCCATTATTAATGTTGTCAAAGGTAAAGTATCATTAATCACATGCAAAAATAAGTAGTATCTAGCTTCTAATGATCTCATTTATTTATTACAGACATGTTCTATAGATTTAAAGCCCACTGTCTATACTTTATACCCCCTGATGCTCTTTTAGGGTAGAATCAGGCATAAACATGGGCATTTTGCTTGCCCAAAATGGATCGGGGCCTATTTTACATGCAAAAACATGTAGTATCAAGCTTTAAATGGCCTCATTTAAATATTACAGACATATTCTATAGATTCAAGGTACACTCTGTGTACTTTATACCCTCTGATGCTCTTTTAAGGTAGAATTGAGTATCAACATGGGCATTTTTGCTTGCCCAAAATTGATCAGTGCCTATTTTACATGCATTTTTGCACTACTTTTTTAAGTTAAGACAGTCAAAGATGGCTCTTTTAGTTCTGCAGGTAATAACTGCCATTGGTTGAGAACTTTAAATGTTTTTGTTAATAAACACATTTGAAAGCAGTTCTTACTTGCAGTTCATATCTGTATATGCTACTATACGTTGTGAATATTGTACTGAAGCTTGGTTTTAATAAATCGTGAATCAAATCGAGATCACATTAGGCAGAAAAAATCGCAATTAGATAATTTCCTAAAATCGTTCAGCCCTAGTTTGCAGCCTAATCTTTGTCCAAAACTTTATAATGTGTGACCACAGGATAACATCTTTTTTTCTTGTTGATGTCATCAGACAGGCTCTGTAATTTTGTGCTGTAAAGCAACAAGGTTTTTAAAATTCCATTATATTTTCTCCTCACATTGCAAATATGCATCTCAATTAGTCTTTTTTTCTTCACAGCAGCTGCATAAAACTGCTGATGCAAAGTTGATGTTGATGCACAACACCATACATCAGGGATCTCCAAATCCGGTCCTTGAGGGCCAGTGTCCTGCAGATATTCCATGCTTCCCTGCAGCTACACACCTGATTCAAATCAATGACTTTTTAACAGACTTGACAACAAGCTGTGGAAATCACTTTCATTTGGATCAGGTGTGTTTCAGTTGGATAACTATAAATACCTGCAGGACACTGGACCTTGTGAACTGGATTTGGAGATCTCTGCCATACATTAAATTGAGCAGCTTATGGCACCAGTTATGATCGAGCTAAGCATATATTTGGAACTACTTAGTCTTAAACCTCTCTTTTGGCTGCTTGGTAACCTTATCAGTTCCAGGACACCGGCCTCGAGGACTAGATTTAGACATCCCTGCACTAGTCTAATTGTATGTGGAAATTTCATACAGTATAAGACCCAGGTTTGTAGGACTTGATATATTATATGGGCTACCTGTCCATCCATCCATTCATTTTCTACTACTTATCCGAGGTCGGGTCACGGGGCAGCAGCCTAAGGAGGGAAGCCCAGACCAGACACATGGGCTACCTGCCATCCTGCAATTGTTATGGGCAGGTTTCAGGTGTGACAATAATAGTGCATAGACCACCTTAAGCAGTGTTCTATGTACAAGCAAACTTTAAGGGCTACATAGAAAGTCATGCAGCTTCAGTGCAAATTTCTGAAGATTGTACTTAATTTTTTCTGCAGCAAAATAAGTAGTCACTATTCGCATAATTTCTGTAACGGTCTCTTCATAAGGTGCCAACACATTTAGGGCTCTATCAAGAGATTTTTTTTTAAAAAATAGCAATGCATGTTTTTTTCCTGTTCTGTTCTATTGTGTTTGGTTTTATATTGAGTTTATTGCATTTTCATGTAAAGCACTTTATAACTTTGTTTTGAAAAGTGCTCAATAAATAAAATGTATTATTATTATTATTATAGTTGTAGTTAGATACAAAAGCAGGATTGTCCGTGATCATGGAGTCATCACTAAGCCACAGAAAGCATCTGCCATCATAATTCCCTTTTATGTAAAGTAAATAAGGCCCTTAAGCGTATAAAGGGGGGACCTATACTTTATAATAATTATACAAATAAACGACACATTAACCCATCGAAATGTAGGGACTATTTATAATATCCGTTTAAACTTTTTTTCATTCCAACAAATGATATTTTCAGCTTCATTTTCAATCCACCGTTTATTACCAGTGCAAAGAATAATACAGTACTAAGTTGCCATAACGACTAACTTTGTCAAGTTAGCTAACTGAAATACAGCAAAAATGGTCATTGTTGTTAACTTTAAGCACCATTATCACTTTCATGTTACTTCCATATAGTCGTGCCACAACAAAATTTAATAAAATTACCATAAATGTGACAATGACAATAACAAAATCTTGTCAATGTAGCTCGGGTATACAAATTTCAACAGAGTTTTAACGGTAAACTCCGGTGTTTCTTCTCAAACACAGTTTATGGTTCAACTGCCATCCAGGTTGTCTTCAACCGGTCGTGTAAATGCGTGAACTCGCACATAAGCTAAATTTTCTAGATTTTTTGCCATTATAACACTTGTGTCATCTGAGTGGCTTATCTTTTACCCCTACCTTTTCTCCCTTCTTTTAGCCGAGCCAAATGGTGTGTTAGCTAGAAGCTAATGCTACAAAACAATAGGGAGGGGGTAATGACAAGAAAAGCTGCTCATCCCTGTTAGAGCTGCTAATGCTAGTGGCTACCGACTCTGCTAACTGTCGGTATAGAAAGGAAGCAGTTGAAAGCAAGACATTTGACAGGTTCATAGGCTTACCCCCAGAATCCACAAGGGCAGCGCGGGGGTAAAACGTTGACATTGCTCGGATGTTTGCTGCCTTCGCTCCCTGTGTCCCCCATGTCGGTCTTCAGTGACAAGCTGTCCGTGTAGCAGGTGAATCCGTGGATGCAGTACGGGCCTCGTATTTGCGTTTATTACCTCTTAGCTTTGACAAATATACGGTCGATTCCCCTGTCAAAATATTCTTCGGAGTTTCAGCATAAAAAAGAACAATTTGCCGACACGAGCGGCCACTGACTCCGTAAAATTTAAACAGATAACGTCGACGTTGGAGCCGTCAAAGCCGACTATGTACCGAGCCACCGGGGGACACTGGGCCGATCAGCTGGAGTGAGGAGCAAACCACTGGCTGACAGGGGCAAAAGTGTGGCGAGCTGGAGGAAGGAAACTTCTGATGTTTTTTTTTGTTTGTTTTTTGTTTTGGTTTGGTTTTTTGCCTAACAGATACTATAAAAAAATATTTTTTAAAAAATATTTATACAACAATGTTCGCCCTAAAATGCTACTTGAGCTCCCGAAATGAGTCAGGTTGAAGTTTTTCTTAGAACTTTATTTTTATGGTATGACCCACACAAAACTGCCCTCGTGCATCATACAGAGCACTGCGAGTTTATGGCATTGTTAGTAAATGTGAAGTAGATTGAATTTAATCAGTATTTCCTTTATTTTGAACAACTGCATTAGTTATATTTTATGCTGAACATATTTTCTGTCACCACAACCAAAGTAACACTTATTGAAATAGTAGCCTCTTTATATAAGAAATGTGATGAGTCAAATATTTTGTCCTCTACAGTTTAACAATTATTAAAATCTCAATCTTTCTGTTTTCAAAGAGCAAATTGTTACTGTAAGAGAGACAAAGAAGTTCTTTTTGTTTGTTTGTTTAATTTGCCTTATTTCAGTAATTGTGCATAGGCTCTTTGTTCTGCTGTTATAGTAGATAAGTTCAATCTCCTTGTACATATCATTTAACCTTTTTCCACACTTTGTTGCTCTGGACTTTTGATCCTAAGTGCTTTAAATCCTCATTACTATTACTACTATGATAGCAACATTAATATAGGAATGCTGCAGCGAGGGTTCTGATGAGAACTAACAGAAGAGATCATATTTCTCCAGTTTTAGCATCTCTTCATTGGCT
>JBAMHV010000010.1:54143-67639 GCA_037177535.1 Pseudomugil gertrudae
CCCCCCACCCCTCCTCTCCCCCTCCCCCCCCCTCCCCCCCCCCCTCCCCCCCCCCCTCTCCCCCGACCTGGTTATATTTTAGGCAGTGGATCATGGCAGGATGTGTTCATAGCACAGGATCTTTTTCTGACTCAGGCTGTTGCAAAGGTGTTATAGAATCCAGCATAGCTGAAGAAAGCTCATTTTTTCTGCTTTTTATATCTGTACATGTTATTTCTATTCTCAAATTATTAACATTAAGTTATAGTTGCACCCTACTAGTTAATGAGCAATGTTCATATTTTATCAACATTGGTCCTTTATAGCAGAAAGAAATAAGCAGTGTTGCAGCTCAACATGTGGAGCGTATTAAATGCAGCTGTAATGTAAACATTTGTACAGGTCTGACTCTGCCTATGGCCACTGTGGACATCAAGAACCCAGAGATCAACAATGTGCGATTTCACAACTCCCACGGTAGTCAGCAGCCGTACCACCTTAACAACGTGCTGAGCCACAGCGGCCTGAGCCGGAGGGACAAGAAGACCAAAGGCAAGAAGAAGAAACTGACCAAGGCTGACATCGGCACACCCAGCAACTTCCAGTGAGTCACATCTCACACACACATTCATGCATTTCCTCTCATCAAGGTTTTGATCCGTGACATATTTTTTAAGCTAAATGTTCAGTTAACATTGCAGTGTTGTAAACACGTTGCATCGGAGAGGATTCAGTCTCCCTACGTGCACATGCTCAACAGCTGATGCATATTTCCATGTTAATCTGTGTATGAGCTCACTGCATCTCTGTCCCGTCGTCCTCAGGCACATCGGTCATGTGGGCTGGGATCCAAACACAGGTTTTGATGTGAGTACCCCTCAACCCACACAAACGCACAATAGTGACCTGTCTGGTGGCTGCATGATAAAAATCACACAATGGGCTCTTGTTGCTTCGTGCCCATTTTCACAAACATGTCACAGTGTGTGCACAGACAGAATGTTCCAGAGCGGACCGGGGTTCATGCTCATTAACGGGCTCTGGGCAGATGGTTATTAACATGTGAGATGAGTACTGATTAATTCAGGACATCCCCCTTTTTTGTGAATGATTAAGGCTTGAATATGCTGCTTCTGTACACCCCCTTAGTTCAAATGTTTTTACTTATTTTTATACTTTGTAGCCTCGTAGGAAGGATATTCTTTCACATTTCTCACAGATATTAAATTAGTTTCTGCAAACGGCAGTAGGCTGAGACATGTTTGTGTTGCAAAAAGCCACAGTAATGTGGATATAGACGAGTAGTTTTGTTCCTCATTTGACATGCAAGAACCTGTGAGATTTCTCTAATCGCCAACCAATCACGTAAAAAAAGAGGAAACTGGAGCTCTTCTGCGTGTATCAAACAGCATCTCGTATGGGAAAGAGCTTCTGAGAGAGCTCCCTAAAGGTGAACGTATGGATGACCAAAGGTTTTTCTGCTAGTATTGCCATTCTTTTTCAACACAAAGGCCAGGAGAAATGTGTAAGTACCAAAACTTTATAATGTTTATTAATGACTGTATGCACTGATGGCATCAGTGCTGTCTGTGGAAGGGATGGTGCAACACTGCATTATTATATCAAAAATTATTACACGTTTGAGGCAGCTGGAGCCAGTCCCAGTTCACAACAGGTGAGAGACGGGGTACACCCTGGACAGGTCGCCAGTCTATCACAGGACCAACACACAGAGACAACCATGCACACACACACTCACTCCTATGGGCAATTTAGAGTCTCCAATCAGCCTATCCCCAAGGTGCATGTCTTTCATCAGCCCTCTGAGAACCCACGCTAACACGACGGGGAGAGCCCACGCTAACACGGGGAGAGCCCACGCTAACACGGGGAGAGCCCACGCTAACACGGGGAGAGCCCACGCTAACACGGGGAAAACCCACGCTAACACGGGGAGAACATGCAAACTCCCCACAGAAAGATTCCCAGTTTGACCCCCGCTATATAATTAATATAATATGCATGCTGCCAGTCACTTGCATTAATACGCTGTTCTTGCCATCTACTGGCAGAAAAGCTTCACATCTACACTAACCTGAATTGTGTTCAGGTACGTAAACTCCAGGACATCCGAACAGAGAGAAAAATGAACCCTGGAGGCAAAATTAAAAATAGAAACTAATGAAACCTCCGACATGAATACAATGTGAAGTAGACTGTTCTCATTTAAACAGGTTTGCATGGTCAGTTCATTGTTCTCTGCTCACACCAGCATGTTTGGACTTTATCGGGTAAATAGGCCAGTTATAACCTGCAGTCATGACTCAGTTTGACATTGTTGCCACTTTCCACCTGAAATATGAAAAAAAAAATTATTTAACAGCGATGTTGTCTATCATCTCTTCTATAAACATCACAGCTCATTTCTAACAGT
This sequence comes from Pseudomugil gertrudae, assembly GCA_037177535.1. Classification (NCBI taxonomy): domain Eukaryota; kingdom Metazoa; phylum Chordata; class Actinopteri; order Atheriniformes; family Pseudomugilidae; genus Pseudomugil; species Pseudomugil gertrudae. The sequence goes on from JBAMHV010000010.1 coordinate 56,557, forward strand.
GCACACCATCATTAATAAACATTATAAAACTGCTGTTTCACATATTTCTCCAACCTTTGTGTTGAGAATGAAGATGGAAACTTTACCAACTTAAGACGATGAATTAAGGACGTGTTGAAATGTGGAATTTGCAAACGGTAGAAGACATGTCTTTCCATCCCCAAAACAAATGCTTATCCATACACTGACTCGCCGTTTCAGTCACACAGGCCATAAAGTGGGTTTCAGAGGTTCTTTCTGTACAACATGAAGTTTGGTTGTACACACAATGCATCCCATTCATCATCTCATCCATCAGACTATGTAAGTATTTTAATCATCAGCTCCTATTTAATGGCTTGATGGGAATTTCTGAAAGCAGCCATGTCTGCACTTATTCCATGTAATACCAGAATACCACCAACTTCAATCTATGCTCAGTAAGCTATACACTCCTGATCAATCACCAGCCAGCTGTGTGGGGTACTGCAGCACCTCTGTAATAAGAGACTGCATCTTCAGAGTTCCAGTGCTATGGAAGACATCATGCCAGGTCCCTGTGCAAAAGAAAAGTTATCCGGGTGAACCAAAGGACTACACACCTGTAGCTTTTTCGGTCATGGAGACTGATCCTCAGACGCTTCCTGTCCCAGGTGGCTGCATCACATAACCCTCTGCAGTTTGCAGACAACACAATCTGAGGCAGCTTCCCTTGTTGCATGGATCAGCAGCTATCAGTGTGGTGTCAGAGTGTCCGATGAGCGCCACGGGGAATGGCCAGCTTCATGTACAGCATCTGCAGAGGTTTTCAGGTGACACGGTTATAGCCTGTACACAATGCAGAAGATGTAGTCTGCTCCATGAGGGAGAACCATCTGCTGAATGCGAATAAAACAAAGACGGGGGTATTGAACTGGGGTCTGCATTGAGGATATAGTGGTGGGAATTGATGTAGCATGTGGGTAAGTGGGAGTTCATCCACTAAAAGGGATGTTGTGTATAAGAAGGGTCTGAGTTGTCTGTACTTCCTGTGGTGACTCTGGTCCTCCAGCACAATACTCCACATGTTTTATGAGTCTGTTGTCACAAGTACCATCTTCTTTGATAATTCAGTATCCCTTGTGGGTTTTTTAAAAATGTTTTTCTGATTGAAGCGTATCTTTATCGTGTGTGTTGTGAACAGCTGAACAACCTGGATCCTGAGCTGAAGAACCTGTTTGATATGTGTGGCATCTCAGAGGCTCAGCTGAAGGACCGGGAGACGTCCAAAGTCATTTACGACTTCATTGAGAAGAAAGGAGGAGTGGAGGCGGTCAAAAATGAGCTGAGGCGGCAAGGTAAGCCAACACACACACACACACACACACACACACCTGCTGCCTTTTAATGGGTCAAGTTAATGTTTTATTAGTGGTCCCAGGTTGCGGAGCAGAGCTGAGCTTGTGCTCTGTGTGTTTATGTACTGAAGATGGTTAGCACTTATCATAAGGAAATGATATGAAACATGTCGTCACACTGTTGGATTAATTCCACTTTTTACCTGGTTGTGATGACTTACTGGTAAAGGAGGGACAAACTGACCATCAGGGATTTTACTGGTTAATCCTAATCTGGTCCTCATCCAACTCCTCTTGTCTCCCACTCCAGCACCTCCTCCCCCTCCTTCACGTGGTGGTCCCCCCCCTCCTCCGCCACCACCTCACAGCTCGGCTCCACCACCACCACCTCCACCATCCAGGGGGGGTCGTGGAGCTCCACCACCACCTCCTCCTCCTCCATCCAGAGCACCAGCTTCAGCTCCTCCACCCCCACCCCCCTCCAGACCGGGAACCCTGGGAGCCCCACCTCCCCCTCCTCCACCCACCAGGGGAGGTCAACAGCCCCCTCCACCTCCCCACCACCACCACCAGCCAACCCCCCCTCCGCCCTCATCCTCCATTGCCCCGTGTGCCCCTCCGCATCTTCCCATGGCCCAGCAGTTTCCTCCGAGCAGTGCCCCCGGACCACCTCCTCCCCCGCCTCCCCCTCCTCCGCCTGGTCCCCCTCCTCCCCCGGAGCTGGATGGCGTCAGTGGAGGCGGGGACTCGCCTCATTCTCCGAGCCCAGGCGGGAAATCGGCTTTGCTTGAGCAGATCCGAGGAGGAGCCCAGCTGAAGAAAGTGGAGCAGAACAACCGAGTGCCGGCCTCCAGCATGGGACGAGACGCGCTGCTGGACCAGATCCGACAGGGAATCCAGCTCAAGACTGTAAGCATTTAGTGATTATTCCCACATTACATCCACAAGCTAAACTCTCAGAGGCCCGTTAACCCTGTTTATATGTTTAGTTCCTCCTGGCTGTAGCTCAGGAGGAAGATGAGTCCTCTTCCAACTGGAAGGTCAGTGAATCAGTTCCAGGCATCTCCTGACTACATGTCTCGAGGCCCTTTGTCCGGTAGCTCTTACCAACAAAACAAAAACAACCACATATGTGTTGTAAGAGCCTTATAATGCACAGAAACTATATGACAAACATATTCTAACATGTTAGCCCAGCACCACAATGAGCTAGCCTTCCCACCAACACCACCGCAGGAGCAAAGAAAAGGTACAAACCACACTAACAAAGACATTTGCAAGTCCTCCCGAGCCATCGCTGTTTATGTAGCAAAAGACGGTCTTAGCTGTAGAAAATGATTCTTGGTTATTCCATCCTCTGTCCCATCACTTCATTCAGCCTGTGATGCCCAGCCACAAAATTACAACGTACTTTCATCTGAGAGCTCATTAAAAAATTTTTCCTGTAAAGATCTCTGATCAGGCTGCAGCGGTAACGGACTGATCTGTGTTTTTAGGTATCAGACCATCCAGAGTCCAGTCCTCCAACACCGGCTCCAGCAGCAGGCATTGTCGGTGCGCTCATGGAAGTTATGCAGAAGAGGAGCAAAGCCATCCATTCTTCAGGTGGGTGCTGACAGACGAAGTGTTGAAACTTCAGAAATTTAATACAGAGCATAATGTCTTTGCTCAAAAAGAGGGAAGAAGTTTACATTAAAATAGTAAATTGCAGTTTAATGTGGTTTTACATTCATTACTTGTTTCCAGAAACCACTTTAAGGAGAAATCGTAACCACTCATTGCAAAAACAGGTTTCACCAACATATTAGATGTTGATCAAAAGTATTTTATAAATGTGAATCTAACGGATGAAAATATTAAAGCTTGAAATAATAATTAAGTAATTCCAAGTTAGTAAGTCATTTGGTTTAAATTGGATATATTTGTGGGCTGCACGGTGGTGTTTGTTAACTCTGAGGCCTCACAGCGAGTCTCTAAATTATTATTATTTGCTGATACAAATATTTTTATCCAGGAAAGGATTATAAAGAGCTAGTTATTACTATAAATAATTAATTAAAAAATGGATGTATGTTTAAAAAAAAGTCACTGAATATAGAAAAACTATGGTAATAGTATTTGGTAATGATAAAATAAAGATATATACACACACACACAAGTATATAATATTTAGTTGCAAACTTTCAAGCTACTAGTAACATAGTTCCCTTTTCAGTCTTTAATTTTTCATGTCTGTTCTCTTTTCCCAGACGAAGACGAGGATGAAGATGAAGATGAGGACTTTGAGGACGATGACGAGTGGGATGACTAGTGAAAATGTCCCTCAGCCACTCCCTGTTACCCTGCACCCACCGCTGGCACCACAATATCACTAAAAATCCTTCCAGAATCTAACTACAGTTGTAATTTAAATGTTGTATGAATTTGTTGTATATTTATTTCTCTTTTTTTTATTCTAATCAATCTGTGCAATACCTCAGCTGTTAAACTTAGTCCTCCTCCCTCATAGTTAATACTCTGCTTCCCTTGTATCATTAAAAAGCACTTAAACCGTCATTCAGCTGCAGTTCACATCACTAACTGATAAAAGAAAACACTCCACTGAGGGGAGTCGGAGTCCTCATGTGTTCTTTGGGAAATATTTTTTTACTCCCTGCGTCAATCCTCATTTGAGATGCATAGAAAAGGGAAACATCTACCACCCAACTGGCAGGGTGCTCTTTGTGTTCGATAGTTGTTGGTTTAAATGCAAAGTAATACTATTTTCCTAACACATTTCTTTTCTAACCCTTTGCATTTCCTACTAAAGTGTAGTTTAGCTTTATGTTAAAATTCGTAATGACCAAAATGTGGCGGCTTGGTCGCCTCACATGAATTTTCTTTTATGTAATTAAAGCTGTTTATTTGCACACAGTTTCTATTACTGATGGGGGTTTGTTTTTCATGGTGTGTGTAGGTCTGTTTTTATTTGTCAACACATTAGATGAGTAATGGCAACTTTTAGCTATTTTATAGCATCCAGACGTGATTCCAAACATTACTGACGATGTTAAGTTAGTTTAAAAAAAGAAAATCTGAAACATTAATTCACACTGTGCATTGGTGATATGAGGGGATATTTATTATGTCTACATGTTCTTTTGTAACATTTATCTTTTTCTGCAGGAAGAAGAAAGTTTATCACAAAAAAAAATAACTGCTACAAAATATTTCACTGTTCCATCCCTCCATCAGCATATGAGTTTATGCAGTGCAACTGTAAATGCGTCCTTTATGGAAAGTAAAAGAAAATGCAAATAATACTGAACCAAATGTGACTTTTCAGAACGGCCTCTGGGTTTGGCTTTGCTGAGGTTTCCGTTAACAGTGTAAAGAAATAACCAACTGTAGTCGACTGTCTGAAAGCTTTGTGTCCTCCAGTGAGGCTTAATGCTGCATTAATAAATACTGACATGAAACCTGTGAAAAGGGTCAAGAGGGGGGGGTTCGATGGAAATACTAAGTTATGTACCTAAATAAATGTTATTTACAAGGTTTGTCTGGAGTCTTTTGTAATAAATTAACTTTTTTTTAAAACAAGCTTTATTTTCTGAAGTCAAATCAGACTAAACTTCCTGGTTTAGGTCTGGATTACCAAAAGGATTCATATTTTCCAAATGCTGCAAAAAGGAGATTCTAGTTTACATACACTTTCTTAGGCCTTTTTGGCAGCACCTACAGTAAAAATGCAAAACTGTCTACTAAAAGATTGTCTTAACAAGTTAAACTGTCAAATGTGAATGAACATGGGTTAAAATAGATCTAGAGTAAAAACTACATTTATCCTTTGTCCTCTGCTTATTTGGGTTCAGGACCTCATTTGTAAAATGTGGCGTACATCAAATATAGGCAGCTTTTGGCATTTATAAAAACTGGAAGAATGTACGCACCTCCACGCAAACTGACCAGGCGTACTTACAAAATCTGAACAAATTTGGAGAGTGAATTTAGAGTTAAGTGGCTTGTGAGCCAGTTCCAACTGCCTCATACGTCACACCATGCCAGTCAGAGGGCTGATGAAGGAAACAGTTTACACATCTGCATCTCTCTAAACATGGCACTTAATGACAATGTGCACCGACCACCACGACAGCATGTCCCCTGATCTCTTCCACAGTCAAGAGTCCACTTTGCATTTAAAACTGCCTTAAACAGGTGCTTGCATAGAAACAAATGCTCTACGGGACCCCCCGCATTAAACTGTCCAACTGAACGGTTACTGAAGCATCACCATGACAGATTTATGAAAGCCATTTATTTTATGCCATCACATGGAACATCCTGAAGACCTGCAACACAGACACAGTCAATCAGCAGCTACAGAGACAGCAGGCAGAGTGCATAGAGCCTCACCAGGAACATCTTTAGTAGCCCTTGTGGACCTGGCCTTTGCTTTGCTGAGACGGCGTGTCGTGGTGTGGGAACACCGGCCCCTGGGGGTCCACCGATTCTGTTGGGATGTAGACAAACTGGCTGAACATCATCCTGTGTTTCTTATATTGTGCACGACTTTTGTGAGCATAGACTTGGTCCTCGGGAGACACCGGAGTGAAACTGGGTTCCTCGTCATTGTCGTCAGATGAGTGCCAGCTCCCCTGTGCAGACTGGTGATGGACACCTGCAGAGCCACGTTGGCCATCCTGCTGAGACACAGAACTAAAACTGGTGTCACCTCCAGCAGGTTGGACGCTGGAATATCCAGAAGAGCCAAAACCAGACTGTCCAGCAGGTTGGTATCCACCACTGAAGTAAGGTCCTTGGTAGGTGCCTGAGAACCAGAGTCAAGAGTCAGCATCCAGTCACCGCTCAGCTTCAGCTACTCAATCCAATTATGTCACCTTACCTGACTGTGGAACACAGGTGATGCTTCCAACCAGCAGGAAAGAAATCCACAACACCCTGCAGACACATCATGAAGGTCAATACATTCCATACCAGAGGGTTCATCTCCACTCAACATACACCATCCAAAAGAGCTTCACTGCACAGTATAACACAATGCTGCTTGTTGCTCCAGTCTAAAACATTAAAAGCAGCACAGAATCAGAACCACCTTTCACAAGTTCTGCTGGACTCACCTCATTCTGAGAATTCAAGCTGTAGTTGAACACTTAGTCTCTGAATTGTACCCTACCTACAAACTACACCAAGTTCAATGCATTCCAGCTTCAAGCTGCTGCAGCTGCTTTTATGTGAACCTCAGTGCAGCAGGAACTGATTGATCAGTGAAAACAGCTGCTGCTGCACCATGCTAGCTGCACTCCATCCTGACCCAGAGTTTCCTTTTAGCTGTAGAGTTAGTTCAACATCCTTTCTGGAACAGCCCCCAGTCTGAACTGAACAGACTATAAACTTTATGCCCACCTGTGCATGAGGTGCAATGATACCATGCTGCTTTCCTATTGGTTACAAACATATCATGTCTGGTAGCAGCGCAGCATTTTCCCATGAAGCTAAGCTTTGTCCAATAGTTTAAATGGGCGGATTCAATTTAGCTTAGCATCACTTCTCTACAGTTACAGAGTAGCAGGAGTGTGTTGGGGGTTGTGGAAGGAGTAAATCCCTGAAATGTGAAGTGATGTTTCACATGAGTGAGAGAAAAGGGAGATGTTTAATTCCATCCTGATGGACATGTGGAGTGCAGGGAGTGAGAAACTGGTGTAGTATAGTATATAGTACATTCTCACCAGGATCCTAGTTACAGAATCCTGGACGGTAGTCTACGTAGACTCTTGCTAGTAATTCCAATGAGAAGTTATGGTAGTCCAGACAGCCAGAGACAAAGACATGAACCTGCTTTTCAGCCTCTGCGAATGAGAGGGGGAGCTTTTATGGAGAACAGTTATACTAAAAAGTTTCATATCTATGTAATGTTTTTACTTTAAAGTACTTCCATCCATCCATCCGTTTTCTACCGCTTATTACCTGAACGGGGTAGCATCGTGCAAGAGGCGAGGTACACTTTGGACAGGTCACCAGTTCATCACAGGGCCAACACACATAGACAAACAACCATGCACACACACACTCATTCCTATGGGTAATTTAGAGGTGCACAACACCCATGCACCCCAAGGTGCATGTCTTTGGACTATGGGAGGAAGCCGGAGTACCCGCAGAGAACCCACGCTAACACGGGGAGAACATGCAAACTCCACACAGACTCCTGGTTGGATCCCCGCCCCAGCCAAGCTCGAACCAGCAACCTTCTTACTGTGAGGCCACAGTGGTAACCAACTGCACCACTATGCAGCTTACTTCAGAGTATTTTTGCATTAAAATCCACACTTATACTGAAATTTTTGCACTTTTAAGCTGCAGTGTGTAAGATGTGTGTGTAGTTAATATTCAGTGGCTGTCAGCAGCCAAACGTCTTCCAGGCATAAAGATATTTTCATGTGTGAGTGAATCCAGTATGTGTGTGTGTACTGCCTTCTGTGGTGCTTTTAAGGTGTTACTTACCCCAAACAGTGATCCAGCTCCTGTTAGACAAATCTGCTTTTGCAGTTTTAAAGCTTGTCTGTCCATAAAAACGATGCATTCATGTGGATCCACTGTGAGCAGATGAAGATGCTTTATTCTGAGAGATAAAAAAAAAGATTACTTTTACTTTAGAAAAGTCATTAAAGCCCCATAAAAATTCAGTTTTTATTCCCCATAGAGCGGTAATTATCTTTACTGTAAGACTTGAAATATGACTAAAACTCATAAATGCTAACATCTGTTATTTATTAATACATATTCATATTAATGAGTAAATTAGATACAGATGAGTTGTTTAAATATCATATATTGAATATATTTCAATACAAACTATACGAATGATACAGTAAATGTAAAACCTGAAAATTCTGCATTAAACCAGTAAAATTTTAGGACATTACATCATGATCACCATGACTACCATATGACACGGAGGGAATATGAACGTTTGGAGTCCAGACTGCCATACAGTCATCACTGGTGTTTTAAAGCAGGGCAGTGGAAGATGAGAATGGATGATATCAGAGTATGAAGAGGTGTTGGTGGGTGAGGAAAGATTTATGATGCCAGAATCTGCAGGGTGAGTGGAGCAGGTGAACAGTGTTACTCCTCCTCCATCAGCAGCTGTTAGCAATCAGACATTTCTGAACTGAAGGTCTTAGGAGAGCTGATGTAGTGGTTTGGGGAGGTTCTGGTGGGATTGGTTGGGCCACACTGGTTTTTTTTTAAGCCTGTGTGTGAGAGACATTGGAAGTCTGCTTGCATTTTGTTTCAGCAATGAAGTAAGTAAGCTATTTGTTGATTATTGGACTGAAGATATTCATTTTTTAAAAACTTTTTATTTTTTTTAGGTTTGTTTGGATTTCTGTTCTGCTGGTTGGGGGTGTGGCCTGTTTTCCTTCAAAAGGTGGTAAACTTGCACCATTTAAACTCCAATGTGCAGCCAGAATTCACCTGTGCAGCAGAAGACCACTGACTACCTGAATTCTTCCTGCAGATGGACCCAGTAGCTGGAGGAGCAACCCCACATGGCCCTCTTCCCCCTCCTCTCTTTCCTCTGAACCAGGTCCATTCAGGTCAACTTATGAGAATCCTCCTGAAGAATCCAGCCGTTTTGCTGGTTTTATCTTTCCAGGACATTATCGTGACATAAAAGTGGCTAATGACAATAAAGATGATCAATTGTGGGCACAACAGCATGCTCCTGAGGATGGTCAGTATGGGAATACAGGAGCTGGGCATTCATGGAACAATGCCCCTGGTTGGTTTGTAGAGGAGAACTGGCGCTCTCTTCCCAGTGCCAATGAGCCCATCTTCACTGATACGTCTGCTTTGGATCCAGTCTTCTCTCTCAACGCACATTCAAACTACCTTCAGCAAAGGAAGGTGGTAACTCGGGCACAGTTCACCCCAAAAGGATTGCACCACCCCAAAGTGGTTTTTACAAGGTCGTGAAGCTGAAAACAAACGTGACTTCTGAAGTTTATGGACAGAACTGCTGCACTGATTTTTGGTTTCCATTGAACTATCTGCATCCTACTTTTGGAAGTATGAGACTAACCTAGGGGAGTTGTGCTGCTGAAATTTCCCTTAATAGCTCGGAATAGGACTGTCCTGTTGGCTTAAGCCTTATTTTGAAAGGTGGTTCTCTACTGTTTCATTATATTCGGGGGATTTTTTTTTTTCTCTTTCAATGTACAGTTATATTTATTTAAATAAAGCTCCACTGTGGTGACACGAGACCGATTCAATGAAAAGGCATGATTTAAAAGAAGCAGAATAAGGGGGGTATGCAAATATCTTTTCCAGGAACCATTAAACCTTTACTTCAGTGCAGTAAAACTATATATTAAGTATCTGTAACTGCAATAAAGTAACAGTTTTATTGACTTACATTAAAGTTAGGAGGTGGGATTAGGGATGTTATGCTCGAGCAAGTGTCAAGCATGTGACACGGAAGTGTTTCGAGCATCGTCTCTGAGCAGGCACCTGCTCCGGAGCAGGTTATGTTGCAGGTTAGTTTGCTCCAGAGAGGATCCTGAGCATGGCATGTCCGTTTATCACTATATAGATAAACAGCAGATCATACAAGGCTTTTTTTCGCTGTGAGAGGGTGATAAGGCCACGTATTGATCTGCTCACGTATCCAGACGAATATTTGAGAGCGCGTTACCGCTTCACAAAAGACTCTTTAGTATATCTGGCTAAGCTTCTGAAACCCCACATATCCAATCTTACGAACCGTGGTGCAATTCTCACTACAGAACACGTTCTGTGCATTGCACTTTGGTTCTTTGCTACAGGGACGTTTCTGTACAATGATGCAGAACATGTGGGGAAAGCAACTGTATGCAGAGCTGTCCGTACAGTGTGCTTTGCACTAAAACGGCTCCTGCACACATTTGTACAGTTTCCAGGGCACAAACCGCTGCAGTTAATCAAAGAGGAGTTTTACAGAGTAGCAGGTTTGTCCTTTATGTGTGATGAGAAACTCATGCTAATGTCATGTATTCATATGGCCTGTGTCCATTTACTGACACTGGAAGGGTATACAGTATTGACTATTATACCATGGCTATACTATGCTGTTCATTGCATGGTCAGTATGTGATACACATTGTTTAACACAACTTTTTCATATAAATGACAGGGCTCCTAAATGTGATAGGGTGCATTGATTGTACCCACATCCCCATCAAAGGCCCCTTCTGTAAATGGAGACTATGTAAACAGGAAATCTGTCCACAGCATCAATGTACAGGTAACTAATTCCAACCCTGATCCAAATCTGTGTCATGGCCACAATTCTCATCACCACTGTCATCTGATTAGCTGATTAGTGATGCAGCCCACCTCATCACAAATGTGGAGGCTGAATGGCCGGGCTCTGTACATGATGCAAGGGTCTTCTGAGTCACCAATCCGCCAGGCTCTTCAACAAGGTGAGGTCCGCATTGCAGCATATGTCTGTTGTCTTATTGTAGTGGTGTTATACGCTTTACTCTTTACAGGACAATACACTGGGTATCTGCTGGGGGACAGAGGGTACCACACGTTATGACACCCTGAACCTGGACCACAGACACGCTACAACATGGCTCACAGCAGGACTAGAGCCAGGGTGGAGATGACCATCGGCATCCTGAAGGCCAGATTCCAGTGCCTGCATGGCCTCAGAGTCAGTCCGGAGAGGGCATGTGACATAACAGTTGCATGTGTTGTGCTGCACAACATTGCCACTCTAA
>JBAMHV010000010.1:67739-101474 GCA_037177535.1 Pseudomugil gertrudae
GACCAGAGTCAGCTGCCAGAAGAAGATCATTGGTGATTTTTACTAATGCTGTTTCAGTGCTATGGAGTGGGCGGAAAAATATGGAATGCACCTAAAAATTGGGGCTCTGACAGGAAAACAATACATTTTTCCAATGTTCATGTCCGGGACATAAGTGGAGGAACATTTCTTAAAGACTCAATGTTTTGTTTCTGTATTTTCTTCTCCTTCCTGTATTGTGGTCTTTTCATTTTGTTTTCTTTCCTTTCATAACTCCCTGTCATCAGAAAAAACTTGGAAATGTGTGTGTTTGGATCAGACTATGTGACCTTGGCTGTGCTTATCTATGGAGAGCAGAGGGGTTATGAAATAGCTGGCAGGGGAGGTGGACTCAAAATGCAGGCCAGAGAAGACAGAGCAGGAACAAATGTTTTAATAAAAACAAAAAAAAAACTCAAACCTTAAATAACAAGCCACAACAGGGAAACACAAGGGAGGAACGCAACTGAGAAAGGAAACTGAAAACCAAAGAGTGTAAATACACTGAGGGGATAATAAGGAACAGGCAAAGTGAATGAGAACAGAAAAAGGAGCAAAACAGGAAACAAAAGACAAAGAACAGAACGTACAGAATACCATTTCTTTGGTGTTATATAAGAAAAAGTAGAAGAGCCAACAAAATAAAACAGGAAACCAGAAGTAAACATGATGGGATTGTAAAAGTAAACCAAAGAGGTTAAAGCTTTTCTCTGCCTCTAGTGATTTATAACAGTTTTTATCATTTAAAATGAACTTTGGTCCAGAGAAGACAGCAGTACTTCTGAATCACATTCTCTGTGGCTTCTTCTTTGCATGATGGAGCTTTAACTTGCATTTGTGGTTTTCATGGTGAACTGTGTTCACAGACAGGGATCTATGGAAGTCTTCCTGAGCACATGTAGTGTATTTTAGTGTGGAATCGTCTCTCTTTTTACAGCAGTGCTCCTGAAGAGGAGTGTACTGTAGAGGATCTCAGGCCTGCATAATTTCATATTGAGGATTTTTTCTGATATTGTTCTCATTACATGTCAGAGATGCTGCTTTCAGTTGCTTTTTATCTATCACAATTACTTTGTTTTTGTTCAGTTTTCACAGATGTATTGCTGCCATCAGATTCCAATGATTTACATCTGATATGTTGTTTTTGTTTTATCAAGAATAAAGTCTGGGTGGATGAGATTGGAAATAACTGCATCCTGTTTATTTGCATATTGCAGTCACAACTATTTTAGGAAAGGAGTTGTAAATATAACAATCCATTATATGTTTTAGAGACATATACATTGTGTGATTGCATTTTTCAGTTCTTTGCAGTTAGTAGCTAAAGTTTATTTTGTGGAATTATTCTGATATTAGATGCAAAACTGAGACTAAATTTGTTAATTTGACAAAGCAACAGTTATTTATTTTTAAACCTCATAAGAACAAGATTATAAATGCATATAAATATACATATTTTTAAATGTATGAATCACTGATATACCAACCTGGAGCTGTCCTCCGGCATTGACCTGAGAAAGAATACATACTGAGTTTAAAAGAGAAAAATGTGAGATCTAATCGTGGACTTGGACTAGAATTATGCAAAGCTCCCAGATTTAAGACTGAATTCCCAATAAGCTGAGCTGATTCAAGACACATCTTTAGATGAAGTCTGTGCTGCAGCTCTCAGGGAACATTTCATGACACAGCATTTAGCTGAAATGTTTCATTGACCCAAGACCCACATTCAAGTTAAAACTCTGCACGGGAAACAGCATGAGCACCTCTATGATGGCGGCATATGTGCAACAGCAGGTGTTCACATGAATGAACCATAGTTACTGTTACTCCAATAGATTAAATGATATGAAAGCGTGATAGCTGCAGCCATAAAGTGTTTTATCTTATTTAAAAGTGGAGTTTTAAATTGATCATGCCTGATTTGTTTTGTTAAAGCAATCTGTTGTTGGTAAGTATGAAGCGGGTGATTTTAGGGGACTGACAGCAACAATACGTCAGCCTGAGTTAAATGAATGCTTCCTAGAAATATGATTTTTACATTGTTGAGTCTTATGACTTGCACCAAACTGGATAAGTTCACATTTTGTTGACTTGATTATACCACAGGAAAATTATGTTTATGCATCAAAAGATAACCTCGTGCGTTTATTTTACGTCTTTTCCCTTTAAATTCAGGGTGACAGCTATTTTATTTATCATTATTTTTTTTGCTCTTTAAAAGAAAAACCCAAACAGCTGACATATTTGAATGCCTCTCACAGTCATCTGGCGTCTGCTCTGCTAAACAAGCTGCAGCTGAAGGACTTTTGGACCAATCAGATGGGGGGCTGGGCCAGTGTGTGAGTCTACAAAGCCAGGTTCCTTCCACAGAGCGCTTTGTTTCAATTCAAAGAGGCAGAACAAACGTGTGTAGAAATGATGTCTTTTATTAGGGTCGCTTTATGCTTTTTTTGTGGCACTTTTGCAGCAACAGCAGCTGCTCAGAAATTAAATCCGAACATCATTCCTACAGCCAGCAGGAGTAAAAATCAGAGACCATACAAGCCTCAACCTCAGCACCCTGAAGGTAAGTGTGATATATATTTTTTTATGTCTCAGGAATGCTTAGATGGATGTAATAGCCGGATGGCCAAAACTTTTTTTTCTTACCTGAAGTGCTGTTTGTCATAAATGTTTCCATTTAAGTGAGTTTAGCAGAAACTTTGAGACATTTTCATTTTAACATAATTGGCTGAATTCTGTCTGTTATAGAGTATTTATTAAACATTGGCGTGTGCTCGTGTCCTGACCATAAATTCATGGAATTCTTCCCATAGACTCTCCAATGACACTGAAACGGATCATTTCTGCATATTTTCCATGCAACTTTTCTTTTTTCTTGTGAAAGTTTCATTCTGTTAAACAGGAGCCTTTTGACTAGTCAAATCTGAAAGTCAAAGGTATTTTTGTTTGGACTATTTGTCCCTCGACCTTGACATAAAACCTCTGGTTTCTAAATCATAAGCACCACAGCTGCGTAACAAAATGGTTTCACAGAAACAAAGTGGGATGTGGCTGCCTGCTGTGGTGAGATCAAGGTTTTTAAATGAATTTGCCTGCATCCCCTTAAATTATCCATAACAAATGTTGCTTAAATCATGAACAGAGGGAGTCTAAAATAAAACTATTACATGGCCTGTACTATGATTGACAAAGGACACTGGTGATCATAAATGCTGTCTGGAAAGACTTTTGGAAAGGAAGCATGAAGCTTCTTTTCTATTTGTAAATCATTTTTCATGCTGTTAAGTAGCATCTTGGTTTTAGGATTTCTATAGTAAGGACTTGCAAACCCTGGTCAAACTGTTAAAATCTTACAAAAATATTTAACAAAGATGCTTCCATCCCTCTAGGGGTCCAGCAGGGGAAGTACTTTCTCAGTGAACCTCTGTCTTGGAGGTATCCTGACCCACCAGAAGAGGAAAAGCCCCGGTTCCCTCCACATTTTGAGCTGAAGGTCCCGAAGCCGGTTGAAAGCGTCAGAGTGGTTTGTGGAGAGAACTCTGTCCGGGTGGAGGCCAAAAAAGACCTACTGGGCATCGGTAAACCAGTCCTAACTCAAGATGTCACGCTGGGAGGGTGCGCTGCCATAGGGGAGGATTTTGATGCTGAAATCATCATTTTTGAGTCTGAGCTGCATGATTGTGGCAGTCAGCTGATGGTGAGTCTAAATGTTCACACACATTCTGTATCTGACATGACATCATATGCTTAACCAGTCGATTCAGTTATTTCCTGTTTACTGCAACAGAGTTTTATTGTTGCTGTGGTCGACACAAAAAGGGCTTGAATCTGATTTCTCCTGCTTACCATGGTGATGTGCACAGGGGTTATTGGCAGCTGCTGATGGTTCCTCTTAACCCAGAGATGTGAAACTCCAGTCCTCGAGGACTGTTTTTTTTTCTGCACTAATGCCTGATACAAATCGAATGGATCAAACAGGTTATTCCCAACCTATTAATTTCAGTCAGGATGAAACCCTGAAACATGTCTACCACCCCCCTCTCCCACTGGTGGAGGGGTCTTGAGTATGGCCTGCACTGGAATGGGCCCAGTAGTAGTAGCCAGGTCCTTTCCAAAACATGGAAAATTAGTGTTATGCAGGGATGCCATTTCCTTAATGACCCCTTATCTGTGTGGCTAGTTTTCTGCAGTGGGTTCTGCACTTACACTCACAGTTGGGTGTGTTTAAGCAGGGAAACCACATTAACCATTTAGGTTATTGTGGTTTCCTGCTTTGCAGGAAAAGTTTGATGAATGCATTCATGAGATTAATTATACTATACTGTATGACTCATTAATAAAAAATAAAAAAAATCTAGCTCACTTGGCACAATTTTTTAGAATTTACTTCAAAATGCAAAAGTCATGCCTTGTACTTGTGCTTGATGCAACAAAGCAGAAGCAAGTTGCCATAAAACCATGTGACACCGAGGTCAAACTATTTAACAGTATTGCAGAAAGATTTACTGATGTGCTCTTGATGTTTTTTTTTTTCTTTTAAAGGTATCTGACGATTTTTTAACCTATGTATTCAGTCTACTGTACACTCCATCTCCACTGGGAGATGGGTCCATAGTTCGAGGAAGTGCCACATCTGTCAAAGTTGAGTGCCACTACCCGAGGTAGTTTTTTATTTCAGAGCAAACCAGTGAGTCTTAAAATGAAACCATCCATGCAAGCTTTCAATTCAGCTGTTGAGTTAATTTCTTTGCCTCTACTTACCCTTTCCAGGAAACATGATGTAAGCAGTGGGCTGCTGAGGCCAACATGGATTCCGTTTACTGACAGCAAAGAGTCTGGGGAAAACCTTGCCTTCTCCCTGACACTCATGACTGGTGGGTTTCATTTAACTAGGCATTGTTTTCCTCACCATTTACATAAAGTCCTGCAAGAAACCGTGGCAGATAGGACAACTAACTTGTCCCGTCTTGTCAGATGACTGGCAGCTCCCTCGTCCGTCCTCTCAGTTCCTGTTGGGTGACGTGATCAAATTTGAAGCCTCGGTAAAAGAGTTCCATCATGCTCCCCTACGAGTGAATGTGGACCACTGTGTGGCAACTGTTGTCCCAAATATTGACACCGTCCCTCGATACGTGTTTCTTGGAAACAACGGGTTAGTTTGTTTTGGTTTTTTGGTACAGTGTGCTTATTGTTTTAACAAGGATGTTTTATCCAGATGGCTTGAAATCATCCAAAAGGAAAAGAGTCTCTGTTCACCTAAACAATTCAAGATGTTCAGAACTAGAATAATAATCAGGCATTTTTAGACGGGACCTTTTTTTTAAATCACTTCTCCAAAATGGCACCATTGTTTACACCCCAAACCAAAATTTAAAGGATATACACGGTCTCAATGAGCGCACTAACACTACTACACACACTGTTTAAGTGTGTTTACATAGACATTTATGCACTACATTGCAGTACACTACGATACTGAGACACAGCCACAGAAATGTTTAAAGTATAAATGTGAAGTGTTTCAGGGGCAAAGAATTTCCTTTAATTTTTTTAAAATGATATCAACCCTGAAATATCCAGTCTCCCCCCCCCCCTCCCTTTTTTGTCTCAGATTTGGACAAATCTTCATATTGTACAGTAACTGTTCTGCCACCTCCATGTTGTGTTCAGGTGTCTGTTTGACAGTCAGCTGACACACTCTACCTCCAAGTTCCTGCCTCGGACTCGGGATGACAAGTTGTATTTTGAGGTGGAGGCATTTAGGTTTGAACAGGACCACAGCGGTGTGGTGAGAAGTTTTTATCTTTTTATTTTTTAATCGCATCATGTACATCAGGGCGATTCTATTAGGTCCTACGAGGGCTGCAGCCCTTCAAGTTTTCCATGTATGTATAAAACCTGCAGGGCTGCGGCCCTCATAGGACCTAACTGAATAGCCCTGATGTACATGTAAGGCTTTAGCTCACTCTCTCTCTCCAGCTTTACATCACCTGCAGCTTGAAGGCCACAGCAGCTTCTGCACCTGTCAGTATGACAAGCAAGGCCTGTTCGTTCTCCAATGGGTAAGATTACGTTAATTTAGTGACTTGCAAACATTAAGTGGTGGAAATAAATGTACAGCACCCTACAGGGGATGTCACATCAACATCAACAGATTCTCCAGGTCAGACTCCTGATTGTTTTCAGACTATAAAAACTTGGGTTGACAGGTGGAGGGAAGCCAGTGGCATTCATCACGCCTGCTCCTGCTGTGATACAGACTGTGATGGTGATGATAGGAATGAACTGGTCAGGAGGGGTAGGTGCTCCAATGTACTTTTCACAAAGACACAATAACATTATTTCCTCCTATGAATCTGAATAAGGCTTCTATGCTGCTTCATGGCTAATCTACATTAACTGCACAGCAAGTATCAGAAAGATCTGAGGCTGCGATTCATGTTTAACATCTCATACAACACACTTTATATTTGTGGATTTTAAAGTTTAATTTAAGTTGATGATTAAAGTGAAATACTTTATTGTAGTCCTTGGAGATCCAATATTTCACTGTATATTTTACTTCTTTTAGAATGAACCCATGTCCAGTTCTACGTTTTAAAATGTATTTGGTTGTGTTGCAGATACTATTGTGGAACAGGAAAGTGTTGTTGGACCAATTGTAGTGAAGGAAAGACCTCTACAACGGAGAAACTGAAGTTGAATAAAACTTGCACACTGGGTGGACTTGTGTGGTTTTCCTGGTTGTGTTAAAAAATCCAACTCTTGCAAACCTTTCATTAAGTTGCTGGGTTTTTTTTGTTTTTTTTTGTTTGTTTTTTGTAAATAAACTGACAACCTATGGATCTTTATATGCATGCAATAAGGAAAGTTTGCTGTACTGATTAAAACAAATAAAATGATTGCACTGTAGGAACTTGAGTTTCTGATGAATGGATGTGTTCATGTGAAAGTGTGATTTTTATTTTAGGGTTAGTTCCTGGTGATTAAAGGCTTTTTAAATATGAAATGTGCTTCCTAACAAATGCATCTAATGAAAATAAAGTGGCTACTGTTAAATTTTCCTCATTTTGATTTAAATGGATAAAAAGTATGTAGCAAACTAATATCACCCAATTCTGTTACGTCACACCATCGCAGTACTGCCAATGGAACACATGTAATATGATTTCATCTAACAATGTAATGATTAGTAATACACACCTTCAGATTGAGTATTTAAATTTGACCCACAAGTACAGAAATATAAACGCTTGTTCATCATCTGCGATAATGAAACTGTAATTCTGCTGTTTGATCCTGTAGAAGCTTCTGGAAGAACTAAACATCTCTGTGGGTAAGTAGCTACGCTGACTCTCCCCTAGTCCTGATGTCTCCGTCTCTCTGGATCATCTTTGACCTGTGGACTAACTCTTAAACTGATCCAGTTTTTAGCTCGTAGGTGTCTACTCGCTCAAAGTGTCAAATCTGTTGACTACATGTCAAAGTGGTGCACCCAAGTACTGTCCCACTCATGTGTTTGTGTGCACCCTGAACCTCATTGCACTTTAGGTCATTTCTTTGACATAAATTTGAGTTCACAATCAAATGCAGTTCATTTACATTTGCCACTATGGACAAACTGGGATGGGAGTAGCACTGGCTTGTGGCCTACTTAATGACAAAATAATTTGATTACACACATCTCTCCAGAATAGATAAGTTAACATTAGCTTAACGGGGTGAGTTAGTCTGTGCCGCCTTCACTACGTTTTCCTTTTCAGTGTGGCTTCATGCATGCTGAGGATGGGGGATTGGATCCAAATCATGATTCAATGCAATCTGTTGGTTTCCCTTAGCTAGGATATTTATTATGAATTAGCTCAAATTGATGTGTGTGTGAAGTGCCTCGAGATGACAGTGTTGTGAAGTGCCGCTATACAATTACAGCTGAACTGCAAGCAACAAGGGACTGGAGCGCTATAGGTAATTCTCATACCCTTATAGGCTGTCTCACTTCACTAACTGCAAACAGGTGTGCTGGAAAAATCTTGGCTGGATGAGATAAAAATGGTGCTGAGTCAAACTGTCTTTTAACAGGTTTAATACAACAAGAAACAACATGCAGTAAGAGCATGCAGAGAGATCTCTGCTTCATAGAGGAAGATGTTCGGTTCTTTTACCCTCAGCTCCTCCTTATGCGTAAGTGATAATCTATTTTCAGGATGTTGCTAAGGTGCAGATAGCTTAGTCTTGTACTCATAGCTGTCTGGGTCAAACCGAGATCTGTCATCCAAAGGTCACGTTCCGTGGGTCCACATATATGTCATAAGGAGAAGTGAGTGAGTCGGCTACATAAGAAAGAGGAAGCCTCTAAAGACGGCTGTGGTGTCTGGTATGAAAAAGTTTGAGCTGCTAATGCTGAGCCATTTCCATAAAGTTGATCATGCTGTATAAAGTTAACTATGTTGTAAATAAAGAAATAAAGCTTTCATCATGGCGAATCAACGGGGTAATGTAATAATTTCTCACACACAGGAAGGATGCAGATACGTAGATCACAACTGCCCATCTGAAGAGCATGGACCCTGTATTGGGACACAGCTGCTGTCTTGCTGTGAAGGGCCTGCTGCCCAATTCCTCCACAGTCCATTTCACATATCCCCACCCGAGTAGGCAAGGCAAGTTTATTTATATAGCGCCTTTCATGTACAGGACAGCTCAAAGCGCTTGTAGCGAGTAGACTCAGGTGACAAGGCCAGGTCATCATGGATCATAGAAGACTTTCTTTCTATATATATTCTTGACCTACACCTACCTCACTGTGCTGCCGTGTTCCCTCAGCATGGCCTGAGCTTTTGTGGCATCAGCATCCATCACTGGACCGAAAGGAGCTTCCTGACAAACTCATCTTTTCTACCTTTCTGTGTCTCTGGAGAGGGAGAGCGACTTTGGGCTGCAGAACTTCAAACTGAGGTCATGGGATCAAACTAAACAAGAGCATGCACATTGAGTCAAAGACATTAGTCTGCCACATTGAGTTGAGTTAGTCTCGTTTTCATAAGCATTTTTAATAAATTAGATTAAAAAACAAACTAAAAAAACTATGATCAACATTTTTTTAAATTACAAAAGTATGTGATACTTTTTTTAATTTGTGTATTTATTTAAAACCCTCATTTTAAAACCTGTTCGTTGTAGATGTGTCTTTTCTAACTCTAGAGGGAGTTGTTCCTCCATTTGGAGCCATCCAGCACCTATGGCTAAAACATTCCCTTTTCATTATAAATAAAAAGCTATGATGAATACTTGTACATCTTTAAAAAAAACTGTACTTCCACCCTGCAGAAAGTCACAAATGGGTTTTTTCTTTAGCTCTTCTTCTGGAAGCCTGTGTCAATGGACACCTTTATCAATAGTCGCAGTCAGCTGAATTGACTGATGTTCGAGCATCCAGAAAGAAGTAAACCCCAAGAAAAGAGTAAACTCACAAACTGAAGATAAAAAGCAACATAACCATGATTACTGAAATTCTAAGGCCATCGTACAGGCAGATAAAGCAAGCAATGAGGAAGTTCCTGTTAAATTTCTCTCCTGAAATCAACAAAGAAAAATAAATAATAAGGAAGCTTGGGAAGCAACAGGAAGCTGCCTCGCTCCAGTTCCTCTCCTCCAGAAAAGGTCTATAAAAAAATAGTTGATCTATGTCAAAGCAATTATGCATTTCGCCTGCATTCATCTTTACACACCTGAAGTCATCAAAGGAAAACAAAAAGCACATTAGTCCTACCACTCCAGTCCTCTACATATAAACAGAATAAAATGTAAGCTAGAAATGGTGTATCCTTTCTATTTATCATGTTCCTCTTGTTTTCAATCATTTGTCGTTTTTTTCTTCTGTTCATTTCCTGCCTTCTCTTTTCTCCTCTTCCTTTTAGTCCCTTCTCAGATCCAGCATTAACGTGTAACTCAAAAGAGAAAAAAAGTAGCAAGAGGAGCCATGTGTGGACAAAACTTCATTATACATATTATATCCAATAAGCTTCTAATAAAAAAGCACACTGGTTCAGCACAACAATACAGTTAAACCAAATTCTGCTTGTCCTGATGCTAAACAGTGGGTTAAAAAATCATTCAAAAAGCAAGAGAACCAACTCTGTGGACAAGAAATGATTTATTACTGATAAAAACTTTCATTTGGGAAATTACAGTGTTTCACTGCTGTGACAAAGTTCTCTGATCTGCGGTGGTAGACTCAGGATTTATGCAGCATATACGCAGACTTGTGAGTTAAATCCAAACAAATTGGTTTTCAGAAATGTGAAATCTTAAAGCAAGGAGGGCTAACACAGTCCTGTGTTTCCACATAATCCAGATGATGTTGGAAAGAGAAAACAATCAGATTAAAAAAGAAGGAAAGAAAGAAAGAGCATGATTCTGGTTTGACTGAAGAAAATCTTTTCAAAACTTTATCTGAGAGAAGCTGGAGGCGGACAAGGCTGGGATTTGATATGATTTTATTGAGTATTTCATCTCATGTTCAGCAAAAAGATTTCGGCACAGAATAACAGCTGTTTTAAAGCCTTTTGTACTGTATTTTGTTTTACTTCGAACAATATTCAAATACTGGCAAAAGCAAAGTGAGTGGAGCAACAGCGCCCCCTGCTGAGCAATCACATTAAGTTTTATTTTGATTTCTAATTACAACATCTGACTAATATACTATTCAGTAAAAAAAATGCTATCAGTCTAAGGTTATCTGGTTATCTTTTATACGTTAGTCAGTGTGAATTAATGAAGTCAGGCTAAGTGTGTGTGTCAGGTCCTGTGAGTTCTGCTTCTAATGAGGAAAAAGCTTTTAGATTTCTAAGTTATATCTTTTTCTCAGTCAGTTTGGTTTTCAGTTTAAGTTGTACTTTAATCTGTAGTGCACGTTTTGTTCAAAATAAATATAACATGCCATGATGCACAGGGTTCCTGCTGTAGTAGGCCTCCTACTGACAGCCGGGACCCTGTAGGATTCCTGTGTTAGTTACAAAAAGAAAGATTATAAAGTAGTCAACATATAATCTGTTAGCTGTACCACATACCACTCAGGATACAACAGAAATCAGTGTAAACTCAATAAACTTAACATTACTTAATGTCCAACAAGTCACTGTTAGTTATGACTTCATCATCTGTCACACTTTATATTTTCTTTTCCAAACAGAAATATGGAAAATAGAAGATATGAGTGCTGCTGCTCTTAATTAAACAGACTCCCTCTGTTTAGTTTTATGAATAAATGTGGAACCAGGAGGAAAGGAAGACCTTATATATTCATTCCAGTGTAAAGAGGTTTTATGATTTTACTTTGTTTGTTTGACTAACTCAGAATGTCCAAACGACCTGCTTCTCAGTTAGGAAGAGGTACATTAATAAGAAAACAAGTGCAGAGTTTATGAAGGCAATAGCTCTGTTACCAGCAACGACCTCGGAGTCAGTTGATGGACTCTTGGATCCTTTCAATGTGAAAATGTTGAATTTAATGGATGCTGTTGCATCGATAAGAATCAAGAGCACCTTAATGTAACAGAATGGTGAAATAAGAACATGGGAATGCAGATAAGCTGAAGTTAAGTGGAGGAAACTCCGGAGCTGTTGAAACAAAGCCTGCATAATTATAACAATGTGCTGTGCACGGCCAGAGAGCGGTATCTATCTCTCAGGTGATTAATAAGAATGTCAACAATTCTCACATCTGTTTCCTGAAAACCTCGCAAATCCTTCAGCTCAGAGCTCCTTTCCACTGAGAAAGACAATATATTAGCCAACCTTTTTAGTGGAAAAATTCAAACAATAAACAAAATATTTAACAAAAAAAATAGTGTGTGTCCAAACCATATAAATAACTGATGTTGTGTCACAATATAATGAGATTGATTTAAAAATCCTCTAAGTCAACAGCTTCCTGGTCCAACTCACTGAAGATTTAACTGATCTTTCCTTAAATTAATTTATGATTTAATTGTGATTATTGTTATTGGTTGCTGTCTTTTCTTTATCCCGTCTGTAATGCTTTTGATGTTTTTATGTAAAACACATGGATTTGTCCTGTACATGTGCTAAACATGTCTTGCCATTCCGCTTCCTGTTTTGTTCTAAGGAGTGTATTCCCAGATGGTTTCTATTGTTTGTACTTCCTGCTCCTCCACGTGATTTTTAGTTACTGATTATCTGCGCTTTATGTCATTAGCTCCTCATTATGTTCTATTGTTGAGATTCTCATGCGCTTTTTCAGTCATAGTGAGCTTTCATTAGACTTTATTAGGTCCCAGTTCAGGTTCTTGTGCATTTCTTAATAATAAAATAAAAAAAATAAATAATAAATCACATTTGAATATATTGTATTCCCATTATTATTATTATTATTATTATTATTATTATTATTAATTATAATAGTGTAATGATTATTATTATTAATCATAATAAATGTTCATGTTGGTTAAATGCAACACTTTATTGATGAGTTGTAGTGTTAATGTTGTAATAATGATCATAAAACAACTTTGCTGTGTTGAAGATGGTCAATTTTTTTTTCTTTTTAATTTTTTTATCTTGTCCAGCATTAAAGCAAAGTTACAGTTTTGGTGTTGTGTTGTGCAGGACAATTTTGCTTTATCAAGAGGAACATAATAAAGATCCCTTTAGTAATCTGAAATCTTTATTTGTTTGTTTTTTAAAAAGATGTTTATTTGAGTTGAATAGTGTTACTGGACTTGTCTGGAGAGGTTAGATAGCTACAGGAGCCTGGAAGCAACCCCCCACCCCCACAAGCAGATGGTCCTGAAATAAATAAATTAATTAATACGTTTAAAAAATGTAATTAAATTATAATGCATATTTAAGTACACGGACAAAAAGAAAATAAATACAGATATAAATACACGAAAGTAGGAAAGTAAAACAATGACCCTTTTGAGATAATAATTTTCTTTACTAATTGTTTACAGTACGTTTCTGCATAATAAGCATTTTTGAGCGATAAGTTGTAAATAATTAAATAAGAAACCAAAAATTTCCTTCGCAGTTAAACAGAGTTTGTTTTCTTTTATCACAGGGACGTGATGACGTCATGCGCAACAGAGTGCTGATGCTTTCACATGCTTTCAGGGTTACTCAGTATTCCAACAACATTTTATCACAGTGCACGCGCCACGGAGAGGAGGTTGCTGGTTCGAGCTTTTTCTCGGAAAGTGGCTTTTTGTGCGGAGTTTGCATTTTCTCCTTGTATTAGTCTGGGCTCTCTGGTTATTCTGGCTTATTCCCACTGTCCAAAGGCAAGCCAAAAATCTGTAACTAGGTAAAAGAGACACCAGAACGCAACTAAAGTTTTTAGTTTTCTTTTATCAGTGTTGTAGCTCGTGCGAACAGAACTCAACGCTCTAGCAAATTTCTTGGAGCCGGAAAATTTTAACAAGATTTTTCATTAACCCGGAACTTTAAGTCGGAACTAAATCCTTCCGACTTTTCCAGAAGCAGCGGACGCAACACGAAGCTCCTCCCACATCCGGTGAAAACCGCTATGTAACAAAAACATATCCAGAGTTAAAATCCGCTACACGGAACCAGGTCAAATAATACAGCTGCTGTTCAATAAACGCTCACTTTTCGTGGTTTGGAGACTTTCTGGAAACACAGATAAAACATGCACGAACGGACATAACCGCTTCGAGACTGCTACCTCCTCAGCCGGCTAAAGGACGGAGCAGGACGGATAGGAGGAGATGGATAGGCCGGCCAGGCTGCTGCTGGTGTCCGAGCTTCGCGTCAGAAACGTCGCGTGCGACGTGAGCCTGAGTCGCTCCATTCTCACCTGGAAAAGACGGGCTGGCAGCCCGGTATACCACCCGTTCAGGCCCAGTAAGACCCACATACTCGCATCTTCCGATCATCTTTTGTCTGTTCAGCTCAGTGTGGCATGATAAACAAAGAAAGCGGACATGTTGCCGAATATGCAGAAGTAATTCATTGTTTTAATTATTACACAACACATATATTTAATGCAAAGATGCCCCACCTGGATTGAGTTATTAGAGATATCCGGTTACGTAACAAGCAAGCAGCCTGTCACACTGTTTGTAGAGGTCATTATGAGGCTGCTAGAAGACACAGTGCATGTCCTCTGTTGTTCTGGAAACATGGGTTTGAGAGCATCAACACTATTATTTTACAGTATTATAACAGCAGGCTTTTTAAAAACATTTGTTACGTGTTATGCACGCATTCCTTCCAGTGGTGGTGTGTCAACCTAACTTGTAGCATTTATACTCATCTGGTGTAGAGCTGAAGTAATGCACCAAGATTGCAGATTCAGCACAGTCCTGTTAGGTTTTATAATCATTAAGCTTCTTATATGGTCACTGGGTCATGCACTGCATTCCTTTGCTTTTTCTCAGATACTTCAATGCTCCAGTCAAAGTGTCTAATGAGAGACCGTAGTGATTTTGGGGGTTGGCATTGGGGATCCAGAGCATCCCTGAACTCAGATTGGGCACCCCAGTTGTAGTTAGTTGCACATCAAGTTTATAAACATGTGCTTTCACCCCAAAGCTAGAACAGAATGCAGCATAAAGGTTCACTGCGTGTTGCAGGAGGTTCATATAGCAGTCGTGTGACATCTGATACCAACTGTTCTCCATATCAGCTGCTGGTTATGTAGTGCAACGCTGGTGTAAAAGCTCTGAACAAGCCAGGATTGTCTGGAGCTGCACCACAGCTTAGTTCAGAGATGGTCCTGCAAGCATTAGGAATTTCCCTGCTTCAACACAACTGACTCACATTAATGGGTAATTAGCTAATTAGAGCAGTTTGATGTTAAGCTCTGCACAGGTCTGCTAAATAAGTCTGATGTGTGTCAGGTGTGTTTCAGCAGGGAAAGCATAAACACTTGCAGGACTGCGGTCCAGAGTTGCCCATCCCTGACTTAGTTGGTCACTGATGTAACATTTGGCTTGTGTTTGTCACAGTGACATCACATCCTCCAGCTGTGCAGTCCTGATGGCACGCAAACGAAAGAGGTTTCAAACCTATTGCTTTGGTATCTGGTTACAAGCATGATTCGTTTCATGCAGGTTCATGTGCATGAAAGGGCAGATTGCTGTACACATTTGCTGTTTTACTTCAATTCGGTGTCATGGGGACAGCTCCTAAAACACCGGCGTACTCTAAAGCTGTTCTTGCTCTGCTTCCTTAGCTAGAGAAGCTCTGCACACGTATAGCTTTATAAATTCCTATAAATTATTCAAATCAATCCATGGTTATGTGGACAAATATTTTTTTTCAATCTGAAATGAAAGAAAAAGTTAGCTGGAGCTGTAATAATAAAAAGAGGAACTAAATGGATGATTTGTCCTGCTTCTTCTTTTGAGGTCTCCAACAAAACATGTAAACTTATCACGTCCCTTTCTCCATCTGCAGAGAAACATCTAAATTCAGTACAGTTACATTTCCCTTCTAATGACATGTCACCATCCCCCTTAATGGGATGGATTGTACTGAAATACAGAGGTATCAAACTGCAGGGTTTCCATGAGGTTCATTGTGACGTGTCAGCGACTTTTTGTCATGTGTTACTGTGCATCTTTGAGTACTTTAGAGATCTATGAGCTCTAAATGGCAAAAGAAAGGGGGAAAAAAGAAACGTACAGCTATTTCTAAGGTATCAAACTCTTAAAAAAAACATCTGATCAGATAAAATATGTTATTGTGAGAAGTGTGTGTGTGTCACTGCTGTTACTGGTTAACACATCAGGTTATTGTTAAATGAATAATCTCATCCTAATCGCATGTTCTCATGGGAAATCTGTTTGTGTTGTTGATTCATGACTAAGCTGCATCTTTTTTAAAATTTATTTAACATCCTGTTCATCATTGTGTTTAAATGCAGAAGCATTTGCACCGTGGAGCTTCCTATCACGCTATCCATTATGTTGCCCAGACATACGTCATGAGAGATTAGACCATCTAAAATAGTCCTTGTAGTACAGCTGATTGCACCAAATGGTTGGATAAAGCTAGCGAGTAACATTTCTACTACTTTTTTTTGTTTCGTCATCCTTGTTTTGTATTTTAGAAACTTAAATAAATCAGATTATATGCATGTATGGCATTTTTTTACATTTATTTTCAGATACTGAAGCAAATGGAAGTTGGAAAAAGTAAAGTTTAAAGGCTGGTTCAATGGTTTAACAATCTTTTAGGTGTCAGGCCATTTAATGTATTGAGTGTTTGGCTGGTTGTACTGCGACGTTAAACATTGTACCTCCACATACATGGGTGCGTTATCCATAAACAGGACTTAAATATTCAGTATTCTCCATATCTGCACTGATGGGTAGTGTCCCGCAGGAAACAAACAGCTTTTCCAAACTTTGGCTTTGACTTTTTATCAAGTTCCCTGATGTAATTACGCTAAGTGTCTGTTTTTCGGGTGACTGGTTCTGTCAGTGTAAACTGAAACATCTGTCACACCTTCCATTTGCACGCTTGGATCCTGCTGAAGTAAAAACAAAAAAAGCACAACACCAACCACGTGTCACATTTGTGCTGCTCCATTGTTTTGATGCATTTTGGTCTGATAAACCCATCCCTGTTTGGGGTAGAGCATTAATACTCGTTTGCAAAGACACAAAGGTTACACACACCAGTTCACTAGCAGTTAGCATGCAATGCCTCTGGTATTGTTTTCCAGTCTTATGAGGACGTAGTGCACATCTGGTTGGGCCGTTGCAAAACCTCACAGCCTGCTAGAGGCCTGGCATGTGCATCACATCGTTCTGGTCCTTTTTTGCAGCTTCTTCTACATAGAGATACTTTTAATACCACTGTTGTGTAAACACATTATTATCAGATAGGAAAAAAAAAGTTTTCCTTTTGCACGGAAGCGTGGTGTAAACGGGATCTAAATTAGCTTAACCCACTGATATTTTTTAAAGAACGCATAGACGTAAGCATTGCATGCAAATTTCCTGCCCGTCTGTTGGTGCAATGTGAATTTTGAATACTCAAAGCAGCCGTGCATGAAGGTTGAGACCGCTTCAGGTGTGAATACGATGCAGTCAGACTGCAGTGTAGGAAATAAACCTCCATGTTGAAGCTTAACTGGATGTTTTCTGCTGTGACGCCTGACGGATATAGCGGTTCATGAAGAAGTATATCCACGAGCTTGTTGGTTTTAATTTGAAGAATCATATGTGTCAGACTTGGTGGGTCATTTTCAGCAGAGTTTGATTCACTTTGTGATCTGGATTCTTGTTGTTCAAGCACACCTGGATACCTCAGAGCTGACACGCTGTCATTGAGTTAGCTCTCTCTGTGTCTGCAACTCAGCTGGTGGCATCACCCTCATGCTTCAGGTTTCTGTGGTCATGGTAACGGGAACACGAATACCTCCAGGGGAGTACATCTGAATCCCGTGTGTTAACAGAGTACTGCACATCAAGAGTAAATGTTTAATGCCTGTTCGGCTTTCTGTCTGCTGGTGTTACATTTGGTGGCAAATATTCACATTTCACCTTGAACCAGGTTGGACTCGCTTATGCTTCAGGTCAGCTATACTTCTTAGTTTATTAGATTTTAACACAGTTATTGAAACTTTCCTCAGAGATTTGGCTGCATTACAGTTGCTGCAGATGTGTCAGATCCACGATGAGAGTAAAGCCATGTCATATTGGAGATGATTTCAGCTTTGGTACATGGTGCTCTATGCTGCTAATTCCAAGTGGGATTGCAGCATGATGGAGGTGGTGTTTAAGGAAGTGAAAAACGAGATATGTTGTTACATTCTAGTTTAAAGATGCTATGTTAGCATATTTTTATATAAGAAGGTATGTCTGAGTCTTAAACTCATCGCTATGTTCTTTCAGGTGGTACACCTCTGCTCAAATTATCACAGCACAAAAACCACTGGTAAAGAAAGCACTGTGTTGAATTTACACTGCTACTAATGTAGATATGTTACCATTATATTTTCTACCAAATCACGTTACCTGAACGGGATTGTGATGGCACACAAAGGAAGTTATAATTTATCTGCCACATGTCCAAGAAGATGTGTTGAATGGGAATCAGAGTGAATGTGAATTCAGTGCAATTTTGGTGCCTTTAAAAAGGATAAAGTATAAATATTTAATCCATTATTATTATTTACAGCTTGGCTGCAAAGCTTCAAAAGTGTCTGTGGCATTATTTTCTCTGTAGGTCCAAAGATCTTTCAAAATGAATCATCCGATTGATTAAATTATCTTTACTTATATTGACTGTTGCCCAATCAGGATTGTCTGAACGTTTAGTGAAGTGAAGACACATATTTAACTTTTTGGCATCACTGTTATTCAAGCTAGTTGATTCATGGCATGAAAGTAAATAAATGAAATAAAGGTTTTCAGTATGAACCACTGTCTGGTACTAGCCCTTAGTATTAATAATATTGTGTTTCAGGTAATCCAGTGCTTTACTACAGGGTTTACATTGACTCTCCTTCTTGACCAGCACCTCTGTTCCTCTGAGTTTTTCTTTCTTCGTATCAGATAATGACGGTCCTATCTTTGGAACACGGCGTTCAGTTTTTTTGCATGCTGGGTGTTTTTTTTATCAGCATGCACACAGGCAGGGAGAGATTATAGCAGCAAAAAATAAAAGTCTCCATTCAGCCTCCTGCCAGCAGCTGAGTGATTTTACTGTTATATTAAGAATTTAGGTGAGTTTTCTCTACTGTCAAACTGTCAGTCCTAAAACCCGGCAGCAGGAACCAGGAAGAAGTTCAGGAACATGTAGAAAATCTGTTGATTGCAATTTCCTTTTTTTTTTTTTAGAGACGAGTCCTGTAGACTGTTGGAGAGTTTAGACAGCATTGAATTCAATGAGGAAGTCCCACATCTTTATCATGTGGCTGTAGTAAAGTAAAGTGGAAAGTATGTTTTGCTGTCTCAAATTGATAAAATAATTAGCCAGGGTAAAGCGTAAGTGTAACTAAAACCTGTCTAATCTGTGAAACCTGAAAAGATGGGAAGGATGGAGCAAACAAACTCAGAACTTCTGAGTATGTTTCTCTTATTGCTGGTGATGCAGGCATATTCCAGGATAAATACCAGTAATTAATCCCATTGACTGGTTCGACAACACAAGATTTTGGTGAAAATAAATTATTATAAAACTAAATTAAACCACGTTGAGATTATTTATTGTTAAATGTGTGATTCTGTAATCAATATTATAAATCGGTCATACTTTCGGTAATTAGTTTAAGTTTATCAACTGATGCTTTCCTGCAATGTGTGGACTGTTTGTTGCACGAGACCAGTTCATGTTCCGTGGGACACCTACAGATGATTTCTGGAGGCTTTAAAGCAGCAAGCATCTGTTAATCAGAACATTTGATTGATCCATCAGTGATGTAATTGGTTGTTGAGCTCCAGTGATGCACTGAATGGAAGAGTTTTAGACATTTGAAGCTGTCTGGAGTAACTGTGGTACCCATGTTGTTTTCCTGCAGGGTTTTGTGTTCCTTTGTTTCGCCATCGACCAGACTCAGGTAGGAGCTTTAGTTCCCGTGTCGCGGTGGGTCATTTCCACCTGCCAACTGTAGGTTTAGTGATTGTGATGTTGCTGTTTGAGCATGTTTCTGCGATGTGACGGATGAGTTATGAACTCTGTAACGGTTCTGATCCAAAATGATGCAGAGAAATGTAAGTAGTGAAACCAAATTACCTTCTAAAAAATAACAAGAAGCTTAAACGGTTATATCTGCACACACTGCAGTGCTTAGGCAACGGACCTAATTCATCAATCACAATGTGATCCATCTAAGATTGCATTTTGGAATAAACCACATGCTGTTAGTGTAGAAAGTCCTACTGAGTCCATCAACATCCAGCTGAACAGAAACATGCCGTTTCCCTGCAGCTCCTGTCTGATGTGTAGGTTTGTACTTACCATCGCTCTGCTGTCTTAGTTAGTTCTTTTCATCTTGTCTATAATCATGCTGTTTTTTTACTTTCATGATATTCTTTCTAGAAAAACTCTAGTAATTCCCTCAGGACTAGCTTGATGTACTTCAGCTGCTGACTCAGAATTCTAAATGATCTTTATTGAATCTTAAAGCAAAGCTGCTTCCCCCTTTTCTCCTCACTGATTAACGGTCATTTAAATGATAAATCGACCTTAAACGTTAATCTGGATTCTCAGGGTCATTATCATTGTTCATAACTCTTCTGCTGAGCATCGGATGGGACAGACGATGACATTATTTTAGAAAATCCCTCGATAACCTCTGGAATTCTTTGTGTCATCGGCGTTCAGCTCTGTAATGACATACACAGAACTAAGTGTGTTTTGGAGTATAGAAACAAGCTGCATGGAGTGCTACTTGTGTGTGAAGAATGGCGTTCCTCTTGTCTTCTGGTGCTCTACAGTTAAGGGATTCCAGTGGCAATCATAAGATTTCTGAGGCACTGAAGAGGTTTAATAATTAAAAAGCCTTTATTATAACATGGCTAAGTCATAGTAATTGTGATTCTTTTAAAATGTCAGGAATTAAACATATCGAAAACTCAGAGGTGGATCTTAACGGGCTTAAATCAGTGTGATGTGCTTTCACTTTTTCATGTGACCACACAGAGCAGCTGTGTTTGGTTTTCTTTATAACAGTGAACCGTCCTCACAAACATTTCACTTCCTGCCCTGGCGAAGGCATGTTTTTAATACATTAGCCATGTTACAATGAAGGCTTTTAATTATTAAACCTCTCAACTTCAGAAATCACAATTTTGGAGTGGTGCAGAATCCTTTTCAGTTTTCTATGGCACGATGAATCAACCACAGCTATTTTATTCTCTGAACAAACTGAACATGAAAAATGATTGCACGTGTTGGATTTATTTTTGGTTTGATGTAAATAAACTATTGTTGAAATAAGTTTGTTTGATTACTTTGGTTAAATTAATTAATCAAAAATGGATTTTGAAATATGAGGTTGCCATGGAGGGAGGAAAAAGACCCTGAATAGTTAAACGGATGCATTGGAAAAGATTTCATCATTAATCTAATCAAAGCATTCTGAATTGTAATCTAATTGAATCGTGCGTACCTTTGATGGCACTCCTAATTAAAGGTGTAGAAGTTAATCAGAGAAGCAGGTTTTATTTAGTCACAACTGTCTGCAACAGTGGAATGGAAATGTTGCCACCTAGTGTATCGGGGTATAACTACATCAGTCAGACAAAAATCCACCAATACATTCCCAATTACCCAAAAAGTAAGATGAGATTATGTAAGAGTGTAACATGTACTTATTTTAGGTAGTTATGGTCATACTCACAGCAGGATTGTCCAGACGACTTGGTTTGGTGCTTGAGGAATTCCAGAAAGCTGTTGCATGTAGGGATGGCACCATTATAGATTTTCTGGGTACAATTATTGTTAAAAAAATCACAATTTTTACAATTATTGCAACCATTCTGCATCAGTTTCACATGTAAAGCTACACTACCAGTCAAAAGTGTGAACACACTTTCCCAATGGATTTAATGGGAAAGTGTGTCCAAAATTTTGACTGGTAGTGTACATGGAGACTGGTATGGGTCCTAAATTATAGCATATGACATAATAATATAGCAACAGGGTAATGCAACCAATATGGCAGTTTTTAATGAAATCCCCTCTGCTGTGTGAGGAATAAATAACAAACCAGAGAACAACACAAGGAACCAAACTCTAAACTCACCACTGCCCACTAGTGGATAAACTAAATTAACAACTTTGACATTGTAAAGGACATGGAAGTATGGGGGATAGCAGACGTCTCCATGGGCCTTAATCCTTAACTATATATCAGTGTCTAGAGTTGTGATTACCCACATGCATCCACTGGCATGGTTGTTTGGCAATACATCAATGGTAGGGCCTCTGAGTTCCAACCTTAGTTTCAGACAATAAGCATGGTGTTAGAGGTCAGGATGTTAAGGAGACATTCATGTTCATGCAGATATGTGGAGATGTTATCAACATGATGCTGTTCTGATGGTACAATGGATTTTTCTGTGACGTTTCAGGTTTCACCTCATTTGTTTTTATCGTGTGATGCTTGCTTCCTCACGGCAAACATCTGGGTCCACATTGCAACGAGCTCCTTTAGAAGCTGCTGTAAATTTTAAGCCTTATTCTTGTGTGCGTTGTTCAGGTGTGTGTCACAGTGTGCCGGTGTCAGAGATCATCTCCGTCAGAGAGGAAGACGAGGAGAGCGGCAGCAGACGAAAGGAGGATGGCAGCTGGAAAAAGATCAAGGAGAGAGATGGAAAGGACTGCAGGCGGGCCTTCACAGGTAATCTCTGGACCTTATACTGTAAGTTCTGGAAGGGGGGAACATTCTGGAAAAGAGAACATTGAGAGAATGTTTTTGTTCAGTGGAAAATAAATAAAGTTACATGTGTGTTTGCATGCATCGATTTGCTCTCATTGTTAGCTATGCTAATCGGGGATGAGGAGCAGTTGCTAGTCACCTTGCCACCCCAATGACCCCAAAACCAGCTAAATGGCTGTTGCCGGGCACTTCTTCACCCCCTAAACAAAGATGATGTCTAACCTTAAAACAGACAGAGTGGTGTGCATTGTAAAGGATCATGTTTTAAACAATGGGCTTTGACTTCTGCTTTGTCTTCAGTGTCGTATGTGGAGAGGTGTCGGCAGCACCGCTGGCGGTGTGCCGAGGTGACCTTCTCATGTCCGGACGGGCCACTTTGTCAGAGCTGGATCAGCAGCATCAGAGAGCAGCTTACCAACATCTGTAAGACTTTTACGCATACAGATGGAACCATTCACACTTTTGGAATGGGTTTATTGTGATGAGCTCTCTGTAACTATTGTGTGTGTAGCCAGCAGACCCAAACATTTGCTGGTCTACATTAACCCGTATGGCGGGAAGCGTCAGGGTAAACGCATCTATGAGCAGAAGGTCGCCCCGCTGTTTGCTCAGGCTGGCGTCTCCACACATGTCATCGGTACGTCGCTCTCACCCTGCTCACCGAATATCTACAGCAGAGTTAAAACGGCTAATACGGGCTGCGTTGTGCTTCTGTTGCTATAGTTACAGAGTATGCCAATCATGCGAGGGATCACCTGAGAACAGGAGCAGAGCTCAAGAAATTTGATGGGTGAGTTTTTCTTTTTTTTTATATATATTAATTTGGTTATCGAATTGGTTTATCTGGTTATTTTTATAACTGCTTCCTTTAACCTTTGGCCTCGACCCAGTGTGGTGTGTGTCGGAGGAGACGGCATGTTCAGCGAGATCCTCCACGGTCTGATTTGGAGGACGCAGATCGACAGCAGCATAGATCCAAACTGTCCTGATGAGACGCTGTCTTCCTGCTCGCTCCGAATTGGAATCATCCCTGCAGGTCAGAAACACCGATTCAAGTGACTTAACTCTTTAAAGTATTATATTTGATACCTACAGTTTCCCAGTTTTGCGCGGGTTAAAGATGACGTTGTAATCGTGATTACTGGGGTGGAATGATATGAGCTTCTGCTTCTTTCCACTCCCTTTCAACGGTTATTTTTTGCTGTCGTTATATATTTTTATGTTTAATCAGTCAGTCCCAGCAGTGAAACATAACCTCTCTTCTGCCTCACACTAAAATGAATTGACTTTAAAATGGCAGGTGACAGTATGTGCTGTTCTAGTAAATAAATGGATAGTTGTGCACATATCCTGTATACGCAAATTATGTTTGATTCAAAATGTCTGTCTTTTCTTTGAGTAAGGCATTACAAGTTTCAAATCTCTCCAGCAGTAGGTGTATCAGTGAGTGTAGCATCAGCGAGCAGGAGTCTTTGAGTTGAGGCTACTCTCCACTAACCCACTGTACCTTCATGTCTGTCCTTGCTCAGCTTTTTAACCGGTGTTGTGCAAAAGATTAATAATTCCCAACAAAAGCTTCAGTGAAAGAATTTCAAGGCAAAGAAGCTTTAAATGTTTTTATTTAGCTGATCGCTTTGAAACTACGTTTTACAGAGTCTGTTGTTGTCTCTGAATACTCCCAATCGTCTCACTGTCACTTCACAAAAGATTATTATCTGTTATGCCGTTCACAGCTTCTATCAGTGATGTTCTGTCAGTGAACATCTACATACAGTGAGATGCAGTGAGAGTGATGCATGTTGACCGCAATCATATCCGAGCGTATTTTACAAGGACAGGAAGCATTGTTATTAATATTTACACCATATCTATGTATGAGATGTTTTAAGACTCTTGCACAAAAGAACAAACACTGAAATGTATGTAAGTTCTCGTGTATGCCCCCCATGTTTAGTATAGACACACAGTCGTTAAGCACATGTTATTTTAAGCGCCTGTTTGAGGCAGAAGTGAGTGTCGCTGTCATGGCTGCTCGTCTAAAAAGATTCAAAATATTTGTGCTCATTATTTCCAGTCCAGTTTCAAAGCTCTAAGGAGTGTTTCACACCGCTCAGCATCAAATAATAATAAATAATGAGGCGTCTAATTAGTATGTATCTCATCTTATGGTTAATGTGTGTTTCAGGTTCGACAGACTGCATCTGCTTCGCCACTGTGGGAACCAATGACCCAGTGACCTCTGCCCTGCACATCATAGTGGGTCAGTCACATGATAGCCACTACCGGTTCAGTTATAAACACGATACATATAACTATGTGTGGTATAATTTACAGGTAGAAGTGACATAGCTGTTACATTATGTGCAGCCTCTGAGACAACTCAGAGGACTCTACATGACTTGTTTCTGTGACCATAAACCTTAACTAAAGGAAGGGCTAAGCCTTACCAACTATAACTAGTCTAACTATAAGGTTATCCATCTAAAGTGAGAAAAGTTTGAAGCCTACTCTTAAAGATAAAGAAGGTATATCTGCTTAATGAACCTAAACTAAACGCTGGTTACACAGATGAGGTGTGATAACAGAAGGCTTTGCTGTGTGTGTGTGTGTGTGTGTGTGTGTGTGTGTGTGTTTAGGAGATTCCCAGCCAATGGACGTATGCTCCGTTCACCACAACACCACGTTCCTGCGATACTCCGTCTCCCTGCTGGGATATGGTTTCTATGGCGACGTGCTAGCTGATAGTGAGAGGAAGCGGTGGATGGGACCAGCCAGATATGACTTGTCAGGTAAGAAGGACATAATCTTTCATACTGTGAATAGAGCCGTGATGTAGACCTTCTGGGTCCCGCAGGTCTGAAAATGTTCCTAACTCATCATTACTACGAAGGCACAGTCTCCTACCTGCCAGCCAGCGGCCTCATCGGGACACCGCGAGACACTGGCCGGTGCCGATCTGGGTGAGACTAAATGATTTTACCTTATGGGCTCATGTTTGACTCGTGGACCATAAATAACTTCAGCATCTTTAGCTGGCCAACGCCTACATGCATATGTGATTAACGTGCCAGTAGCATCAATTTAAAGATGCACTGCAGAACATGTGCAATTTTCTCATGGAGCAGATGTTACAGTACCCCTATTGATGACTAATTTGGCATCCATCTTGCATCCTATTCGTACTGTAAATCATTTGTTCAAATCTTCCAAAATGTTGGATGGACAAAAGTAATTTTATTTTCTTTTTTTTTCAGAAAATGTGTCTCATTAAAATTTGGATTGGCTGGCAACTTCAGGAATCTATCAATGATCAATTAAATAAATTTGGAACGCTGATCTAAACTAGTACAATCAGACTGTTCTAACCGGTTTATTTAACTATGTTTTAAAGATATTTAGAGGAGCAGCCTGTGATACTGATTCATTTTCAGTTCAATAGTTGGATCCTGATTTAAATGGTGTCATGTGTGACATGAGCAAACTCATCAGGATCCACTGAATGGTTTTAATATGTCATGAACTAATTTATCATTTTAATCCCTTGCTAATTACTCAGTATAAGAGACTAAAGCGGTTTCCACAAGCCAGCAGTTTCTCTAATCAGCGCTCTAAACTAGGAAAAGCAAACTTCCTGATTTAAATTATTAGCCGTGAAATAGTTTAGATTCACACATTGTTTTCAGCTCATTGCTGGTTTTACGAGTTCAGCAGCACATTTGATCTTTCTTGAACACCTAACATCTAATTATTATT
The DNA here is from genome assembly GCA_037177535.1 of Pseudomugil gertrudae. NCBI lineage: Eukaryota > Metazoa > Chordata > Actinopteri > Atheriniformes > Pseudomugilidae > Pseudomugil > Pseudomugil gertrudae. The sequence goes on from JBAMHV010000010.1 coordinate 93,898, forward strand.
ATGAATAATAATAATGATGATGATGATAATAATAAATGATCAACATCATCATAATAATAGTCCATAGTCAAAATCATAATAATAATATAATAAAGGATGAGATAGTCAGAATTATTTATTGTCCCACCCTTTATTCATATAGCAGCTTCTGAGCTAAACTCTCCAGGGTGTGTGTACATGATTTAATTATTGTTTTTAACATGACATCTGTGTGTGTAAATCTGCAGCTGTGCGGTTTGCCAGCACAATGGACAGATGCGTTCAGAGACGTCTGAGAAGTACGAGACAGATGATACATCAGACTACGGTGAGTCCGTCTAACTGCTTCGTAAACACAGCTAATGGGAACCTTTCTGTCTATTCAACAGCTAATAGCAACAATAACATAAAGACACAGATTAGACCTGTTTAATGTAATCAAACGTAAATCTCAGCGCTGTGTGTATGTTGAGTTTGATTGAAACTAAACTCTCAAACGCTCAGAAATGTTCACCAGCCATGTTTTGCAAATCAAAGTCAAGGCCTGAAACGGTAGTTATAATGAGCAGTCTGCATGTGATGCCTGCTGTCTGGTCTGTGGGTAATAAAATCCTCACTTACACCTTTATCTGACAGCTTTTTGAAACAACACCGATCAGCACTGAATCTGTCAGATACGTCCCCTACTCACTCACACACACTCTCTCTCCCCTGATTTATCTATATATAAATTATTAAATGACTTTATGTAAGATGTATACAGAAAATGTTAACATTAAATTTTTTAGAATATAAAAGAACCAACCAATTATTTAGATCTAATAATTGCCCCGCTAATAAATACAGCTAAGATTGGTCCCAGTTTAACGTTATTCTGGGCAGCTCATTGCCAGGTTGTGGAAACAACTCACTGTGATTTAGTACATTATTCCTTCTTCTTTTTAACATTTTCTGTGATATAATACTCAATGTTGCTTCCGTACAAAGGTTGTGAAAAGTTGACATTAATTGCTTTGGTGCTAAACTTGTTGCTAACATAAATGCTAACATTAGCTCATATTACAGTGTTGCTAACTTCTCCAGATGAGCTTCATTGTGTATTTCTGTATTCTAAGTTGAATTTGTTCATAGTGTGAAGCTTTTATACCTAAAGATTATTAAGAAAGGTGCGGCGACAGCAGGTGTGCTAACCAGAGCTGCCATTGTTCATTGCACAGGTGGACACATCTGTGACTGCTTGGTTTTCAGAAGCCTTTATTAACCAACCACTTATGAAAAAGATTAGTGGGGTTAATTTTTTGTGGGTTTATGTTTCAGAGAATGATGGAGGGTGGAGAACGATCCGAGGAAAGTTCTTAGCTATCAATGCTGCCAGTATGAGCTGTGCTTGTCCTCGCAGCCCTAAGGGCCTCTCACCTGCTGCTCACCTGGCTGACGGCACCACCGACCTCATCCTGGTCCGGAAATGTTCCCGCTTCGACTTCCTCCGACACCTCCTCCGACACACCAGCAAAGACGACCAAGTATGTTTGAGATGTCATGACTTAATTTCTCTCTGCTGGAACATTAATCGACATTTCTTCTTCTCTGGTGTTCTCGGTCAGTTTGACCTAAACTTTGTGGAGGTCCACAGAGTGGAGCGTTTCCGCTTCACGCCGCGTCACTGCCAGAGTGACTCGGAACTGGAGTTGGACCTGCTGGAGAACGGCAAGCGGCAGATCTTCAGCCAGATCTGCAGGAACCACACGGCTTGTGGTTGTGCTCCCGCCTACAGCAGCTGGAACTGCGATGGCGAGATCCTCACTCACACAGCCATCGATGTCAGGTACCACCACCTGCTGCCCGCTCCTCTCTTCCTGTATCTCAGCTTGGGTTTGTCTTAAATCACACTTGTGCCTCCTTTTTTTCCCCATAGAGTCCACTGCCAGTTGATAAAGCTATTTGCACGAGGGATCGAAGAACCACACGTGTTCGAGGATCTCAGCAACCCCTGTGCAATATAACCCCCCCCTCCTCCGCCCCTTTGTTTCCCATCAGACACTGGAGCTTCTTCTGTTTCCAGCTGCTAAATTTCCTGTAACGTGACACTCCTCACGTGTCCTCACAACAACCCGACATGACCGCTGACTCAGCAATGAGTCGTGCTGTTTTCCCTAACGAGCCTTAGAGAAACAAAAGGTTAACTCTTTATTTGTAAAAGTGTAGGAATCTCCTCAGTGCAGTGTGTGAGGGATTTAAGGAGCTGAGGTTTTGGTTACTCTGGCAGACTGCTGGTGTTCGGAGTGGTTGTTGGGTGTCTGGTTCCTTACTTATTTGATACTGGGCTCCCGGTTATGACACAAAGACCTCCACTGTGTGAGTTCATGCATAAAAGGTCACTGCAACACAAAGTGGTGCATTTCTCTTTAACTCGAACCTGTTTCTGTTAAACTGACTGCAGTTTATTGTTGGCAGACTGTTTTGTAGTGACAGACTCAGCCAGTTCCTCTATCTGGTGTCCGTTTTGAGTCGGACAGTTTGACATGGTCCCGTCTGTATTCTCAGTTTGAGTCCTATGGAAGGATTTTTCTTGATCTTCACTACAGTTTTCATCTCATTTTGATGCTAATACACATTTAGATTCAGTCTCTCTTTCAAACGATCATCTTTTGGGTATTTTTGCTCAGACCCGACTGGCTTTTCATAAACCATCCTGTGAGTAACTCTGTTCTTACATATGCATGTATGTTTAAAAGTGTCCTTTCAAATATGAAATAACTTTAGAAATAAGTAGTAAAGACGAGGAATGAGGCAGTTAACGTCTGTGATCATAGACAGTGTTTTTGTTTGATACAAATCATAAAGATGAAGTAATGCTGAAAGAAAGATCCCAAACAATGATGGGTGGCTAAAATAGCCACAAAAAAAGAAAATGAGCACTTTGTATGTGCAGTAAAGTTTTTAAAGAGAAAATGATAAACTGTAGGATTGAAGGAAAAATTGTCACGTGCACATGTGTAAAATAATTTTATGCGCTTTAATTTGGTGATATTTGTATGAGTTGCATTGTGTACATGCATTAACACGTAGCCAGTTGTTTACAGGAGGGTTTACAAATTAGTAATTATCTTCCATCACACATATCAACCCTTATTCAAAGTACAATGTTTCTGCAACCTGGATGAGATAACCACTTTTATTTATTTGCATTGGAATAGTTTCTTTATTTTCATTTACATATATTTAACTCGTACCTAAACGAACATTGCATTTGGAGTTATCTGTTACGTGTTTGTAGGATGCCAGACACCTTCCAATCATTCCCAGTCAGTCGTGATCAGAAGTAGGAGGAAAACTGGATTGGGCATTGGCTGCTTTAAAACTAGTTTTAGACATTACATGCACAGATGGCCTCAAAATGAGTCCATTCCTCAGCTGGTGATGTTCTTCACATCTAAATAACCATCTGAAATGTCCACAGATCAGCATTAAATGTGTTGTTTGTTTTCTAATTTGTTTATTTTGCACAGCATGGTCATAAGTTTTAAAAGAAATAATGGAAGACCCTTGTTGATACCTGGGCAGTGGTGAAGGATTCAGTCTGCTGTCTTTAGCCCAAAATGTCCAGTTTACTTGTCCAAGTCCAAACATATTTACTGTGAGAAATCTAGATTTTTAAAAGGAAGTCCAGTGTTGATTTTCAGGCTACCTATACTTCCAACACACACACATATTTTGGTCTTTATCTCTGAAACCCCCCCTCAGCTCTGAGCGTGTTGTAGCCCGCCGCGTTCCGCCTCTGTAGCTGCTGCTCGCTGTGCTCATGGGGTTAAACTTCTATTGAAAATGCAACCTAAATGTAGCTGCATCACATGTTCTCGTAATAATCACTGCAAAGTTCCTCACTGCGCCTCAGGGCGCTGACACGAGTGTGTGCAGTCTGTTTGTGTTCAGATGATCTGAGAGAAGCTTTTCTGTGTGAATCATTGGTACCGGGACGGACATTGGACGGTCGGGCTGTTCATGCTGCTTCTTTGTCGATCAGCAGTCCTGTTTCCTTTCTGCTGATGTTGAGCTGGACTCATACTGACGGGGAAGGAAACCAGTAGCAGGTCACGCTGCTCCAAAGCACCGACCAATCAGCTTTCAGCTTTATCCTGATCTTGATCTGACAGAAATACCAGCCGGGGTTTACTCATGTAGCCATTTGTCTGTATTTGTGAGACAGATGTAGCAAAAATAAAGTCCTCACAGGTTGAAATAACTCTGATCAAGCAGACCTGAGAGAACCTACTCATTTCTGAAACATATGCAAAGATAATCAAAGATCCAAACTCCTTATTGAGTAAACAGGCCTGATGAAGGTCACATGTTTAACCTCTTTTTGCTTGGTACCATGTGGACCTGTGAAGACTTGTCTGTCTCATGTGATTTATGTCCTAAACTTTCCTTGATGTACAATCAAAACCTGCTGTACAACCTCTTAAATCAAACATCAAACTTCTCCTGCACACAGAGGTCGACTGATGTGAATTTACAATGAGAGATGATCACATGAGTTCAGCCTTTGTAACTGTACACACTGTAATTTGCTGCAGTAGCCTTGTCAGTCCAGAAACGGGAAGATTTTTTTTTGCGTGTTTCTGTGAAATGGTAATCACCGGACTTCATCTTGACATGAACCGATAAAAGGACCATAAATCCGTGTGTTTCTTGTCACGTCACTCCTATGAAGCAATTAGGACTCAGAAAACTTGTTGAAGTAGATGCTGACACAGTAATTATGATCTCATTTTCAAAGTGGCTCGCTACTGATCAGTGGTATGATTCATTGCAACTCATGGATTTTAAAATAACTGGTTTCCTGTTTAAACTCTTCTCAAAAAACCAGAAGAAACTAAGGCTACGTTCACACTGCAGAACTTAAAACAACATTACTAAACTTTGGCAGATTTTCACGTCAAGTTATTTATTTTTTAGCATTTTTTACGTCGTATTTCTTCTTCTGATTTATTTTTAATGTTTCTCCTCCAGTTCTCCTGCTGGCATTGATTGTTCATTATGTTTTAGCAGCATTACATTCCTGCGTGAATATTTGGATACCAGGGATTTTACTTTGATTAACATGTGGAGAATGAATATCATTTTAATAATAAAGAACCTAAAACAGTGCTGATTAGTCGAGGGCGCCAGTCGCCTCATCCTGGGAAGGATCCTTACTAAAGTGATGAAAGAGCCTCAGATCATGTTTGCCAAAACTTCACGTGCTCATTTGTTCATACAAGAAGTTTTTTAACAAACTCTCATTAAATATTGACAAGTTACCAGACACAACATGCTTAATAATGGCTCCATGAATGTACTTAGTAAATGTCCGTGTACCAAGACAAAAGCATATCGCCGGAAACTTGCATAGTATTGCTTTAAAAATTGCTTTAGAAAATTGGATGTGTTGTTCACATTGTAAGAAAAGATCAGATATGAGTCGCGTACGGATAAAAGGTCAGATCTGGGTTGCCTGCAGTGTGAATGTAGCCTTACCAGCACCTAATCATCACACTTCCTCACATGGTCAATCTTGAAAATGAGACTTTAACCTGAAACTAGATGGATATTATCATTGAAAAGATCATTTTAGTGAAATGACAGCATGTGTAAACGAGCTTTCATCATGTTGGACCCTACTGTATGTGTTGGACATGCAGAACTGCAGAAAAACCAACAATAATTCATCTGAATCATAAGCATTTATCCCATTTATTATTCTGATAGTAGTTTAGTAGTTGTCATGTAGAATCAGTTAACTCAGTCTATGATTTTCATAGCTTGTGAAGTCCAGATTGATGAGAATTAATCTCTGCTTCTGAAAGTTTCTCTCCTGCTTACATAGCATGTCTTTACCTTAATCACTGTAGTTTGATCTGACAATGAAAACCTGTTTGATCTCAACAATCAGTCAACCTCTCGCTGTAATCTGAGCTGTATTTTTTCCTTCTGCTGTTCAGTGGCATCATCAGGAAATAAAACTTATTATGACATCACCTCTGGTTCTGTGGTTACTCTGATCATTTGCTTTTAGGGCATCTCTTGTTGTCATTATTTTCCAGATCAGTTTGGAGACTTAACACATTAGATTAAGTTATGATACAACTATTGTTTACACAGTGCAACAGAAAATCTTTTCTACGTTAAACCTTTGCTGTTTTTTTAAAACAATATAACCATCCTGAGACGTTTCCTTTTCTATAATTATGATCATTTTTGCAAGCTTTTAGCTCTGTTTTTAGCATATCCAGGATGGACACATTCAGACTGAACGAAGTGATCGGGCAGGCCGGCTCCGTACTGGACACTCTGGTGATGGTGGCAGAGATGAGGACACTGGAGAAACTGCTGGACATTATGGACAATACCAGCCACCCTGCACACAGCAGCCAGAGAAGCCTGTTCAGGGACAGACTGTTCCTCCAGGTGTAGGACCAACAGGCTTAACTCCTCACTCAGGAGAGGAGGAGATGGAGAGAGTACATAGGCCAGAAAGAGAGGACTGGTAGTAATGTACTGGTAATGTTAAATAACTCCAGTAACTACCACAGTGCAATCATTTTAAGTTTTTCATAGGCCATATATAGTATACACACACACATATATGCATTTACTGCTGCTTCCGTGTGTTTTTGTGGTCTTCCTGTAAACAAACATGCAGTCTGACCTTTCCAAACAGAAGTCGTAACATTATAAATTTGGCAGTCAGTCTTAAATACGTTTCTACAATGTTTTATGTGATCGTTTTATTTAATAGTGAAAGAATTCTGCTACCTAGTGTACGTTAGGTTCAACTACATCAGCAACATCCTTCATCCTGTTGGGAGTGTTGTAAATTAAACACACATGATAAATAACTATCATAATCCACTTGTCTCATTTATAGGACGACCATTCATCCACAGATGTTTTTCTTCAGCTCATGAAACCGTAATGAGCTCAATAAATACTATTTGTTCTAAATTACTTTATATTACTTGTGTGAGGTTCACCCTATGACTTCAGAGTTATACTATTCACAACCTAGGACATTAATATTAGCTAGAAACAAGGTCTAAAATGCACTAAGTAATGTAAATGTATGTAAATCAGGATTTAATGTGGATATGTCCTATAAAGATCTGCATATTAAATATGATGAAATTTTATCATGATAATGTAGTAATTATAGTAAAAAAAAACAAGGAAGGAAGGAAAAACCACCTTATAATTATATACGACATTAGACATAGAAATCTATCAATCAATCAATCAATCATAATTATTCATTTGTTGGCAGACAGGCTATAACAGAAATGCACCATGCACGTAGAAGCCTTCATACGTCAAGTTTTGATGTCACATTAGCCACGGATTTGTGAGACCTGAGAATTTTTGTTGATAAATATGGATGGATGGGGGCTGCACGGTGGCGCAGTTGGTTAGCTCTGTGTCCTCACAGCAAGAAGGTTGCCAGTTCGAACCTCGGTTGGGTACTGCGGTTTCCTCCCACAGTCTAAAGACATGCACATTGGGGATAGGCTGTTTGGAGACTCTAAATTGCCCATAGGAGTGAGTGTGTGTGTGCATGGTTG
>JBAMHV010000010.1:119226-135875 GCA_037177535.1 Pseudomugil gertrudae
AGCATCAATCAGCATGTCATCGGCATCTGCATACTCACAGTCCATCAAAAGCAGCTTCAGATCCTTCACAAAGTGGTCGAAACTCTCAGTTGCACCCTGCTTTCTCTGCTTGAAACGGTGACGGGCGATCCGTTTATTTTTTCTCGGTCTGATGTACCCGGCGAACTTGTCCAGAACTTTCGCGGGGTCATCTTTTTCACCGTCCGCCCACGTAAGCGTTTTGTAAATCTCTCTTCCTTGTTCGCCAATCCACGTACCCAGCCAGCCCGCCTTCTTCTTGGGTTCGAGCTCCGCGAGGGGTCCTGCAAATACGAAGCCAACGTGGGAGCGGAACCTTTCAAATTCTTGATATAAATCCGCGGCGTCCCAGTCAATCTTCGGGTGGTCAAACTGTGTGGCCATCGCTGCGTGGTTACTGTTCTTGACAGCTCTCTGACACCATGTAATGTTCTTATATCTCGTATAAGGTATGCTAAAGCAGGAACGAGGCGAGGAGGTAGCGTGAGACTTACGTTTTTTATTATTATTGCATTCCAACCGGAAGTGGCGTCACCCGGAAACAGTCACCATACATTACAAACGGGGTCACGGGGGGGCTGGAGCCAATCCCAGATCACTACGGGCGAGAGGCAGAGTACACCCTGGACAGGTTGCCAGTCCATCACAGGGCCAACACACAGAGACAAACAACCATGCACACACACTCACTCCTATGGAAAATTAAGAGTCTCCAATCAGCCTATCCCCAAGGTGCATGTCTTTGGACTGTGGGAGGAAGCCGGAGTACCCGGAGAGAACCCACGCTAACATGGGGAGAACCCACGCTAACAAGGGGAGAACATGCAAACTCCACACAGAAAGATTTGATCCCTGCCCCAACCGAGGCTCAAACCAGCAACCTTCTTGCTATGAGGCCACAGTGCTAACCAACTGCGCCAAAATATTCATTCACCTATTTATTTATGTTTTTTTATACATTTTTCTTCCTGAACCACAGGCAGATGGATTCAGCATCAAAACCAGAGTGTCTGGGTGAAATACAGAAACAACCCAGAGCCCAACACATAAACTAATTCAAGAGGATGCACCCGGAGGAACTCCGCTTTTCTCATGCTGCAGTGTCACGAGCAGCGTGAAGCGCTTGGAGCCGGGGTCACGTCTCTGGCTGCACGTCTCTGGTTTCCCATCTCATGTCAGAAACAGGAAACCATTAGCGAGCGCTAGAGGTTCCCAGAACCTTATTGTGTTTGGGAACGCAACATCTGCACAAGATGCAAATGTAATCACTATCCCCGTTGCACAGGCACACCTCTGACCCGCTACAGATGTAGTTGTGAGTACACTACAACTGTCCTTTTAGATAGGTATCCTGAATACGAACCCTTTTAGCACCATAATAATAGATATATTTATTTTACTTACTGTATATCCTAAGTAACGAGGAGTTACAGTAATATAAATTACACATGTGCAGCAGTGCTGGTGATCCCCGTGTTTTTAAAAGGCTTAGATTACACCATAATTATGTTTCCTAAATAAATGTTACCCAACACTCCTTTGATCATTTATGTGGAGGCAGAATGAGAACGGTGATGACAGATGTGCACTGAGGAAAGCTCATCAAAGCAATGGATGTCCACAGCCAGCAGAGGGAGCTCTTTGTACGTGTCAAATGTTTTAATAAAGTGAGTCATTTTCAGGCATTTGTGTCAAAGCTGGCTCGAGGTTTCATGAGACCTCGGTTTCACCATGCCTAGGTCAAGGTTTTATTATCAAGGGATTAAATACATAATATGCCTAACACAAAAACGTGGTCAACAATATTCTGTAAATCATTTTCTGGAGGCAAATATCCCGGGGGTCAGATGGACCACAGGCTAAAATGTGTCATATTTGAGGATAATAGGAGGGTTAAAGACACACAGATGTTCTGCCCTTACCTAACATGTCCCGTATCGATGGATAATTCAGCATCCATCTTGCATCCTACCGTCTCATCTTGTTCTGTCTACTTCTTTTGCTTTCTTCCTGTCATGTTGCATTTTTTGTTTTACTCAAACAAGTCTAGAATGCAGAAAATGAAGGTTAGAAAGTTATCAAATGCAACTACAGACCTGCTCAGTGTGTACCCTGCCTCTCGCCCGAATGGCTGCAGGGATAGGCCCCAGCTACCCACAACCCTGAATTAGATAAGTGCCCTAGAAAATGGATGGATGGAAGTTATCTAATGCCTCTTTAGTATAAATGAAGTTGGTGAGTTGTATGGATTCTGTCTCATGTGCAGAATTTCTATATATGTAATACAGAAATCAGGACCAGAACTAGGTCAGCAGGTCATTAACATGTTTTCTGTTGTTTGTATTTTATAAAATGATTCCTGTTTTTAATCAGCAAATTTACAAAAGTATGCATCATCACTTTCATTTTGTGTTTGTGTTTTTTTCTAATGGTTGCTAAGCAAAAATGAACATGTGTTGATACAGGAAAATGATATCGAGAATCATGGAGGACATATTGGAATATAATGTGAAGGGAATAAACAATTAATGTTATCATTCACTTTCCTCACTGCTGATGTGCAAACATGTTGGAATAAAATGTTACAAATCCGATCTATCAATAAAAAAAAGTCAAGAACAAGCTATTATATGGCTTCCCAGCAAACAGACGTGGATGTCACTGTTTTATGATGGGTAAAAGTCCAGTGATGCCATAACAGCAGCAGATAAGCAGAGAACAGACAAACGAGGATCGTTTCATGCAGAGCAGACGGAGATGGACGGGATTTATTCACACTTCACTTCCAGTAAATCCTTCAGCTTTCTTCTGCTGCTGATCCTGCTGCAGAAATCCACCGGACAGAATAGTGAGTTCTGATTTCTGCTGCCTCGTTTGTTTTCTCTGATTGTGTTGATAAATCGTCTGTCCATTACATTGTCCTAACATATAAATGATTACATGAAAATCATCTCTAACATTGTAGACGTTTCGATGAAGAAACTGGAAATATATGAAGTGAAGCAGATGAAAGGGAAAATGACTGGTACAAGTAGCATTGTGCTACAGATTTAATCAGTCGATGTAAAAAAAGTCAGAAACTTTCAAGGCCCAAACTATCTGTTTGAAACTGAGAAACTGGTCTGCGTTGTGTTACTTTTGATACGTCTTCAAAGATAATGTATTGCTGAGACACAATGGGATTAAAACAAGACTTAGTTTTATATTTTTCTTCATGAGAAACATTCTACCCACATTCTGGGCACCCAGAGAAAGGAGTTATAAAGAAGATAACATAGATGTGATCTGAGTTGGCTGATGTGTTGGGCTTTAAACACAAGGAAATAAAGGAAACTGTCCAACATTTGGCTTAAATTACAGTAAAAGATCTAAAAACGCATGTTTTAGAAGCATCTTACTAACTAGTTACTGAGGAGTTCCTCGTCATGTATCCAGCTTTCTGCTGCATGGAAAAGTAAAACATAGTAATGATGAGTACTTCCTCATTGTTTCAATAAGCCACTAAGTGACACATCTGCAGTTGTTCCTCAATAATTATGCAAAGTAAAATGTTGTAAAGGTTTATCTATCCATCACTGGTTTATTTCAGTGCCATCACAGAAGCAAACAACCAATAGAGCTCACTGTTAGGGACAGTACAGAAACCCCAACTAACCTCACATGCGTGTCTTTGTCCCTGTAAAGAGCAGTGATGGTTTATATTTTCTTGTGTTATGGTACATCTTGTATAGCTAAGAAACCCCCAAAAATTTACTTCAGACCAGTTTTGTGACATTTGTAAGCCATGATCATCTGAAAAGACGTAAAATGCAAACGGACTACATGTTTGCTTCAGTAAACATTAACCATAAAGGTCCTATAATAAAGTTTGCAAATGTAAAATGCAAACATTATAAATGTTGTTTTATAGTTTTATGTGTGTATGTGTTCATACATGTTTCTTTGGGAGGCACTTTGGGATTTATCTGCACAACTAAAAAAGTTTCCACTAAACACTTACAGGAGCAAAATCATTGTTTTCAGTGAGAGTTGTTTTCTCCAAGACAACGTTTTGGCACCATTTAGCAGTTTTTATGTCCCCCAGTTAGTCCACCTCAAATATTGAAAGAAAAAAATAAACAATAAAAAAAAGTTGTTAAACTTCAGCTAATATTATACTGCAAAAATATATCTACATTTACAACACAAAAAGAAACATTTTCATTGTATTTTTCTCTATGTTATTAGTAAAACACTGCTTGGTTAAAACAAAGAAACCTCATATTGTTTAAAAACTGCATGGGAATTTATCTTTCAGGTGGCACTAAGTTATTTAATCCCAACTATTGTATGAATAGCTTCTCATTTCTAGAACAACACAAGGTGTTAGTCTGATAGTCTGTGTTAACCTGTTTTAGAATGGTCAAATCATTGGCATCTTAGCAGAAACCTTAAAAAAATGGGTTAAAAACTGTCCAACACGGTAAAATTGGAAAGCTGGTGGGGAACCATCATCTTCCAGGAAGAAAAGTGGTTGGATAAAATCCTGAATGATTGTGACCAGCGATCAAATCCAAGAAAAAAAAGCTGCAGTAGAAGTCAGGACTATGTCTAATAGTGACAGGAAGAAAGTGTCCACATGCACAATGTAGCCATAAGAAAATAGAGTCTCCGGAGCAATAGAAGGTCAAGTGGTCTGATGAGTGTAGATTTACCCTGTTCCAGAGTGATGGGAGCATCAGGGTAAGAAGAGGCAGATGAAGTGATGCAGCATGCCTAGCACCTGCTCTACACGTCTACGGGGACAGTGCTGTGATCTGAGGTTGCAGCAGTTGGTCAGGTCTATGTTCAGCAGCACTATGAGAAGGAAGCCAGCTGATACCTGAATATCCTTAATGTAGTGGTGGGACTCTCCCGTCATTAGCACACAAACAAGAAAAATGAATGCAATACTGGATGGAAATAAATGTTGTGACAGAAACTTACCGAAACAATGCTACAGTTAATGTGTGCCGTTATCTGTCCGACGAAATAATACTGTGTAACTCTGTGACATTTAGTTTGTCCAGGTTGTGCATCTCTGTTCAGGACACAATACAACTGGCTTTGTATTGTTCCTCAAGTTGTAACACCTACATTTTATTCTCTTCCAATAGTCTGTCATGCGACAAGTCCTGTAAGTTTTCCAGAGAACAACAAGATTGGTGATGTTGTGACCACAGTCACTGTCCAGGAAGGAGTTACTCTTGCATTTAAATCTCCAGAAGATCCTGACAACCCTTTCCGGATTGAAAGTAACAAGCTGATAGCCACCAGGGTGTTGGACTATGAGGTATTGTCATGACCAAAGGTCAGTACTATATTAAGCATAAAGCATAGCCTAACTTTGTTTCTTGTCCTTTTTTTTTTAGAAAGAAACAAGTTATGTGGCCTTGATTGTATGCACAAAACTGGAAATGAGACCGGACGGGGAAAATGAAACGGTAAAAGAATCTTCACAGAGTTGTTATGCTGCATTTATAGCCAGAGTGCATCTATGTGTCTAAAATGATGCTATAGATGTTTTTATCTAATAAAAAGGAATAAAATACATGTAATTAATTTTTTATTTGCTTTTAGTTGGGGATCAACATTGTTATACTGGTGGAAAATCTGAATGATAATGAGCCATTCTTTGAAAAGAACCCATATTCCGTCAGCATCAGTGAGGTAAGGGTTGAATAACATGCATTATATCAGTTCATCGCTGCGTTCTGGTCATTTGGGTCTGGTTCTTTTTGGTTGGAATACTATCATTCCATTTTTACCTCGTACAGACTATGCTTTGTTCTGTTTTTCTCAAAGTTGTCTCCTATCGATACAACTGTGGGTCGTTTTGCTGCCATTGACTTGGATTCGCATCCTCAGCTCTTCTACACGTTGACATCTGTGTCTGTAAGACAGTACGCATGTGTGGGCGTGTGTGTGTATTGTTTATTATGGTATAACATTTATACCACTTTACTTTTGCAGAATGATTTTAGACTTAAAGGTTTGAGTATCCCAGAAATCCTTGTTAATGCGCGCCTTGACTATGACAAAGACAAGGAAGTCCAACTTGGATTAAAAGTCCAGGTGAGTATTGTTCTTTAATCATTTACATATTTTTTTCTTACAACGTAGTAAAATGAACCAAAAACTCCTTTTGTCACCATAAGTTCAATATGTTCTCCTGCATGTTCTGTTTTAGGATTCAACATCTGAGCCCTTTTTCACTGCAACCACAACCATAATAATCACCATCTTAGATGGGGATAACAGGCCACCATGGTTCCAGCCCTGCAACATATACAACACGGGTGTGGTTGTGGTTTGTGAGAATGCTGGCTATACTGGCAGGGTGAACCTAAATGAACAAGAGGTGGGTCACTTTGGAAGAACACTGATTTCTGAAAGAACAGGGACCTACCAGACCTACCAGAACTGCTGTCTGACAGTTTGGAGATTTAGGTTGATCCTATATTCCACACATGCCTGATTGAAAATTCTCCTCTCACCACTTCAATCACTATTTTTAAAGATATTTGTTTTCTCTTGTCAGACTGGAGTGTTACCTTTGAAACCGGGGCCGCTATATGCAGTTGATGGAGACTCTGGACTAAATGAGGAGATAACATACTCATTCTTAACAGGTAAGAGGTTGAAACTATGATTGTAGCTGGTTGTCCAGTTTGATATCTACATGTCAGCAGGTAGAAGCAACCCAGTCTATCTCTTGTTTAGGAAATGAAGACGGTCTGTTTGAGATCAATGCAAACACTGGGAACATCACCATGCTGAAACCTGCAGATGTGTTGGAGCCCATCAGTCTGACAGTCCTGGTAATGTCTAACAGTGTTCTTTGGGTTTGTCACCAAAACTGTTACATATTTCCATGCTGAGCTGGACCAGTGTGAAGTGATTATTCCAGGTTGAACTTTACACTCAAACTTTCTAAACTGTTCCAGACATTTGTAGATCCAGACCTTGTTTTTCATATAAAGATAATCCGATATGACGTTAGCAGTTCAAAGAGACTCTATTCAGTTTGGTTTTGAGGACACAGAAGTACTAAAAACAGTGTACTGTAGTTATATGAGCTTCACAGAGACATGGCTGCAGAAACATCTGGTCGAGACACTTCATGAAAACCAAAGATCACGTTGAGGGCAAAGGGTAGCCCTTGCTGACTCAAGTGTGCATCAAAAATTAGCTTGATTTTTTGGGATACAGACACAAAGGCAATCTTTGTAGGACCAAATGGGCTGCAACAGTGGTTACTTTGAGATAAAAACTTTTTTCAGCATTATAAATTTATCATCTGAAATGTTTTTCTCACCCAGGCGTCTCAGAAGCTCAACATTGATCAATTTGCCACCACTATGGTAACGATCGACGTACAGATAAAAAGCCTTCACCCACCCAAGTTTCAGAGACCTCAGTATGAAGGACTTATCACTTCAGTGGGCTCCATGGCAAAGGACTTAAAGAACACAGAAGAACTTTTACAGATTCTGGCCACGGATGGTGACTACGCTGCCACGGAGGTAAAATCCCATTAACCTCTTTGAGTGAAAAGATTTTGTTTAGGTTGGGAAAGTTCATGTAACTCAGTGAACTACCACAACCGATTATGAGATAAAGACCAAAGATCAAACCTCTACTATATGTTGAGCTGACTTTAAAATTTTGCAGTGCCTAAATTAATTTGTTATTAAACATTTGATTGTATGAATTTAGGTCTCACATGTTAACCAAATTGGAAGAAAACAAACTTTGGCATGGAGACCTCATATTACAATTGGTGGGTTTGTTAAACTCAAGTAATGCTTGTAATAGAAAATTCTGAACCCAATACAAACAAGTGTATAGGCCCTATACATTTAGCTAAAAGGATTACATATATGTTATTAACCGGGGGTGAAAAACATTAATGTAGCTTAAACACACATCAGGTGTGTTTGGTAACACATAAAATTGTGAGAAATTTTAGCTTGAACTTTTTCACTGTGCTCAAACAGGGTTTAAATCCACACATTGTTTACTCGGTTGTTGGGAACAGTCATTTCTCCATTATTGGTGGCTTTCTATTCATGACCAAGGATCATCCGGATGCAACATTAAACCTTCAAGTGAGTTTGAAAATTATTCAAATAAAATGTATTAGTTTGACTGCTATTTGACACTTAAATGCATCTTTACCTTCCAGCTCTTGGCAAAAGATACAACTAATGATGAAACAGCAACAGCAGAACTTCTAGTGGAGGTGAACATAGGTAGGAACAAAAGGGATTCTGAAAAGTTACTCACACTCCCCTATTTAACCCGTGGGGCCACACGGTACCACCCGTTACACTTATTTTTTACTGAAGTGGACCAAACTGCTTAAACATCATCATGCAGTTACAACAGCTGCTCACTCGGGATGATATTCTCAGAAACAACAAGTAACAAACAAACAAAAAAGCCCCAGTGCATTGGCTGGTCGGCACCAAAAACAGCTCCTTCACTGCAAGTACACTAAATTAATTTATGGGGTTTTCTAGTATTTCAGTTTTTACTTTGGCATTTAAACCGAATGTAGCTTTCCCAAAAATCTGTCCAGTATTAACAGCAGGAAATGCAGCAAGCTTTCCTACATGCATCTTTCCGACACGCTCTGCTTCACTTCCTTACTTATAGGCTCATTTGCTTTTACACTGCAAGCAAATCCAGTTTTCAAGACAACCCGAGTTGGCTTCTTTGTGTGAATGTGCATTCACACTGCTCCAAACAAACCGTACTAGCCAGGAAAGGATTAGTTTAAAGTGGAACAAAAAGGTCTGAATGTGCTTTTAGGCCTATGGTTGGTCTGCTTTGACGTTGCTTGCTCTTCATTTCCATGTGATCAAAGACCTAGCACTGATTTTGAAATTAAACATAAATACATAGAGTACTGGGAACTTGTGTAATTGTCAATTAGTGACATGTCAAATAACTCTTTCACATTCACATGAGAGATCTGTCAGCACTAATGGAAACCCAAAATCTAGGAACACATACTGACTTTTACCTGAAGTACTGCAGTCATGACTGTAAGCACAGCTCACATTTCCACACAGAAACATATTGGCCAACATTGTTTTATAAGACTGTCAACTTTCAGACCAAACACAACAAGATTTTACCAGTCAACAGGACAGCTGGCAGCTAGTTACTGAACTAGTTCTGAACACTTTGGAGCATTTCTAATACAGAGGGTCCTACTCACAATAGGAAATGAAGTGGCCCATATATAATAGATACACCTATGTATGCAAATTTTGGTGTAGAAATTATATCAGTGTTTGATTGGCTTGAACATCATCATCAACCACACCTCAAGTCAATATGGCTCATGATGATAGAATCAGTACAGAATAAGCCACCTGCACAAACATGAAGTAATGTCAACATCCTTCAAAGTCTACTCTCTTCCTAGGTCTTGCCACCACCAGTTTACCACTGAGCACTACAGACTTTATGAGCACATCATCCACAGAAGAGTCAACCATCAACCCTAGCAGTACTTTATATGTCTACCAAAGACCATTTTTCAACAACTAAACCCACTTTGTTTTGTGTAATTTGCTGACATTTGTTCCTGCAGAGGTTTCACCATCAGGTGAATATGATGTGGTCGACATGGCAGCACTTGGCGCGACCCTGGGCATTCTTCTGTTTGTTTGCCTGGTGGTCATTGGTGTGCTTGTTTATCGTATGAAGAAGAGTAAAGCAGACTGGAGGAAGATCAATGAAGCCAGCGTGTTTCGGAGCTCTGTAAGTTCAAAGGCTAGTAAAAAGAGAAGAATCTACCAATCATTCACAATGATCAGTAGTGAAAGTGCATCGTGTGTGTAGATAGTTATCAATAACTCACCCTTTAGGGGGTCTACTTCAGTTTTCCAGGCCTATAATCTGACATTTGAGGCTGTCTGTCTCATGACTGTATAATGAATGTAGTTAAAAGGGTCGAGGAACAAAAACAGCAAAAATATAATGTGGCTTAAAGTTTTAAGGGTTTTAAACTTATTGTCTTTCCACAGCTGGGTCAAGACTCAGACAGTAAGAAAGAGGGAGTCCAGTATACCAATGAGGCTTTCCACAGAGATGAGGACAGGGACAGCGTTGGCTCTGGTGGTCCAACTTTAAAGATGGCTGGAGAGCCGACGAAGGCTGCGTGGAACCTTCCTCCCCAGGAGGCCATCCAGAGGGCTTCTGCCCCGCTGCATGCCCTGCTGCCTGATAACACCAGCGACACCGGCTCAGATAAGGTTGACAATGAGAAAGAGGTTAAGCCAATTCTGACCAAGGAGAGGCGCATGGAGGATGGATACAAATCTGTTTGGTTTAAGGAGGACATTGACCCAGATGCAAAGGAGGAGGTGGTCATCATCCCAGACAGCAGAGCAGATGAGAGCGATGAGGAAGAGCCGTCATTCAGCGGCAGAGAAGATGATGACAGTCCAAACCAAAAGTCGTCAAAAGTTGCTTTTGCGGACACCGATCTGGACAGTGGACTTGGTGTGAGGATCGGGGATCCAGCAGAGGACTCAGACAGTGATAACGACCTGGACATTGATTTGTAAGACAAGCTAAGCAGGAGGGTATAAACAGGAATGAGCTGTAATTAAATCTAGGATGGATTTATCAGCAGTCGGGCCCATAACACCCAGCTTCATCAGACTAATAAATACTGATGTAGAAAGCTGTTTGATAAAAGATTTACTTTAAAAAAAATCACTTATGAATCTGAACTATTTAACCTAAAAACATGCGGTTAGATTTTAAATGAAGCAAAACTCTTTGAACCTTTATGCTTTCTGTAAATACGTCATAGCTGTAAAATCTGACATCAGTATGTGTGTGTGAGATGTTTAAATCTTTGTGTGCTAATATTAGTCTTATAAAATGTCCTTTTTGAAGCAGAATTGCTGGTAAATACTGTTGAACTCTAAAAAGAGTGACTGGAATATCAGTTAGTCATTAACTTGTTTCAGCTGCTGGAGATAAAAACATATAAAACTTCTCAGAGACAAAGTGCATGGGATAAAAACAGAAAGACAAACTGTAAACAGCAATAAATGTCTTCTTTGTGACACTTAAGATTATAAAACATCATGACAGAAACTGTCAGGACTCTGACCTTGCATTAAAGAAGTCCAAATGTTCATTACACGCTGCTCTGGAAGAATGATGGTGTTCACGTTCACACTTTGATCAAACAAAAACAGAAAAGTTGTGTAAAGTTTGTTATACAAAAAAAAAGTTAATGATTAAGTTGTTTAATGTAGAAATGTCACTGGAAATGTTTACTAATCAATATCCAAAATGAATCATTGGAAAGCAGTGGACATTTTTTTTAATGTAATTTAAAAGGATGTGAGAAAAAAGTGTGTGATGTGTTAGTGTGTATGTAATAATCTGAACAGAAAACTAAAGATGTTGAGTTTAATATTATATTTAAAAAGATTATCAAAGCAGTTCCGATTAGGAAACATGACGAAAGGGGT
This sequence comes from Pseudomugil gertrudae, assembly GCA_037177535.1. Taxonomy (NCBI): domain Eukaryota; kingdom Metazoa; phylum Chordata; class Actinopteri; order Atheriniformes; family Pseudomugilidae; genus Pseudomugil; species Pseudomugil gertrudae. The sequence goes on from JBAMHV010000010.1 coordinate 130,773, forward strand.
TCATTTGGCATATATCATACATACCAGCCATTATACTAGTTTTTAAGCGCAGTTAGGTTATCTGAGAAAACAGTGGACCCAAGATGCTTCCTGCTTTATTGAGGTGGTCTCATGACTAAACTGGGTGTGACCGTCACCACAGAGTGAGTAATGGTAGCACATGTAGGAACAGTTGGGAGGAATTTGCCGTGCTGATTAGATGAGTCATAAATAACAACAAAGCAGGTTGATGTTCCAGGATAATAGACATGTGAATGCTGTGCACTGTACTCGCTGCCTCAGAGTAACAAGGGCCCCATTGATCAACTAATAATATGGTGTTTCTATGACCGTAATTGCTACTGACCCTGCAATTAACACCATGTAACAGCCTTCTCTGGACAAAATAATGACCAATGTGGATGTGCCAAAAACAGCAGTTTACTTCCCATCCACTAGAGGTTTCAAAACAGCAAATCCCCATAGACTCATATGTTTATAAGACTAAATTTACAAGCAGGAAAAAACATGTTTGCAGCCTGGTACGAAAACATTTTGGGTTTAATAGGTCAAGTACCTTCATGACAACTGTGAGAGGGGTCAATGTACAGTGCTTGATGTGTGCTGGTGCTCCGAGGGGGCTGCCTTCTAACCAGACATTGTAACTTTGCAGGAGCAGATCCATCTCCCATGGGATCATGTGACCTGGAGAGCTTTGCTCCCCCTTTATAAACACAGAAGGCTCTGCTTTGTGCCACTTTTCCCCTCTGTGAAATAAAGTTTGTCATGCCTGAACGGTGTCTGAAGAAGTCAGAAAGAGAAAGCAGGTAAGTGATCGCTCAGAGGAAAGACACCTTGGCAAATAATTGGCTCGGAGTCTGAAGAATGAAGGGTGGATACAAAACTCACATTGTGTTTGCCTCAGTATTATTAGACTGTTTTATATTAGCTCTTTGTGATCTACTTCTCTACATCTTTCAGCCAAAGCGAATTTATTCAAAACGATGGCAATAAGCGTCCGAAGAGCTGCAGAATGTTGCAGTGAATTCTGTCTTTATCATCTATTCTACTTTACAGCCATTTAGCACACCCTTTTCTCCAAAGCAACTTGCATCTGAGAATGAGCACACAATCAAGAAGTCAGACAATAGGGAACGGCATACAAAAACAATAGTTAAACACAGGTGTTGCCATGTTTTTTCCTTTTTGCCGTTTAGTAGAAGCTAAAAGCAGCTAGTTAAAGCTAATTGGCTACAGATAAAAGCCAACGTGACTCCTGAAACATTTTTAGCAACTTGGGCTGGTTTGAACACAATAAATGGATTTTCTATAATTCATTTAAACATCATAGACTTAGCAGAACGAGGAGCAACTGGTCTGGTTTAGTTTATATACGCTGTTCAGTAGGAAGCAGGGCTTACATGGATGGAGACAGTTTACGTGTCCTGAGAAAAGTTACTGGTTAGTGGCCAAAAGTTACACAGTATCACTTTTATCTATTAATAATGTCAAGTAGTCTAATTCACCTGAGACCGTAGAGGTCAACTCCAATAGATCTGGGGTGGGGAACCCTAATCCTCGAGGGCCAGAATCCTGCAGATTGTCCATGTATACCTGCTCCAGCACACGTGATTCAAATTAAATGGATCCAGCAGCTTATCAAGATCTGCGATTTCTGCACAGTGATTCATTCATTCAAATCTGGTGTGTTGAAACACAGACACATGGAAAACCTTGAGAACGAGGGCCAAGGTCCCCACCCCTGTATTAGACAGCAACAGATTGAACCAGTGCTTTAAAGAAAAGACCACAAAGGTAGAGTTTATCTGATTTTACTTGAATAAAAAGCATTATATATATATATATATATATCACATTTTACAATCAGAAGTAAAACAAAAAACATGTAAAAACTTTACACCTATTTGTGCAATGACACCATTTTATAAAACCCTTAAAAAGACAAAAACAATTGCACAAAGAAATGTTTATGAAATTTAAAATTCCACAAAACAAAATGAGGACCATTAAGAGTATAAGAAGATTAGGAAGTCAAGAAATAAAAAAAAAGAAGCAAAATAAAGTACAGCAGCAATTGGCTTCAATTTTGAAAGAAAAGGGGGACTGTGAAAACATTTCTAATCAAAAAGTTATAAAAGAAAAAAAAATTGCAACTGAAAGCACTGATCAAACCAAACCAGCTGAAACTTCACGGGTTACATTTTAACTGTGTGCCATGTCTGGTAACATCAGCAGAAAATAGATTTCATTTAGTAGCAACATATTGCTGCACATTAGTAACACACAGACAACTTGCACAATATCTGTATATTGTTTTGGTTTCAAACTGTGTACCGGTACTGTGACTCAGGTGAACCCAGAATATTTAATTCCATCAATTTTCATCTTAAGATTAAAAAACATTAAAAAAAAGACTCATTTATGTTACAAGTGTTTTATAGCCATATATTCACACACATGACTGAGGTTTGGCCACAATTTATTATTTTATTCCTATGTGTTTGTTATAGACAGCCATAATTTAGGCCACATATATATACATACATCCTTCTGTATTCCTGTCATTGCCTATGAGGACAACCTCCTCCATTTAAGCAGGAAGAAACTGCTTCACAGGGAAGTTATCAATAATGAAACAATGTAAACGATCAGGGACAAAAACTGGTGTGATCATATCATCCTTACGAACATCAATCTGTAAACACAAAAACCCAGCTGTGGTAAGTCCAGATGTTTTAAAGTAACACCACTGTACAGTTGAAGTTCAGTTAATGATGTTTAATGGACTCATGGACATCCATCATTTGGCTAATTTTAGTGATCAAATGTATGTAAGGTACTTTTTCACAACTTATTAGACCAAAAACATGTTTTAAAAAAGTTCAAAATAAGTATCTTAAAGGAAATTAGGCAGAAAAAAACATTTAAAGCAACTTTCAGACTATCATTGACACGTTCTAACTTCATTACACTGAATAAACCTGAAAAGAGCCGTCTCATTTTAATGCAACGTTAGCTTGTAGGCACTAAAAGTGAAAACAAATTTTAAACTGAAGCAAAGCTGGTAAAAATAATAAATTAAGGTTTTCAACTTTAGCCAATTACCATAACCATATCATATAGCTTAAAAAAAACTAATATTTAAAAGGACACATTTAAAATGTTCATATTTAGTTGCTTAGCTTTTAGTGAAAACGTAAGTTAATGTTAGAAAACAGTCAGTAAGTTAGTATATTTCTGTCTGTTCTTCCTAAATGGAATATTGATTATGGCAGAAGATTCCTAAACCTTCAATTACTTCAATTTTAAAGTCTATTTGTTTCACAAGCACCGAGCTGAAAATAAGCTGCAAAAAGGTTCAATTAATATGTGGCTAACACGCATACAAAATATTCCACATTAGAATACAAACACTTATAAACCATCACATAAAAATACAATTATTTTAAGGCTTAATTTCAGTAGTACAATACACAGTCATAATAAAGGTTCATGATTCCCTGGAGACACCTAATACATGAATGATTTAAATATATCTGTGTGCTAACAGTACATCATGATGGAAATACAACTCCCCACCTGCATCATAGTTTATATTTGGGAAGTAGTTTTTGCAGGAAATAGTATTAACCTATAAGAACCCAGCGTGACATATATGTTACATTTACTTTCAACATTTTGCATCATTTTATGATAAAAACACAATTAGATTTTTGTCTTCTGCTCCTTAATGCACACCAGAAAGCAGAAGATTACACAGTAAGAATTTTAACATACCACATGGTAATAAATGGTAAATATCCCTAAAAACATGTAAACTTTTCAAAAACATATTTTGTTTAAGGGACAATAAAGATCTTATTAAAAAAATGTAACATTTCCTACCACTCGCTTATGGGTTGGGACTTTTCAGGGTTAAAACGAGAAACATATTGGGAGTTTGAACTGTAGCGCAAAGATCAATACATCTTTTAAAACAGGCTAGCTGATTGTCTTTCCTCATCGAGTGTATCGGTTAAAGCAAAAACAAACAAAGGTTTTACAAAGGAAAGCCTTCATTTAATCAGGAAGACAACTGATAAAGTTCATAAGCTTACCGTAACATTCTCTGTTATTGGTAGCTGTTTGGTCAAAGTAACCTTAAACCTGCTGATCAGAATATGTTTGTTCTGCTTTCTCAATGTGCAACAAAATGCCTTTAACTAAACAAAAATAATATAAAACCCAAATCATCCATCTTATTCCAATGAAGAGTCATGGGTAGCTGGAGCCTATCCCAGCAACCACTGGGCGAGAGGTGGGGTACAACCTGCACAGGTTGCTAATCCATTACAGGATCAATACAGAGACACAGACAACCATACAGGAAAGCCGGAGTACCTAGAGAGAAGCCTTACTAACACAGGGAGGACATGCAAACTGCACAGAAAGGCCACTGTCTGAACCGAGACTCGAACCAGTAACCTCCCTGCTGTGAGGCTAAAACCAGACCACTGTGCAGCCCTAACCCAAATCAACAACGCATCATTTCAGCCGTTACTTTTGCACAAACACACAGATGTAAGTCATGTAACATCTACTAAGTTTAGTACACTATGTACAAACGTACTGGGACACCCGGTATACCCATTCATATCCCTACAGGGTTAAACACTGTGTTAGGACACCCGCTGCAGCTGAAACTGTTTAAGCTCATCTAGGATTTGTTGTTCCACAAGGTTCAGGAGAGGGTACAGGGAAATGTTTTATCATTTAAAAGTGCATTTCTGAGGTTAGGCACTGATATTGACTGAGAAGTCCTGGTTGGCACTTTCCACTCCAACTCATTCAAAGAAAATCTATCGGGGTCTCTCAAAATATTTAGGAGAGATCTCAGTATTTTTGAGAATATAGTGCACCAAATTTTAACTTGATGGATTTATATAAGTGTCATGCACGTGTGGTCGGGGTGTTGTATGGATGGTGTCACTATTGGAGAATGTGTGTGGGTTTTGAGGGGATGATTTTGGTAATCAGGGTGAGACTCTGACCTGTCTGCAAGGAGGCAATTGGATGTCAGTGACTGAATTGGTTGCAGCTGGGGACAATTAGACTGAGTACTCC
>JBAMHV010000010.1:168024-179529 GCA_037177535.1 Pseudomugil gertrudae
TGGACCTGTAGGTGGCGGTAATGCTCATTACAATAGTTGCCAACCGCCGTTAAACTTCAAAGAAGAAGAAGAAGAACACAGTCGGTCCGCGGGATTCAGGTTGGAAACACCTGCACACCTACCGACATTATGAAAACATTGACAGCAAGTAAAAAAAGAAAGACAGGGACGGACAAGTTCCTCACCCAGTAATAGAAGATTAAACAAACTTTGTCCTCCTTCTGGCTTTCCTTGCGATTCAAGCCTACTGGAAACCGGATCGAGCCCACTCCTGAACCGCACCAAACCGAGCCACAGTCTCGTATCACTCTGTGTGTGTTCTCTATCCCAAGATTCAATCCAAATATGAAGGTTTGTGGAACAAACTGAACCGTGTTTCGCCACCAAACATAATAATCACTGCTGTGGCGGGGTGGCCAGTGCCTCTATAGAAAGGGAAGTGACGTAATTACGCAAGCGTGAGCGTCATTGGCCAGGTTAGGCGGAACCAAAACAAACATACCGTTATTGTATCCTAACTTTGAAAGGGTTACAGCGTTATCGACGGTGCAGGTAATCAGAATAAACAGTTAAATCCTGCACTGTCAATATGGTTTCCACCGTAGAAAACACCGATGTGAAACAGGTAAGTGCCACCTGAAACAGACCATTTAACAGACTTTACAATAACAAAATGTCAAACGCTGCGAAAACGCTCCTATTTTCTAAAGTTTTCCCCAAACTATTGTAATAACCACTGATTTTACTACCAACATCATCATTTCCCACCTAAAATAATATAAATTTTTCACTCTTGACACGTTTTTCTAATAAAACTTTTCATCTTGCTTTTCACTGACACGATTCAGTTTAAAATATAAGCTTGTGGTTGGCACATTTTTATATAAACTAATACATTCTTCATAGCATTTTATAAATCGAATTACTTCAGTCAGTGGTAACTTTATAAATTAATATATTTGCCACTTATTATGGGATTTTACCTGTGAATCTGGATCTCCAGCTCTCTCTAATCACCTTTATAACATGATGTAAAAATAAATAAAAGCATATTCTATTTTCTCTCTGCAGAAAGATGCTGACCATGCAGTGGTTTTGGCCGTGACAGCTCGTGCAGTTTTTAAAACGGGATCTAAGGATGATGGTGATGGTATCTATGAAAGAAGCGTGGCTTTTCCACTTCTGCAGGTCTAACTTTCTAACTAGTCTTAATGGATTTTTAAAATAAACCAAACATGCTTTATGGATTTTTCTCAGTAATAGCTGACATCATTGCACCACAAATTAAAGTAGTGAAGTAGAATTAGAGGAGATGATATTAAGTTATGATTCATGGTGATCTGCAGGCACTGCAAGAAGTGAACAAGCGCCTGCTGGTAGAAAATCCTGCTGAGTCTCTACTGTTCGACGTTGTTCTGATCACCACTGAGAGCGAACAGCAGAGTTCCCGCATCATCAGCAGCACCAGGCATCACGGTAATCTGCCGTTAAGCATCGGGTGATCGTGATCAGTCCGTCGCTTTGTCAGTTTCCTGTGGTGATGTCATGACCGCTGTGTTGCAGGTCTTGAAGTTGGCAGGTTTTGTTTTTGCAGCGAGGAGGATTTAATGGAGAATCTCCAGAAAGCTAACGTGCAGCTGTTTCTGTCCACGGATCGAAACGAAGTGTTGCAGGTGATGCAGAAAGGTGAGGAGGTTTCTTCTTCTCTGTCATGAGTGCAGCCGTGTTGATTTGTGACATTTGCTGCTGAAAAAGCGGCCCACACCACAGCTAAGCAGCTTCAACCTGACTCGATCTGATTCAAACAGTAACAAACACAAGAAAACCCGTCCTTTTAAATAGCTTTATAAAAAATATAGGTATTTTTTTGTTATGGTAATTAACAATAATCAAGATTCTACTTTTAATTTCATTTTAATACAGTTTGATGGCTGGATAGATGGCTAAGTAGTGGCCAATCAAAATAAAGTTTCCTCCCTTCCCTGACAGGAGTGGGCTCTTCTTTCTACTCTTCATACATTTCTCTGGTTACGATGCTCCTCATCCGTGTTTTTGTTTGTTTACTTTTTAACTTCCTGGGGGTTTTTTTGTTTTTTTATGTAGTCCTGCTTGATTTTTGTTTCCTCAGGTGTTCTCTCTGCACTGCTGGATGAAACCTCTGCCTCCTCTCCAACAGACCAGCTCAGAGTTTTGTTCTGCGAGGATGCCGATCCCACCCCGACGTCGGCAAGCAGGCAAGCTGCTCGGGTACAGATGCTCATATGTCGCCTTTACTCTCTGCCAAGTGTTGTAGAAAATGTCTGAAATTTACCATCTCTTCAGAATTTTTCGACTCAACTTGGAAAAATCCGGCAGAAGTTTCGGATGTTTGACAGCCCCGTCTGCATCACGCTGGTCACGTCCCACGGTGGGAGGGACAGCTGCGGGAACGCCCTGAAGGTGTTGCGGTCTCTGGGAGTCGGCGTGGACGAGGCGTATTGCCTGGCCGGATCCCCACGTGGCCCCATCCTGTCCCTGCTCAGACCTCACTTCCTGCTCAGTGATGGCTTCGGCAACCTGGAAGATTGACGTCATTACAATCGGCTTCTCCAAAAGTAACAGTACTTGAAAATAATGTGCCAAATCCTCAGAATGTTATTTGATGTTAAGCACCAGTTCAGACCACATCTACATCCGTCATCCATTTACAACAATATGGCTTCACAAGCAGTCCAGACCTTTCACTAAAACATCTGGAGCATGTTTACGTTCATTTTATTTAACATGGGACAGTGCATATTAACCGACATGTGTTCATCAGTCCAGCGTGTAAATGTGCCAATGTTAGCCATCATGACAGCAGAAATCCAGAGATGGAAGGTTCAGGGCCGTGGAGCAGCTAGAAACAGGGTGGGACAATGTTCCTCTCCTAAAACTCATTTACAGACTTGTTTACAGACAGTTGTTTAAAGAAAAGGGGATGTAAATGCTAAACATCACCCTGGAACTGCTTTTATGTGTCACTGCCTTTAAATTCAAAGTGACTTATTAAACTGTGAAATTGCTCGTTTTTAACAACTGATGTCTTGTTTGTGTCTGTTGGGACTAAAACATGGGTTTTATTTTTTAGTGTTTAACTTGTTTGGAGCTGAGATTTTAAGATATATTTCTTTTCACATTAATATCTAAAGCACACCTATATTTATCCTTTCTAATAGATTTCATCTAGACTAACACAGTCACAACCACCTGGAGATGCAGGAGCAGCTTCATCATGTGCTTCTCAGCTGCTTCAGCTTCTATCTCTGATCATAAAGTCTCGGATTATGTCGGTCCCAGTGTGAAAGTTTCATTGTTTTATGTCCAAATAGGATTTGGATTTCCATGAAACGCCCGATTACATTTGTTTCATTTTAAAGTTGTGTGTGTGTGTGTGTGTGTGAGAGAGACTTCTATGTGATGCTGGTGATATCTCGTACAAATTAGTGCTGCACTGTATGTCTGCAGTCTCATATTGTATGAATGATTAGGGACGGTAAAGATTTGTTCTTTATTATTATCAGAGTGGTTTCTGGTGCAGGCTGTCCAGGTTATGGCTGCTTCTTGAGACTGAAGAAATTTATGTGTTTTTGTTGTCACAGCTTCACTCAGCTGGATGCTGTGGCTCAAACTCACTCTCTGATAAGCAACAGAAGAATGATCATTTTCTCTCATTGTGTGCAGACAATGTTCTGGGTAAATTTGATGCTGGTGTGCTTAGCAAAAGTCTTCCCTTTGCCTTTCTTTTTGCTTTCAGCCGCAGGCAGGAAGGTCAGGAGGAAGGGATGTGATGGAGGAGGATGCTGGAGCACCTGTTGGATCCTGAAGCAAACTGAAAGAGAGCAGAAGTGGGAAAATAACGATGGTAAAACACGTGAAATGCTCTAAAATACTCACTGAGCTAATGACACAGACGTCGAGTTGAGGGATAATCTCATAGCTGAGGTTAGGTTAGATTCTGTCTCCTGAGCTGTGGGGTTCGACCACCAGCTTGAGGACATCTGCATGTAATTTCCATGATTTCTTTACACATTGTCTCAGATGGTAACCAAAGAGCACTTCTGCTTGTACTTCCAGTGCTAAATATTTCTGTCCAATGGATCTGTCGTTTTAGGAAACAATTGCATTTGTCATATTTATTTATTCATAATTTAATGAATGAACCTGTACTTATATAGTACTTTTCCCATCACAACACAACACACTGCTGGAAAAATATGCAATATGCTTTGTATTATCATTATTATTATTATTACCATATTATAATAAAAAACAAATCAACAAGTAAACACCTGTTACCCATGCAGAAAAGGTTCATACAGGCTTTTTAATTGGTCCTGGAGGTCACAGCTCAGTTTAATTAAACTCAGATAAAGGAAACACGAAGCTCTTTGTTCTACCAAAAATACCATAAATCAGCCGAGCTCTTGGCCTGCAGTCCAAGCTGAGAGTAGTAGCTTCAACCACTGTATCCATGAAGCTGGAAATTGTGATGCTGTATGTTGTGACAGTTTACAATGTCATTGTGTTTAATGGTTTAAAGCTGCTCTTTTATAACAGGTAGACAGAAAAGCTGACTCAAGAGTTGGTGTCACCTGGAATCAGGGGAGGTTATGTGACTACCTCATCTCATCTTCTGCTTCATAAGAAGTAGTCAGACGTGCAGTTGTTCACTCTGACTGGAGGCAGCGATTTCTGACTGAGAGAAAACAGCTGCTGAGCTCTAAGTGACAAACACATTGGATTAGAAATAATCAGACAAATGGCAGAGCTCAGACATCTGATTAGATTATTCAACAGCAGCAAGACACCAGCTGTGACATCACCTTCCATCAGAAACCCTCTACACTCCATTACTTTGGGACCCATTTCTCATTTTTGAATTTGACAAATATTTTAAGATAGATTTAGAGATTCTGGGAAGACAATTGGAGCAAACTACATTCTGAAAATACACAAACCCCTCTCATCAGACTTCCCCTCAAAGCAACACAGAAATGAGCAACATTTGTTCTCACCGTATTGATGTATGCTAGCAAATGCAGCTAGCCCAGCTCTAGTTCTCCCTTTGTTGCATTAACAAGTGTTTCAAGCCTCTGAGAGTGTGATTTGTGCATGAAGATAGGGAGGTGTAGACGGGTTGAGAGGGGAGGGACCGTAGAGTGTATATAAAAGATGGACAGAACCCGATGACCACGATGAATGATTGGTTTTTCAGTTTTGTCAGATCCACAGGTGAGTTTGTGTGTGTGGGTGTGTGTGTGTGTGTGTGTTAGAGCATTTTATTTATTGTCTGTCATTGGAAGTGAAGGAAATTTTAAGCAATAAGTTTTTTTTAAAGGTTCTTTGAAAACATTTCCTTTTCTTCCTTTACCTTTATATTAAAAATATGTTTAGGTGATAAAACATCAGTTCAAACTGTCCTGATCAATTATCCTTGGTGGTTATGATAGAAACACAGTGACAACTTGTTCATGTCAAAGTAATGACCTGTAACTATACAGACTCCATCTAAAACACATGGCAGACACCACAAACAGACACCCCCCCCTCCCCCACACACACATTTTGACTGTACAGTATCTGTGTGATTGCTAAAATTGTAACTAGTGAGGTGGTAAAAAGTAAAGTAAATTGGGTGGCAGACACCACCACCGAGCGCCTCCAGAGACCTGACCTGATCAGTTCAGGCTTTCATATGAATATAGAAGAATATATGTGCACTGTATTTGGTAAGGAAATTTATGATAGTAGCTTGAATAAGTGTAACCACCAAACGTTTAACTACTTCCACCTGATATGTTGCTACATTGGGAATGTGGAAATCTATTATTTGGGATCAATTTGTTGTCATTTGGCAGGTAGGGAACCAATCAGATGTCACAATGAGTCATGAGTCAGTGTAAAAGTTTGAATTCATTCAAGTTGTTTAGACTGAACATTAAATTGCATTGTAGTGTTTTTAACCTAATGAAGGTAATAAAGTATTTGCAAATCTTATTTATTTACTGTTTACACAATGTCTCAACTTTTTGGTTTAAATCTTAGCTTAGGAATATATATATATATATATATATATATATATATATAAGTGCAGCAGAGTGCACACACCTGCATTTTTTCAATTTTATTTATTTATATTTTATAACAGTCAGTCCTCCTTTGGTCTAAATATAGTCTAATGTTATAGATTCCACCAGTAAATATGCACTATGTATAATTTCTGCAGAGTTGTAAATGCACATTCCACTGGATGTCCATGAAACCCATTTGCAAAGCATTTTCTTGTGTTTTAAGTTATTAGAGAATGGACAGTGACCATAAACGGACAAACAGCAACACTGAGACAGGCTGTTGCATTCCATACTGATTGGTTTTAAGGGTCTGAAAGTGTGCCAAGTTCACATTCCTCACACCGCTTCATCACCAGCTGCTTGGGCTGCAGAATGGATTCATGCTTTTAATGCTAAATGATCTTGTTATGCGCATCCTCTGATCTCCAGAGATGTGGGTTCATCCAAACAAACTGCATGTCTACGTGTGTTTAGACGAATCAATGCTAATGACAAGCTTAGACTTCTGCTCTTGGAACACATCCTCTTATTTCTTTTAGCTCACTGACTACACATATGCTGTTTTGTATGGGATGCTTTTCAGCTCATTAACAATAACATGAACATTAGCTCATAACAACAGCTAATTCGGCTTACATCTTTCATCCTGTGTCTTCTCTGTGATCGCTCTAGCCAGTGTCGTAGAAATTTCCTCGACACCAGCTAAATTTTGTCCAATGTTGACTTTTGACTTATATCTTCCTCCTTACTCTCTTTCTTTTGCTCTGGGATGTAATTAGATTAATCCCTGTGATTAAAAGCATTAATTGTCAGACCATCCTATTTTAAAAACGTTGTACAACAACTGTATTAGCCCTTGACAGAGTATTGATGTAATCTATGGCTAGCTGAGATCTCCTCGCCTCATGTCTAAGTAAGTTATTTTACTCTCTACAGATGTACCCAGAGAGCAGTTGAGAGTGGAGGGGCATGCACATAGGCCCACAGTGGTTTTCAGGTGCTCTGGTTAGTGATCAGCTGCCTCTCTGGGACACTGTTTCATTTGCGCAAGCTTCAATTTATTCCAGTAACAAAAGTTATTCCAATTATATAGAACTTTATTGATCCCGAAGGAAATTCCTTGTGGTCAGCTGCTTCACCCATACCTGCATACATTATTTAAGCTTCTATTTTTCAATAATGCTCATTCATTCCAAATTCAGCCTATCCCAGTAATTAGTCCATCACAGGGCTCAATACTGATAAATTCTGATTTTTTTGTTATTGATCAAAGATGGTCCATGTAAAAAGTTTCTGAAAGCAACACCTGATGATTTAATGTGATGATTTAAGTACTGGGGAATACTGGACCTGACCCCTTTGGCTCCGGCCCTAAAGTTAGACACCACTGGACAAGCTGGATTGAATCATTTCTGTTTAAAGAAAAATAAAGGCTTAATTTAATTTTTCTGTTTTGCTTTGTTTTCTTTTTCCTTTAGGAGACGTTTACGGTCACATTTTTTTAAAACAATGCAGCTAAACCTCTTTTTTTTACTGCATTAAAGTTTTAATAAAACTTCGAATATCCTCCTTTTCAGCACTGACCACTCCTGTTCCCACTCATCTGTCCAACCAGCACACAAGTAGTGCAGCAAACGCTCACAGACAGGCAGATGGATAAACTGTCTCCAGCTGGAGCTCAGGGGTTGAAGGACACCGTAAAGCGCAGCAGCTAATCAGATTTAATCTGGTAATTTGGCCCCGGTGGCCTTTCCGAGGGAAACAGGTAAACACACCAAAGCTGAAAACGCCTGCAGCCCGACGCGTTGGAGACATTTGTAGCTTTAAATGTAAAGAAGGTGGATTTTCTCAGGAACTTTCTAATGATTTACATTTATGCGTCTTTTGTCAGGTTTAGCCTTTTGTGTGCGCGTGCGTGTGTGTTTTCACGATACAATATAATATTTGTAAAGAAAAAAAAGGCAGAATGAACTTCATCACCACTTTATAATAATGGAAAAGTGCTTCATACGGTGCAAGTAGGACAAAAGTCTGTGTCCGTATCTTCTATGTGGATTTGGGTGGTTTTGCGCATTTGCGCACCGGAGCGCACTGGAAATCCTCACTAAAGTCGCTTAAGTCTGAGTGGAGAGTGTGCGGAACAACATGAGAACCCAGTGTGGGAACCAGAGTCTCACCCGGCCTTCATGAGAACCCGCTGGCCGCGCTGCTGTGGCTCGGACCGGGACAGAAGAGCCGCGGCGGAGATGGCGGCCAACCGGACCGCGGGAGCGGAGCTGGCGGCGTGGTCGGGACGCAACCTGCCGGCGCTGGTGTTCGGCGTGCTGCTTATTGTGCTCATCATCTGCGGGAACCTGTTGGTTTGTTTGAGCGTTTTTACTGAAAAGGCTCTGAAGACCACCACTAACTACTTCATTGTGAGTCTGGCGGTGGCGGACCTGATGCTGGCGGTGCTCGTGCTGCCGCTCTTCGTTTACTCAGAGGTCAGTACCGAACTCACTGTTTTAGTATTAAAACATCAGCACTAAACACACACACTATCCTATATAGCCCATAGCCATAAATATACAAGCTGTGTTTCAGGACCACCGGGATCTGTTGTGTCTTATATTTTCCACCTGACATTTTCTTTTCCTTTTACTGACCTTATTTCAGATTTCAGATTACTGCAGCAGTGGTTTGTTTTATTTGTATGTATGTATTTATTTATTTATTTGTTGGTTATTATGCTTCTGCAAAAAAAAGGGAAAAAACTCAAATGAAAGTGATTTTTTCCAAGGGCAGGGGTAGACTATGTGTTGAGAAAATCTAAATGGGATTTCAGTTTGAACAGCATGATAAAAGTAATTTGTTTGATCAGGTTTATACAAGTCAAAAACATGGGCTTCTTCTTGGCAGTGAAGACAGAGTAGCCCACTGGCATTGAGAAGATATGTTTACTAATTTGCTGTTTCATATTCGTGTGCTTTTAATTTAATAGTATATCTTATTCTATTTCTAACTTAAACACAAAATTTTCCTTTAAACTCTGTCTGACATGTTCAGGTTCAAGAGGCTTTGTTTTATAGGCACTAACGTTATCAGCATTATTGCAAGTGAATGTGAACTTCTGCTGAAATAATCACATTTTTCAGAGGAGCATCATGAAGATTTTCACAAGCTGTGCAGAAACATTTTTTAAATGTTTTTCTCATCCTCATATCTTTAGTGGAATTACTTGCACGTTAACCCACTGATGCCTTTTGTTGCATTAATGGAGTCATTTCTTTGATTTCTTTATTTATATCATACAACAGCTCTCAAACAACATATAGTAACTGTGTTATCCACAAAAAATATCAACGCAAATGACTGAAAAACCACTTATTTTCCATACCATACACAGTTTATTGTTAACATACAAAGCAAAGCATTTTGGCCACATACTGACCCCTGAGGGACACCCTGTTTATACAGTCACCATAAACAATGATTAGTAACCTGCATTGATTGCCAGCTCGATCTTCTATGCAGATTATTCTCAAAGATGACAAAATAAAAGGCAGAATCATCTACTGTAAAACAACAGAGTGAAGTGAGTTTCTTTAACATGTAGAGACGAGAGGGAGGGTGCAACCGTACAGTTTGATCCATCTGAGCTGAAAACACAGAAAAGGCTTTTCATGGTTACATGTTTTCATCCTGTAATTGCTTAATCAGTTTGCATGAGTAATGTGTTAGTACTAAACCCGTTTAGTAAAAGTAGATTATTCATTTGATATAAAACGGGTGTCCAATCATGGCTTTACAGATATCCGATATATTGATTTTGTCCAACTCGCTATTTCCAATACCAATACGAACCGATACTGATATATCCTCCACTTTGCAGCTAAATTAATACCTGTAGACACTTAACATAATTCCAAAACATGGAGTTCACTTCCAAGCTTCTTATGCTGCATGTTATGAAGGGGTTTGATGACACCACAGCCACAGGATTTATGGCCAGTTGTACCAAACAAATGATATTTTCCGATATCACATTTTAGTGCTGATATTAACAGATATTATTAGTATGCCGATAATGTTGTACATCAGCTGAGATGAATTAAACTATAATAACAGCACAAAGGATGCTGGATTGAGCCTTGGCTGGAGGGAGGTCCAAACGGTGGTCTTTCTGTACGGAGTTTGCATGTTTTCTCCATGTAAATGCTGGTTCTCTACAGGTGCTCATGGCTTCCTCCAGGTATTAAAAAGACATGTGTGTTAGGTTAATTAGTCCCTTTAAACTGTCCCCAGGAGAGACTGTGAGCATGAGTGGTTCTTTGTCCCTCTGTGTTGGCCCTGTGATGGACCTGCGACCGGTCCAGGGTGCACAGTTAGAATGTGTTTAATTTTGATTCGATCTCTCCGAAAGTTTCATGTTCCAGCGCTTCTTTTGATCTTTTAAGATCATAAGGTTACATTAAAATACAAAATATGATCCAATCAGTGGATATTAATTTGATGTTGACCACAAATTCTTCCTCCATCTGAATTTATTTAGTCTCTCTGAGCTCTCTCCAGCCAGTAAAAGTCAGTCCAAAGTTAACTTTTCTTTTTAGCTTTTTCTTTTGTTTTTCTCTTCTCTTCCTCCAATATTGTTCTTTTGTTTTTCCTGATAAAGGGTGTGTGTTCGAAATGACCAGTTTATTGACATCAAGTTACTGGCATGTGATAAAGTCCTGTAACATGAAATGCTGCTGTAAAGAAGAAGAAATAAAAGAACTAAAAATAAATCCAACAAAGACATGGTGGACCTTCAGTTAATCAACTACTTTTGACTAAAGCCTCCTGAGAATTGGTCTCCATGGAATGGTGGCTGTCTAGAAGCCACCTCAGGGAAGGAAAACATGGAAAAGGCCAGCATATGCCATATGATATAAAAACTGGACTGAAATTCAGTGGCAGCAGGTCTGATGGAGGGATGAATGTAGGAGACAGAACAAAAGGCAAACATATTCCAAAGAGCTTTAGAAAGTCCATCAAGAGGCCTGCATCATATTCCTGAAGACTACTTTAATGAAAAAGAAGTAAAAATCGGGAGTATTTTTCTTTGCATTATTTTTCATTCCCTTCCTTTTTGACAAATAGTTGTGATAACTTAAAAACACAAGTCAAAGCTAGAAACAGTGATGGGATGCAGGTGATAAAGTCGTCTTTTTTCTTACATTTCCAATAATATTTATTCTAGTCTACAAAATGCTCTCTACCAAATAAACAACCAGACATTTAAAGAGTTTGGAAATTTTACGTTGAGGAATGACGTTTCCATGTAAGTTTGCTCAAGTTACAGTAAATCATTCATTGCAGCTATTACAAAGAAAACATGTATATTAAAGATGTATTATAAACAAACTGTTAACATGGACTGCTGTCTGTGATATAT
>JBAMHV010000010.1:190297-201000 GCA_037177535.1 Pseudomugil gertrudae
GGAGGTTTTGTCTTCCTCTTATAAGGGAGTTTTCCTTCCCACTGTCGCCTCATGCTTGCTCAGGCTGGGGATTACATTGAAGTCAATACTCAATGCAATCTTATGGTTTACTTTATCTAGGCTATTTGATGAATTGGTTAAAATAAGATGTGAAGCTCCCTGAGATGACACTGTCATGAAGTGGCGCTATATAAATAAAGTTGAGTTGAAATGTGCATGAGCAGCCTGCTGGAGGTTTCTGGCCGTGTTCTTCCTGTTCCTCCAGGCTAACATTCCCCTCTGACATCAACAAAACATTTAGCTCCATACAGGTCCTGCTGCTTGGATACTTTCTATTTTTGGCTGACTTGTGTTATTAAGCAGTGAAGACCTAATGAAATGGCCAGTAGGCTACGCATTATGTTCACATGTAATGACAAGAACAAATAGATTATGTAAGTAATGAGTCAAAAAACTGACACTGAAAACATCTTTTAAAACAACATTTATATTTTCAAAACATTTTCACAGCACTAAAAAAAAAACAGAAAGTTGCTGTAATGTTTTTTTTTAATTTAAGATCACAAAAGACAACGTACTGGAAGGAAGACATAAGGAAACAAAAACATTTATATGAAATATTGATAACAGCTAATGTGATTTGATTACTTTGACTCATTTTAATGCACTGACATGGGCACCGTCAGATTCAGCTGGTCCTGCAGTATACTGGACAGTACAGCCCATAACACTGATCTTTAAACTCAGTCTGTGATCTGTATGCGGGGAGATGACGGTGGGTGACTGCACTCTGATTCTGCATGCTTGGAACATTGGCTGAGGTAGCAAATGGCAACAAAAATATGATCTTTACCATCATCCCATACCATCATCATCTGCTGTGTTTGGAATCTAAATCTAAAACTCTTCTTCACACATGTAAAGCTGCAGGTGACCACATTTCTGCTGAATTTTGGCAGAGCCTTCAGTTATTCTCTGAGGAACCAGCTTCCAGTTTGGGTTTGGGAAGCAGACAGTCTCTCCCTTCAAACTTTCCTTCCTGATGAATCGTATAGTTGTGGCTGCTGGGGGGGCATCCCACGATGCACTGGGCTCCTCTGCTCTCCATGTAGAAATCCCTGACATCGTCATGAACTTGTATTTCTCAACAGCTTTCCCCGTTCTAGTTACGGTGCTTGTGGACTCCTCCTTTCTGCCTTCTCCTGTTAAACCTTCCAAATGGGTTCACTAAATCCAGCCAAATGAATAACAATAAAGTTGATTTAATGGGATTCCAGTTGATTGGAATGAGACGACTTGTGGCAGATAAATAAAAGTGAACAAACATCATAGTTGGAGGTGAAACTATCAACATCTGCAGCAGCTGGAGGAAATCATCAAGGACACTTCACTTTGTCCATGTCGATGGTTGTGATTGGCTCCTCTTCGTGGACAGCCACGCCCCCTGCTGATTGACAGCAGGAGTGCTGATGCTCTTTCCAGTCCTGCAGAGAAACAAAACATGCAAAAGTTTGACTTACATAAGCGACGGTTTACCATCAGGATCTAAATTTAGCACACATCTCAAAATGATTGTGAGTTTATGGAGTTTGATCCCACATTGGTCTCATGTCTCGCATTAACACGTCCAGTGTAGCAAATTCACATCAAATGACGTCCAGCTTAGATATTTTATTTATGTATTTACTGTTATCCACACTTATTTATGAATCTATTTTATTCCAGTTTTTTGTTTTCCTCTTATTTTAAATTGTAAAATGAAAGCAGTAAGGGGCTTGTGAGAAATTGTGGCTGCCTGTCTTTCATCACACTGATCAAACTTTAGTCTTAAACTTAATAAACAAACTAAAATCTCCACTTTAAGTTTAATTTACAGTCAGTAATTCAATAATAAAATGCATTGCCAAACATAGCTGGTATCTAGACAATAAATAGCAAAAAGGAAAAAGCAAAAATAAGTTTCTGCTCATTTAAATCTTGCTCCTCGTGTGCTGCAACACACATATCTTGGTCCTATTGCAATGAGAAATGAGTCATTAACATTTGTGTAGAGGGTTTTTTTTAGATTCACTGTTTCTGATGAGACACAATGCAACTTCATTTAAAACTGGGAGGAAAACATTTTACTGAAAAACTGAAATTCAGTAGAGAAATAGGAAAAATCAGTACAGTCCCGTCTTATTGAGATAAAAAGGGATTTTTTTCTATATTAAGCAGCATTTGATTAGAGACATAAATATGAGCAAATGTTTTGGAATTATTTTAGTTCATAATAATTTATTTACTGAGTAAAGTTAATAGTACTGCATTACGTCTATGTATCAGTAGAAAATGTGAGCCTCACCTTCCTCTGACAGAATGTGGAGCAGTAGTTGACTTTATGACATCCTGTACACTCGCTCATCGCCACCCGACCACAGTTCACACACATCTGCTGCAAGTGACATAAAAACAACAGGTCATGTTATTATACTGCAAACACACTGAAAGATATTACTTTGCAATGTTGGTCTGCAATGTTTAATCAATGAAGTGACGCAGAATACACAATCCATCACAATCAATCACAATTAATCCAATCACAATCCAAAACTGTTATTCTTTGGTTTAAAATCAATCTTACATCCAGTTTAAGCATGAATGCATAAAAAAAACCCCACCTTTACATGTCCTATGCATCCATTTAAATAATTTACAACAGGATTAAAAAGGTAAGGCTTTAACAGACGCTTGTTTATGCTATACTAGTTCCAGTCGGCTTTTAAAGAGATACTCCCATTTCCTCTGTGGCTCTGAAGCACAAATTACACAGCCCATCAAAAGTACAGTCACCTGAGCCTGAGCAGCTGTGTAGCCTTAAGATAAGCACTTATCAGGAAGGGTAATCCGAAAAAAAATGACTTTAGGTTGCTAGGGAGAATAAAGACTGGAGTCTGGAGCAATGGAAGGAGGTCATGTGGTCTGATGAGTCCAGATTTACTCTGTTCCCGGGATGGATAAGGAGAAGATGCAGTGATGCAGCCATTATCCCTAGTGTCTACTGTACAACCCCGGGGGACGGAAGAGCTGGGGTAGCTTGCAGTTAGTCAGGTCTATGTTCAGGTCAGCTGTTACTGAATATACTGTAAAATCAGATTATTCCCTCCTACCTGATGGTCCAGCCATATTCTTAGATAATGATGCCGGGATTCGTAACTACATCACATGAAGTGCAGTCTCCCCTAGCAGTGTCTTGTACCCTGTGTCTTCTCAGGACTTTTGAAGCAGTATAGATCAGATGTGAACCCTTCTCTTATTTCTTTCACTTTCTCCCTTTCTTTCCCTCACCTCCTCAAATAATGTCCTTTTGTATTTCCAGTTGCTGGTGTGTGATGCAGTGCCATAGAGCCAAACACAGCTTCTAACATGGTTCTCCAGGCTGGAACACAATGTGGAAGTACACTTTCTCAGCCACGGGACGCCGCAGGCCAACAGTGGCTCCATAAATGTACATGACAAACATCAGTGTTCCATCAAAATGATTAATGCCAGCGTAACTGGGACTGCAGAAGAGTTTGTGCAGTGATCCAACTCTTCCATCATCACAAGAAAGTTCCTAAAGAAAATAAAACGCTGCGACAGATGCTTCTTAAAAACGAGGCCACGGTGAATGTTGTAATAAAAGCAAATGGTAATCAAATAAAATATTAGTATATGGCTTTTATTTTGACAGGCAGTAGTAATAATGTGACAGTGTTATGATTAAACTGCAGCTGTGGAGTGTTTTCATGGAGTGTGTCCCTTCCAGTGGGAACTACAAACCAGGGCAATGTGAAATTGGGAGTACTTAAATTGAGTTACGCGTGAATTAATTAAAAAAAAAGTGTCATACATTAATGATGATCTCTGTGATGTCAGAGCTCCTCTTGGTGTTTGGGTCTTCCGGATGCTGAAACGAGAGCTGGTTCTGAAACGGCTGACTAAGACCGCACTGAAAACACACAGAAACACAAACAAATGTACAAATATCTAACTTTTATTTCCATCATCATAGCCAGAGTCTGTGTGTGACCTCACCTCCTTCCTGCCCCCCTGACCTTTAACCTCTGCTGCATCCCCTGCAGAGTTTTTGGCCTGTTCGATGAGAGCCTTCAGCTGCTGGACGTTGTTCATCAGTGTGTTGGCCAGCTCCTCCAGGTACACCCAGGTGTTTTTCTGCCCTTCGCTTACAGCTGCCCCTGCATCCAGCCTAGTCACCAGTGTTGCTGATGGAGATGACGCCGCCGTTGCCATGGCAACTTTGGCTTGAATTGGCTGAGGAGTCACGGCCAGCGCCGGTAATGCAGTCAGCACTGAGCGGTACGAGAGAAAACATGAGAAATAAGCCCGTTAAATTTCCTGGTGAAGCCTCTAAATGTTTTGCTTTGTCTGACTGAGCGAGACAGGCAAAAACACAGTTAGTGCGGGAATGTTTTCATTCTGGAGTCGAGCAACAAATGCACAAATGGAAAATAAAGAGTTAAAGAATCCACCAGGTGCTGATGTTACCTGGACGAGTGTTATGCAAATAAAAAAGCAGCTAAAAGGAATTTGTGTATTAGCCTCTTGTTATGTTGCTACTATGTCTGCACCAAGTCTCCATCTCACATCCTGCTCTTACTCAGAGATCTCTTCAGCCAGAAAAGTCAGTCTAACGTTGCCTCCTGTCTTATTACTTAATCTATTTTTCTTCTTTCTTTTCTTTCTGTACGCATGGAGTTTGTGGTACTTTTCAGCCTCCATTCAGTGCAGCCCCATGAGTAAATGAGGGGATAATAGTGTGGATGTTTAGAGCCTAACCCTTTGTGTCTGTGTCATATTGCGAATGTCTGGTTTGTGTAAAGTTGAAAAGCTGAGAAGCATGGATGCTTTTTACAGCTGTGGGGCGTGTTGGTTCTTTTTAAGACATGCCCTCCTGGTTTGCAGTCCCAAGACAATATCAATGCAACGCTGCACACACATTACACTTAGTAAACTGTGCTATTAATGTCTGCTGAACAGCAGCAGGGACTTTGCTGCCACCTACTGGTTTCCTGAAGAAATTAAAACCCATGGAGGCGCCGCTTCACCACTAAAATTAATTTAATAAAAAATTGTAAAATTATACAATATTTAATTAATTTCTTTGAGTTTTTGACTGATGTCTAGATGAACAAATTTTACTCCCTAATAATTAAAAAAAATCTGCATTTGAACGTAAATGTGATGAGACTCGTGTGCATCAGATGATGCTGTGAAATCCAATAAAATCATCAACTTAATAGCTACTAAGCTGTTTTGAACCCATTTGTGGTTGAAAATAAATAAATATATCAGCGAGGTACCACACCTGCAGTGCTGGCAAACACCTCGCTCTGTGCAGCGACATCTGAGATGATGGTGGCGCCGTCTCCGTTTGGAGCTTGGTCAAAGGTCAGCGTCCCGGAGGTGGTGAACTGTCCTGCTGGGGACACGGTGACTGATCGAAGGAGAACGGATGTGTCAGCAATGTTTAAACTGTCAGGCAAGTTTAAATGGTGACATAATGATCTGATCCCTAACAATGATAAAACCAAAAGCATCAGATGAGCTTTAAATAAGTGCTTTTCCATTTTTACCACTTCGGGTGTCGGGCTCTGAAGTACCACGATTGTGACGGATAATAAAATACAGCAGAGCAAACATGAGTGTTGAGGAGGCCGTTGGCAGGCAGCAGATTCACGTCGGCCATCTAGCAGTGCAAAGTGCCACCAGTTTAAGCTCTTTCTGGACATATGGCCTTGTGAAAGATGCAGTTTTGTCTCTTTGTGCTGAGACGCTTAAACATGTACACAAAAATAATCCAATTGGAAATAAAAAAAAAGTACTATACGCCACTTTTTTTCTTTATTTAGTAAAACTAAAAAAAAGTTCTGAATATGCATCTAAAATCTTTATGTGAAAAATATCGTTACTTATAATTTATGTTGAAGTTAAACAGCAAGTTAGTCACATTTTACACTGTTATATGTACTCAACACTTAGTTTTAGATAGAAGTTCTATCTAATGAATTACTTTATTGATTCCTGGAAGGAAATTAAAGCTGAGACAACAGGACAGTGCTACATCGGTTAGTTATTTATTCCTATAGCTGTTGGGAGGAAGGACCTCCTGAAACGCTGCAGCACTTTGGAAGGAGTTTCTGGTGTTAGCTTTTCCTCCCAGATGTTTATATATGTACACATACATGTTGATATGTAGCTGCTGAAGATTGCTGCTAAGTAAAAGTTTTGTTGTATCCTTCTCTATAATGGCAAAAGTCTCTATTCTATACTTGATTCTGTGAAAACCTGATAATAAATAATAAATAAATAATAAACAGATTGTCCTCTGAATGATCTTTAAATTGGAAAATATTGAAAATATCTTTGGCATAGCATTCAGTGGAAAGCCTGCCACGATTCTAACCTAGCTCTGCAGCTGTGGACGGTTCAGTTTATATTGAAAAATGATTCAATACAAACACAGTAGGTTAATAGAGTATTAAACGCTCATTGCACCCTTCCTGCGAGCACAGATCAGACTAATGTTATGTGACATACATGTGGTTCCCGGAGTCAGCGTGATGTTCTTGGGGGAAGAATTTTCCTTTTTGGCTGGGCTTCCAGGAGGCTCATTGTCCTTCTTCCTTCTTTTGTACGGGACAAAGAGGCGGACGGGACCGGTCTGCAAAGCGCAGTATCCAATGACAGAAACATGATGTTATTCATAGAAACAAAATGTACTGATTGTTATTTCTGCTTCGTTTTCCTGACACATGCAGAAAACTGTTCTGCTGAATTCTGCTCAGTTTCACACACAGCCCGACTGCTTTACTCGCTCCTGAGCCGTGTCTAAAGCTTAGGCATCATCCGTCTGTACACAACAAAACTGACATGATATACTTGTAAAAATCTTTGGATGAATAATAAGACAACAGAAAGTGATCTACCTCCTTCATACATAAAAAAGTTAAGTTTCATAAAACATCAATGTGAGAGCGTGGGCTGACTTATTGAGGGAGAATTTTGCAAATTCAGATATCTGATGCATCAAATAATAACTGAATTTTTATATTTTATTCCTTGCGAGTTGATCAAGCTGTAGAGTACCATCAGAAGAAGAGACCATTTTAATAAGGACACAGTGCAGCCATAACAATGGAAATCAAAGGCCTGTTAAAATGCAAATGTTTATTATTAATCCTCCGTCAAATGGATTGCATTTTGGCATCTGAACATGGTCAAAAACTCCACAAATTTTTGGTACCCTCCCAATGGAATGAGAACAGGTGAGTATTTTGGGATGCTCGTTTTTCTCACGTTGTATTTGAACAAACTTGTCCCCAGAGCTTTTATGTCACTGACACCAAAATTGGTCATTGATCACGTTACGCACCCCTCTCTTATCTTCCAAACACATTATAAACTAGAAAAGAGAGCGCAGACCTCTGCCCAGCTTATTACTATCACACAATGATAAAGAATCCTTTGAAACATTCCTGCATCCAGACGGTGATCCGGATCACCTCCAAAATGTAATCATTTGTTTTTTGTGCCGTTTTGAAACTTTCCTGAAAATTTAATAAAAAGTTGTTCACAGACTAACACACACACACACATATAAACAGATAACCTCCACCTCACCATCGCATGGCAGAGGTAATCATTAAAAACTACTTTTATTTCTGGAACACATCCCTGTCTTCAGTGACTTATTGGAAAGCTACAGCAAAGCAACATTTTCAGCTCTCCTCTGCAGAAACAACTCTACAAACATCTTCAGCAGCACTTATTATTCAGACCCAATGTTGGAGGGACTCTACAGAGCACATGTGTCAAACTCCAGTCCTCAAGGGCCGGTATCCAGCAGGTTTCGCCGTTTCCCTACAGAAACACACGTGATGGAAATCAAGTAGATCCAACAGGTTCTGGTCAACCTATTAAGTAATTTCAGTCAGCTGTGTTGGAGCATAGAGACAACAAAAACCTGTTGAATGCTGATCCTTGAGGACTAGAGTTTGACACCCCTGCTTGAATTTAGCCAAACTTACTTTAACCCTTAAAACCCATTTTTCTCCTAATTCCACATTACCCTGTTCAATCAAATAGCGTAATAATTTCTGGGTCAAAATAGCAACATACGTGTAATCATGATTGATTTTTTATTTATTGTTTATTTTATCTGGAATATATGGTAAATAAGGGTGTTATTATGGTTTATTACGGATTTACCATATAAAGTCTCTGAATAAACAGTAGGTTTGGATTGTAAACCTCCTGCATGAGAATATTAATGATCATCTAAGGGAGTTACAGACTAATAGAGTTTTTCAGGTCCAATACTTTGGAAAATAATCAGTGCAGCAGAATTTCAGCTCAAACAGCCAAAACTCAGAGTGAATCTAAACTAAAGAAAGAAAACACATAAGTGAAACAAACTCTATGAGTAATAAGAGAGGGGGCAGAGAGGGAAGGATTAATGCTGGTAGATGCAGAGATGATGGGGAAGAAAACGTTATGCAGACTGCAGCAATACGAGGAGCATCAGTTTGCTTTTTAGCCAATCTACATACACAAGATAGAATCCAAGTAGCATTAGCCAAGCCATTGTTTTCTATGTCTAAGCTAACCCCTCTGAACATCTATGGAGACACCTGAACATGGCAGGTCAAACTGATCAAATCTAAGTGTGAGATAGTTTGGGATAAAACAGTCCAAATCTAGATACAGAAATTAACTAATGAACACGGAAAACTACATCAGCTGCCAAAGAGCTCAGAGTTCAGAGAGCACAGTTAGGGTTTTTCATCATTGTTAACAAACCAACACAGACTTTCTACGTGAACAGAATGAAGATGTGTGTGAATATATTCTCTGTATTTCAACTTCCGACAGGAGAGTTTGAGAGAACTGCAGTCGTACCATCGCTGTGCAGCTTAACGGAAAGACACAGACATCCTAAAAGAAAGGAAGCCTCGTTGTAGGAAGATAACAAGAAGAAAGTTACCATGTTGACGTTTTCTGCTGCCAGCGTGTCTCCCTCCTTTGCTACCTACCAAAAACAGAAACATAAAGTCCTCATGTCATATCGCAGGTGAGGAAGCATTTAATCACTTAGCTTTTCCAGAAAATTAAAGATTAAATCCTAGTTCCTGCTAGAAATGTCCCAAATAATACCAGTATTAATCCATAAAAATAATCATAAGGATCTCTCAAAACAATCTGTTTGCATAAAAGATAATGTCTGAACTGTGTCTGCAGATCAGTGCGACTCAAAACAAGACGAGGTCTGTTCGGCTGGGTAAACATGATACGTTCATTTCTCCTTGTTGGATTTAGCACTGCTCAGCAGATGTAGCTGGAGTAGTAGTAATGTGATTTTACACATTTATTGTGTTGTGAAATGAATCATTTCTCTGAGAATAATCTCAGTCGTGGTAACTCACCGGCACCAGATCGTCACAGCAGGCTGCACACGTGCAGGAAGCAGCATGAGGGTTTAAGATCCGCTCCTAATCACACACAAAAACACCGACGTTTACGCTACAGGCAAAGTTTTAGTCTGGCTTTTTAGCTTTATTCCACAAGCTGTAATTCTGGCGTATTTAAGTACAAGAGTGTTTTAGCTTTGCTACCTACAGAGGTGTACAGACCAGGTGCCATTAAGTCAAAGTCCTGCCATGTTTTTGGATCTACCTGTACATTTAGAACAGGTGTTTTCACTAACAGGCTCATTTACCTGTGCTCATTAAACTCAGCCGGTTTGGGGACTGGTCAGAACAGCTGCCGGACAGGACTTTTACTCTGTGGACCAGGAAGTGCCCCCCTGCCTACCTGTATGAGGCAGAGCAAAGGTCTGCCAGCATATCGGATGCTCCTCTTCCAGTCTTTGCTGCTTGCTCTTCCTGCAAGGCCTTCAAACTCTGTAGGAGTGAACCACTGCTCGTTGTGTTTGATGCAACGACCTTTACCCCCTGACCAGCACAAAGGACAGCAAAATAGTCATGAGTGTACTTTACTTCAAACATAGTAAAATAAAATCCTATTATCCCTTTATTTTAGAGTTTAGTACGTCTGTGCTTCCGAGTAGCTTTATCTTTTTAGTTTGCGTGTCTGCAGCTTGTATGATCCATGGGTAAATGGCCCGAATGAGGCAACAAAGCTTAACTGGGTAGATAATGACGTGAGCATTCATGCTGTTAAGAATAAAATTGAGGGCGTGCTACAAGTTTTAATGAGAGCAGCAACAAAGAAGACCATTCAGAAAGGAGCCCCGGGGAAAATTCAAGGACTGTGAGATTAATACAGAGGTGTCAGAATGGAGATATGATGACACTGTGTCAGTAAATCCACCTTAAACATTTATAGTTTAAATGTATCCCATCATAAAAGGAAACCACATTATTTGCAGATGCGTTTACTGACAAGGCAAATGGAGCAGTACCACCAGAAACAGGTGGGGGCAGTGTTGAGCAATATAATTGGTGTGTGACCTGTAAAGGGAACAAAGAAGAAGAAGAAACGTATTTAGGAGCCCTAGTGTTAAGCTGCGTTCAGACCGGACAGCGTTTTGGCGTCAGAAAACGCTTGAACATGCAAATTTTGACGCCAAATATTTTTAAAGCCGACGCCTCGACGCGCGTCTTCGACACCAAAACAGGCGTCAAGCTGCGTTCAGAATAAAT
>JBAMHV010000010.1:211242-240995 GCA_037177535.1 Pseudomugil gertrudae
CTAGCTATTGTATTTATGTAACAGGACTTGTTTTAATATGACCTCGTACCTACAAAATTTAGTGGAATCGCCCTTTATAGATTGCGCGAATCGGAAGCTGTGAATCGGAAGCTAACTTCAGCGTCGTAGTTTTCTGTTCATTTTTGCTAAGTGAGCTAGTAAGGTCATTTAAAACCTATGTTAAAATTGAGTTATTCGACCCAGCATCTTTTCCAAAACTGCGTGAGACTGACCCTTTTATATTTTTGGTAAGATAGATTTTAAGTTTTTCCATTTATCCTATAAGAAATGATTGAATACCTGTAACAATGAAACCTAATGCCTAATTTATAAAGTCCACTGACGTTAGAATGATTGTGTACCAATTTTTTTTTGTTTTTCTACTTTAGTTTTTAATTTGGAAGAGATATTTAAACGTAATAATGTGATGTAATAAAGTAATTATAATGGATCAGCCTGGCTGTTGCAGCACTGTTTAGCAATGCAACCAGTGCATTGACCACGTGCAATCACTGGGAGGCAGCACATACATGCACACACCAAACCCACACTGGATACTTCAAACATGTCCAACTTAAACCACACAGGAGTGAATTTATCAAAGCAGCTGATGTAAATCAGTCACATCAGAGAATTTGTGAGTAGGGATTACCATGCAGATTTGCTGGTGAGTGACTTAAACTACACCTGTGATGGATGGTCAACTGTAAATTGTGGGGTGAAAGGTCATGCTGGCTTATTTGAAAAACAAAAATACTACCACACATATATGAAAGAGCAATGTCTACGCGTGTGTTCATTTAATCCTCCTGGATCTCTAAGTGTAATCCACCTATGTGTGTTTGTAAGGGTCACGTGTGTGTGTGTGCCACCTGACGTCAGCTTGCATCACAGCTGCTCCGGGTGGATGGGGTGCAGGGGGGTGTGAGTTACGTGCATGTGGGTAACAAATTAAAATGGTTCAGTATGCAGTCACAGCTGGCTGCTCCATTTCCTCTGTGACTTCAGAGTATTTTATTAGAGGATACATCTTTGACCATCTTTACCTGTAGGCTACATCATAGGCTACATCTTTTCAGTTCTGCAGGAACTTCACTGCAGATGTCATTAGAGACAGAAGGAGCTGCAACATCAACAGGTCCAGGTGTAGTGCGTGTTCTCCGGGTCCATGCATGCATCTCTCGGGAGGAGCTGCGGCAGGTGTGGATGCTGTGTGTGTGTTCAGACCGGGTGTGTGGAGACCTGATGCGTCCCTCTCAGCAGGAGGAGCTGCAGGAGCAGCAGCATTCTTCCTGAAGCCACAGATTGTCTAATTAGATTAAGAGAGGCTTTCCTCAGATAATCATTTAGCCAGCTCCGTTTTTATGTTTTGCTTTTATTTCTTCGATGGAGCTCTGCTTGTGCCTCTTGTCAGCTTGCTGAAGGTCAAAGGGAATCTCTGCAACAGGCGCAGAGTTTTGCGGAGAAAATTGTTGCCTCGCAGCAAGTGTGCGTCTGGGTTATGGGCTGTTTCTGGAGCTGTGATTGTGACGCTGCTCAGAGTAATCGGACTGTCACTAATACCTGCTGCCGTTGCTAACAGGAGGCGATGGGGGAAGTTTCTGTAAGTAAAGCTTTTCTTTTTTCCCAGTTTCGGAATAAAATCCCTAATATTCCTACACTTTCTTTCCTTTCTGGCTGTCTTTAAGCAGAAATAACTGGTTGTCAGTTTCAGGGGAAATGGACCGCTGTGATTATAGGTTAATTATAGGAGATCACTGGAGAATCTCTACAATAAAATGTCAGACGACCTTGTTTGAAGGCTCCTCTCTGATATGCGTGTGTTTTCACTCTTACAGTCACTGATATGCGCTGTGCACAGCGGACAGCAAAGCTTATTCACTAATTTGGCAGTCATGACTTGTGTTCATCCCTCTCTACCCTCCATAGCTCTTTTTTCTCCCTCCTTTAGCCTTGAACAGGCAGATTAAGTCCGGGCTGACTGATTGACACAGCTTAGGGCTGAAGGCACAGAGGTCACAACCTGAGAGGAACTAATAAAAAAGCACACACAAAAAGTCGAAACAACACCTGAAAATATTCAGGCTCAGTCACTTTGACATATTACACACATTTTTGGTCCTTTATGTAAGAAGAAAACTGAACTTTTTCCACTCAGGTTTTGGCTGAACTGCTTTTTTTTGTGACTCCCTGGAAGAAGAGCTCGTCTTCTGACTCATTAAAGAACTGATTAGTTATAATAAATGCAGGATTTTGTAGTTCATGTAGCTACTATATACACAAGCATTTATATGTGGTAAACATTTGATTTAGTTTTATTCAGAAATGGCAAGAAGCAGGCTTTAAATGCTAATAATCTCTACTGCAAGAGACATAGAAAATGTCAGCATTTCTGTTTCTGTTTAATATTTATGATCATTGTGTTGAGCATCTTTGAGCACCACCACCATGCTGGGAGCTGGAGACTCTTATTGGGAACTTAGATGGCTCAGATGTTTTGGAAAATGTACACATGACTCATACCTTTTGTCCATCACTGTGTTTTTTTTAATTGGTTCACTTAATTATTAAGCCAAACATACAGATAGGTTCCTTTTATTACAGACTTTGAACTGATGTGAAGATCCGCCTCCCTCGTATCTGGCCACAGATTTGTCTTTGACTTAATTGCATAATTATGTGATCTTATTATCTTTTATTTATTATATCACAATGATGCAATGTCATTACAAAAGGTGATCTACAATCAGTGGGGCATCATACCCCAGGCTTAGGAGGAGCTGCTTTTTTTTATTTAACTTTATTTGATTTATTTCATTTAGTTGTGTCTGAAAATACATGATTGATTCATGCTAAAACATACATCTATTGATATTTTAGCTTGTCCTACAGATACATGATGTTTAAAAACAGTACATACTGCTGTGATTGTCCCTTGCAAATATTTATTCATCACTTATTTTGCAAAGACCACCTGATATGGTAACCAGCAGCAGAAACTCTGAACATACTGGTTCTGTGGCCAGAGCCGGTTACCCTGGCAACGCATCACAAAGACAGATAGGCTGCTCAACCGCTTGTGAAAAATGTACGATTTTAATGGTAAAACAACAGTAACGTCTTAATAACGGACACGATTTAATATTTATTTATTCTATAAAATATGTGTTTCTTTTGTAAGCGACCAGGTATAAGCGGCTCATTCCTTACATCAGTGTTTTTCAACCCAGGTCCTACCCCTGCCCTGCTTAGAGGCAACCCACTTTAACACACCTGATTAAAATTAATTAACTTTCTCATCAAGTTCTTTGCAGCCTGTTAACGAGCATTTATTCCATTCAGGTGTGTTAAAGTAGGGTTGCCTCTAAGACATGCAGTGGAGGGGTACATGAGGACCAGGGTGGAGAAACACATCACACACACATAATGATGCTTGCCATGCACAATATAATGACAGCAGGGAGAGAACCACAGTTAAAGTGAATATAAATGTAAGCAGGCCTTTCTTTTGCAGAAAAGCGACAACAGATGTTGGAAATTGTTTTTTTATTAATTGTCCACAATCTTCACCGCCATCCCTTCATCTGTGTAACAGAAGAGCTGGGTTGTCCAACCTGGATTGTTAACTCATCTCCAGCTTCTTTTTGCTTGTCTACTGTCGCACTTTTACTTCATTTATATTGTATTTACCATAGGCCTGCAAGAAGCTGAACATGCAGCGCCGCCACGCTTCCGTGGTCGGGTTTAGGCTGTGGTGAATTTGTGTATATAGCTCCCCAAAAAATGTAATGTATCGTGTGTCTTGGGGAGCTCATGTTTCATTAGGGGAACTATAGCTCTTCCAGCTCCCCTGTGGTTTGCATCTCGTCTACAATCAGTTTGTTTAAATAGATTCTCAGAAAGATGATGCCATACATGGCAGTGAAATGCTATTTTAAAATAAAAATAAATTTCTTATGTGTCTGATCAACTCATTATGATAACAATATTGGCAGAAGAATGTGAAGTAGGTAATGAGTTCAGGTGTGAGGCATGGATTTAATAGATATGACAAATATGGTGATCAATATCAATCATTTTAGCTTAGTTAGAAGATCATTTCTACTAAAGGTTTGCTCAGGTTGAAGCCCCTAAAAATCTTCATGTGTATCTCCTTGTACAGTTACAGAGTCCTGGTCAGGCTAGATCTGCTGCTCAGGCCTGAGTTTCTGGAAGGCCTCTGTTGAGTCCCTGACAAACGAGACATGGCCAAAAACTCTTTCCGTGGGTCCAAACATGGACGGCGTTACGAGGCAAACCATGAGACGGAGTTCAGCTGCACTCTGCAGGAACTGCGGTCGCTCATGGAACTCAGAGGAGCGGAGGCAATCACCAGGATCCAGGAGTGTTATGGAGATGTTAATGGACTGTGTGTCAGACTGAGGACGTCACCTGTTGAAGGTAAATATGTCCAGATTCTGTCTTTATGACCTCACAAAGCGCTTTGGCGCATTGCAATGCTGCAGATGTGATTCTAAAACTAAACTTCAGCTTAATCTCCAACATCCTGACAGTCAGAGTCAGTTATATGCAGAAAATGACCCATAATTCGATAATTTAAGGTGCAGTGTGTAAAAGAATCAAAGCTCCCATATGTGAGCCATATTATACAGTGCTTCTGAATGTGCAACAACTGTCTCTATGCCCTGTAATGGACTGGCTACCTGTCCAGGATGCATTTCAACTGCTCCTTCCTTCCTTAACAGCAGTACCAGCTTTGTTTGATATGTTCTAGACCACTGCTGGGGATAATGTAATGTCCATAGACACAAGATGTTGTACCAGGCACATGTAGTTCAGTCATTGCTACACCTGAGGTCACTGGGTCCACTTACAGATGAAGGCATGCTATGTCTAGAAGAATCTTGGCCACTCATAGACACTTGGTCAATGCACTGCTTGGCTTTTGAAGTAATTTCTATGTCCGTCTTTACCACCAGATGTCAGTCATTCTTACACACTGTACTTTTAAATTACATCTCATTTACGTTGATATTGTATAAACTACAGTTTGCTGAATCGTGTGTTTTCAAGGACAGTTAAATGTTCACTGTAGTGCTTTGTTTTCTAAAATATTTTATGCACTTGATATTCACAGCTGTGATGGCATTGGAGGCCATGTCTACCTCGACATTTGCTGCTGGATTTCAGATATCTGCTGATCTGATGACATTTCTAACTCTCCTTTATTGGGATGACAGTATTCAATGTTTGATTCTAAGCAACAGAGAAACAATCTGACAATGAAACTGAGGTGGCTAGAGATGCCTAAACACGACTGATTTGCAAATTGGGGGATGTTAAAGGAAAATGTGGAACGTTGAAAGAGGAGTGTCTATAAATCATATTGATTTTAATGCAGCTGCAGATGCACATGCTGGAAAGCGTTCGAAGACAATAAAATGCCCCACCTCTCTCTCTCTCACACACACACACACAAACACACACTTAGTTCTCCCCTGCCGACTGACATTCAGTTTATTTGTAGGTTTACTGACGTCTCACTTAACTTTCATTTGGGCTTTTGATCAGAGTTGGACAACAAAAAAAGCTCAAACAGACTTTGAAAAACAAGTGTGGCTCAAAATCTTTCTACACACAAGTTTGAGATTATGGAAAAGGATAAATATGCATCTATCTCAGGGGTAGCAGTAGCTCCGGAGGTAGAGCAGGCGAAATCCTGCTCCCTCAGCCAATCTGTTGCTGTTCTCTGGGCAAGACCATTCACCTTCCTGCCTCCAGTATTGTTGGTTTTACTAATGTAATATATGGTTTATTATTATGGCAGACGCCTTTATCCAAAGCAACTTACACATGATAAGCAGTCATTCTAACCATAGCCATTAACCTAACATGCATGTCTTGTGGGTGGGAGGAAGCTGGAGAACCCGGAGAGAACCCACACATACATGGGGAGAACATGTAAACTCTACACAGAAAGGCCACTGGACATCCCTCCCCAGCCTGGGCTTGAACCAGCAACCTTCTTGCTGTGAGGCCACAGAGCTAACCACTGCTCCATGCATCTGCAGCATCTCCCACCACCATGTTTTGGTGGTGGTGGTGGTGGTGGGAGATGCTGCTTGCAGCGTTTCTGTCAGTGTGCCCTAAAGCAGCAATGGTAGCTTACTATCTTGAGTATGAATGGGGATCGAATAAATAATGGATATATTCCTCCGAGTGCCTTGAAAAGTGCTATATAAAGCTGATCCAAGTTTTATTACTATTACTATTATTATTATTATTAGGAATGTCACATAGATAAAGTAATAAATTAATAATAAAATTAAAGATGCAGAATTCTTTAAACTAGCTAGTATCTGCAGCATTAATCCAATGTTTTCTAAAGCTAGCGTACTATCAGAAAAATATTTCCACTTCTGTTTAAAATAAAAGTAACTGTCTTGTTCTTGGGTACCCAAACTTTTGCATACGGTTTCAACATTGTTAACATTAACATTGCTGTAGACCACTTCACTGGTGACTCACAGGCTCCCCCCTCCTGGCATAGACATCATTAAACCAACAGAGGACATATTAGGTTAATTCTGTACTTTAGTCTGGCTTAAGGGACTGTTGAGCGTGTGCGGTGGTCAAAGTCAACCGTGACCTGCAACCTGTGTTGATCCTGCTCTGCTCTCTGTCAGCTTCAGGACAATATGAGACAAACACGTCGTACCCCACTCTGCAAATACTGCATTTTTATGAGTAGGCATTCAAACAGAAGGTGTTCATGAGCAGGGCAAAGCAACTTTTTTTCTCGCTCTTCAGGCTGTTTTTGGTGTTGTGATGAAGTCATACCAGAAAAGACCACAGGGAATTCTTTTTTAGGTGATTTCATATTGTTACTCTCAGCCACAAAACACACATCAGACCGAGTTTGACACTATACCGACTTGATCCAGTTTGACTTTGAGACACATTGAACCATAAACTATCCAGCATTTACTCGGTGAGGTCATGCTGCTCCACCGCTTTCAGATTTAGGTCAAATGAATACTGGCATCAGATCAGAGAGTTCTCATAAAGTTTTGGATATTACTTTAAATGCAATTTGAGCTCTATGATCGGATTGTTGTGTTTTAGGAAGTCTCATACTGACCTGCTGTGTTTTCAGTATGCCATGGCCTGGCTCTCATTCTTTTGCCCTTTGACATTTTCTTCTCATCATTAATTCATTCAGTCTGTCCATCTTATGTGCTCTCTGTAAACACCTTCAGTGTTTCGACTCCTGCTGGCAGAGAGAAGGAAAATGTCAGCAGCAGCTTGAAATCACTGGAAAATCTATTGCACTGCTTTACTTCTCTGCGTGTTTCTGTGGTGACAGCTGGGGACAGACGCACATCTTTCAGCGTAATCCCGCTCACCTAAATGCACAGCGCTCTGCGCAGGTTCATATTTTCAGACAAACATGAATACAGAGGCTGGAGCTTGCCCGGGCTGACCAAATCAGCCACAACCAAGCGGCAGCTGGAGTGTCTCCTAAGGGATCTGAGTGTGTCCTGACATGTTGTTGCTCTCCGCTGGGAGGAAACTCAGCCTGTTCTTCGCTCCCTAACATCACACACTTTAGCATGTAAACACCCATCATAATAAACCATGCTTCACATTTTGGAGGTATCGATCTCAGATGGTTGGAAATAATGCAATTTTTTTAAATTAATTTTGATACAACCCACAAAGCCTAATCCTAAGCTACAGTATAACTTAATCCTATAAAAAAAACATCGTAGGTTAATCTTAAACTGCGTTGTATTCCCATTGACCTCATTACCTCACTGGAAGACGAGCCGTTCTTACTTGCTTGCAAGCTCAGGTAGAGCACGGCAGCGTTGCATTTCACATCTGCACGCCACCGTGCATGCCACGAACGTTCAACATGAAATTCTGTTAGCTGTCACTCAAATGCATTTCATTAAATGCATCAAAAATGCTTTTTACTTTTCAGATGCTGCCATCCTCATTTGTTCAGAGCTGCAGATATCAGAGGTTTCATCCTCTAATAACTGATGAGGAAGCAGGATTAACTCACTTTCTGCAGATCCCCTCATCAACTAAATTTAGCTCCAGAAGCCAATCAGAACTTAACCTGGCTTACATGTGTCTTATAGAGAATTTAAGTTCATGTTTCCATGGATTGATGTAAATAATATCCTGCTGGATATAAATGCTTCTGCCATTTTGCTTTGGTGGTCTTAACAAAGATGGTATACTCACAATCCAATTATTTCTGACACAGAGGACAGGTTTCATGGACCATTTTAGGTTAAAAGGTGGTTTGATCCATTTTGTGCCTTGTAAATGAAGGTGCTCACTACAAAGTATATATTTAGCTTGTTTTTCGGTTTCCATGGAGACTCTTTGCCTCATATTTTTGATTGTGTTCTGTGTTCACATTGTTCAGCTTGTCAGTTACTGGAAGAGTAAAAATATCCCATTTATCAAAGTTATATAATCTGCCTTTTTATGAATAAATACGTACTATAGAACATATACTGGCATATTTAATATAAGGAATATATAAGGAAAAGAAAAGGTAAAAAGAAGAGGAATAAAAAGACAAAAAGAAAGAAAATAACTATGCAGGTTGATTAAGCTGCCAAAATTACTCAAGTATTTACATAAATTATTGCAACACTACAAAAATACATGAAGAAAACAGAATATTAATATAAAAAAGGCCAACAAACAAACAGGACGTGGAGAAACGTCCAGACACACAGATATAAGCAGCAACTGATGCAGACAGAAAAAGGAGCACCTCAATGTGCGTGCATGTGTGACCATGTGACAGGGATGAACCATGTGCTTGCAAAGGAACCGCGACCATGCACGACCCTGAAGCACCGGGGAAAGGTAGGGAGAAACCTGAATGCCAAGATATATCATACATATAACCCAAACCATAGTGTGACATTCTGTGTGCATTTTATGCCAAACTTTATCCTGTTCCAAGCTAACTGGATGGTTTTAATTCCTACTGTTTTTCTAAGATAAATTTGAATATGTGGCAATGAAAGGATGTGATTTGTGTTGCGTATATATTTGCAGTAGTGATGCATCACAAAAAAAGAAAGCAAAAAGAGAAAGAGAGTTAACAGTAGAACTGTAACTGGCTGGAGAGAGTGCAGATATAAGACAGGATGTGATGGATGTTGATGCAATTTGAGGTGGGGTCGGGGGTTCAGTGTGGAAATCTGCCATAATTCAGTGGTGGAGGGTTTATGTTCAAACAAAACATAATTTTTCATGCTGGACTTTGTGACTGTGTCACTTTGTCTGTGAAATACTTAATTTGAGCTACTTTCTCTTTAAAGAAGCACAACAGAACTTTAGTAGTTTTTCTCAGTGAGGCATTTAACAGTTCATTTGGCCTCCATCTTGTAACCTACCTGTACTCTTACTCAGCCTGTAGAGGTCACTTCTTTGCTAACTCTTATCTCTTGCTTCAAAACTTTCTGTCTTTCCATCCTACAACGACCCGTTTACAGCTATCTGTCCAACATCACCTTCTTCATCACCTGCGATATGCAGAACACAGGTTACTGATGACATATACTAAAAGCCCATTTATGCTCTCTTACATACATAAATGAAGACATCTGTATTGTTGCACTCATACTTCCATGCATATTTTACATCGCCATAGTGTTCATCCTCCAGGTGGCAGTGCTAAGTTTGTTGCTTTGACAGCTGTTGGTAGCGGTGATAAGATTATTAAGCTGCATACAGCCATCCAGACACATATGGAGTAGCAGAGCAATAACATTTCTTGTCATTTTCAGCTGTTGCTGTTTTCTTTTTCACTTTTGATTTGGGGGTTTTCTATGAAATCCATTCTGTTCCCCTTCTTCTTCTTTGGTTTTTCTTTTGCTGGTTGCAAGTGGTCCCTACAACCCCATATTGCCTCCCCAATTTCCGGTGGTATGGTATCATCTGCATCAAGTGGTGGACATACAAGGACTCTGAAAACACACCAAATTAGCCACGTAACTGAGACAGAAGCCTGACAAAACTGGTTTTCTGTCTCAGCATCTGTTTTCTGTATCAAGCTGAATGGGCCTTGATCCATGAAATTCCTTTCAATGAATAAAAATACATAAATAAAGATAAATAGAGAACAATACATAGAGATGATTATGCATGACTTACTTTAATTGCTCATGTTTAGCCTATCACAGCTGATGGCGAAGGTAGACAGTTAGCTGCAAAGATTTCCCTCCCGAGCTCACCCTAACCCCTACTAAAGACAGGTGATGCATCACAGTGAGGGAAACTATTTGTGATCACAAATTACACACTCAATCATAAAATTACCTACATTCATGACTCCTATGTGTCTGTTTGCATTTCTTTTTCCAATCAGCCTAGACGCGTGTTCAAAACTGTGGATGAATTGTTATACTGGTTGTGTCAATTAGTGTAATCCTGCTTTAGATAATTTGGTACCAGATATCTGTGAGACTGAAAAATGAAGTTTGAAGAGGAAGATAGTCAGTTCAGACATACTTAGGAGTACCAGCTGTGTGGGTGGTCATCTATCTACTAGTGTGAAGTGAATAAAAACAATCTACTGAAGCCAACTCCACCAATTTACGATTTGTGTGGAGAGCTTGTAGCATCTATACTTCTCTACAACTTGGCTTTTAACTAAATTAATCTTCTTCTTCATCCCATAATTTTTTAAAATATGTATAAATATAATCTAAGTTATTCTAAAATCTGGCCTCACAAACAGCTACATTAGCTAGCTAGCTAGATGGAAGAAGGTTAATTACATGTTTGTGGGGCTGGCATAAACAAATTTAGCCACAAGATTTATATGCTGAATGTGTGTTGTCATTAGAGCTACCGTGATTTATGATAAACAAGAAGTGGTCTGTTATCATCTCTAATTCCTGGTTTACCAGTGTGGCATTTTCTTTTTGTGTCCCGCTTCAGGTCTAGATGGAAATTCAGACGACATCAACAGAAGAAAACAAGAGTTTGGACAGAATGTCATCCCCCCTAAAAAGCCAAAAACCTTTTTGCATTTAGTGTGGGAAGCCCTGCAGGATGTCACACTCATCATCCTGGAGGTGGCAGCCATTATTTCACTAGGCCTTTCTTTCTACAGTCCGCCAGATGCTGAAAGACAGAGTGAGTAGCTCTTTTAGTTTAAATAATCTCTCCATACACTCACTGAAAAAAAAAATTCAGACTCTTCCAGCCAGTTGACTTTGAGTTATGGTGGTGCTTTATGTTTGAATCATTTATAGGACTGAGGCTCCAATTTTTTAAGGCTGATGCATTTTCCCCATTAATACTTATAGTCTAATATTAAACATATCATTTTATCTTTCTGCAAGTTTATACCAGATACAGTTTAACTTCAAAAGCACAGATATATGCACCCACACTCATCCAGATGTCCAAATATTATATTTTTCCTGCTCTAGACTAAATTATTATAACTGTTGTAATAAATAAATGGAATTAGTTCTTAATACAAGCCAAGTCTGACTCATATGATCAGGGAGGAAAACATATGCACCTCCTGTTTGTCCTCGTCTTAAGTTTATGGCACAAAAATGTTGCCAGTATTGAATTAAATCTATAAAAATATAAGACCGCATCAGTTCATGCTTGTTTTCTTTGTCCAGACTGTGGTAATGCAGCAGGTGGGGTGGAGGAAGAAGGCGAGGGAGAGACGGGCTGGATCGAAGGTGCTGCCATCCTTCTGTCTGTGGTGTGTGTGGTGTTGGTGACAGCCTTTAATGACTGGAGCAAAGAGAAGCAGTTTCGAGGTCTCCAGAGCCGCATCGAGCAGGAGCAGAAGTTCACGGTGGTCCGAGGGGGTCAGGTGATCCCGATCAAGGTGTCTGAGATGGTAGTTGGAGACATAGCACAAGTTAAATATGGTAAGAAAACTTACCCCTCAGTTTGGTGGTTCACAGGATGTGCGCTGACATATCCATTTATTTAAGAAAACATTAGACATCATTTAGATCCAGCATGTAATTGGACAAATATGAAATGTTTAAATTAATGTATTTATATCTGCTTATTTTGAATTTGATGGTAGCAGCATGTTTAAAGATAAAAAGTTAGATTGATTACTAAAAGAATAATTTACTTTCAAAGCAAAATATCGCAGGTGTGCTTGACATGATTTCAGTTGTTCAGCAACTTCATGGCCACATCTATCTTTTTACATGAAACCTGGATCTACACTTCAGTCACCTTGGAAAAAGTTTGATGCATCAGTAGCTTGTCAGATATGATTATAAAAGAACCTGAAGTGAACAACAACACATTATTTATTTGATAAAGGCTATGAATTTAGGAGCAATGTGTTAAAAACTAACTAAATGCCTGATTAACAGCTTCCTCTAAGTCAGTGAGGGTCCACGAGAGCTACTGTCCTGCAGGTTTTTGCATTTCCCTGCTGCAACACACCTGACTCAAACCAATTTCTCATTAACAGGCAGAAGTAACAAGAAGTTGTTGGAGAACCTGTGTTCATTTGAGCTTTTATTTAGATCAGAGGATTTTTGTAATACATCTTCATGTATGCATGGTGTATGCATGCATGAAGCCTTAGAATGAAAAGTTTAGCTTTTAAGCATTTGGTGAACTGGCAGTTTATGCTTTTTTGTAACTTGAAAGAAGTTTGTTGAACATCTCAGCAACTTTATTTATGAAAGATACAAAATCTCTTTGGAGGAAACCACTTTTAATGTCCAATTGTTTTATTATCTGCTGCCAGTCTGAAACATAATTTCATGTTTCCCCAGATGTTGTTTCCCTCCAAATAGTTTTCTGAAATAAATAAGTAAAGAAAATTCTGCCCATATTTTCTTTTCTTTTCTTTTCTTTTCTTTTCTTTTCTTTTCTTTTCTTTTCTTTTCTTTTCTTTTCTTTTCTTTTCTTTTCTTTTCTTTTCTTTTAATTTAATTTTTCAGAACACATCTGCTTTGGCAAAAGGAGCTTTATGGATAAAAGGCTTCTCTTGATACTTAAGTATTATTATTTATTTTCAAATGAGTTTATTGTTGAATTAAAAAGTAAAGAGACAAAGATGCAGAAAATCACTTGTAGATCAAGATTTTCTGTTTTAACTGCACAAGGACTCCAAATAAAATGTACATTTAAATTGTCAATATATTTAATATGATTTAATAACATAATTCATAATAACATAATTATGTGTTCATTGTATAAACATAAATATAAATATTTTACTCATATTCCTGATTCTTATGTTTTGATGTTGTATAAATTTAAGGTATATTTTTATATAATAAAGAAAAATATATTTAGCATATATGACAGTTTTATATTACATTATATTATTATGTTTTATTTTATATATTAATATTTTTTTAATGTACAAGTCAACCCAACATACATACATAAAAGGCTTGTGTAAATCATGCTGAACCTATCAATAAGGATTTATTCCTGTTTTATTTATTATTTAAAGCATTTAACAACATCAACACAGCTGCTGTTCAGGGTTTCACTGAAAAACATTTCCTCTGAAAAACATTAGCTCTAATAACCTAATACAATCAGAGATGACTGTAATCTTCAGGTTAATAGTGGTGATGATCGTAATTATGGAGTTTTCATATATTCAGAGGTTATTAGAATAACAGTTCCTACATTATCACTGTAAATAATTACACTGCATGAGCACAAACGCAGAGAAAGCTGTGAAAAGATGTAAAAATGAACATAATTATCTTGTTTTTCTTGAGAAAAATAAAACGGCTGTGTTGCATCATCAATGAATGATCCTTTGGTTATAGCAGGCAGATGACATAATCATGTCACATTAAGACTGGATGAGGGTGTACAGTTATTACATCTGTGTTCCAGGTGACCTTCTTCCTGCTGATGGAGTCCTCATTCAGGGCAACGATCTGAAGATTGACGAAAGCTCCCTGACTGGAGAGTCGGATCATGTCAAGAAGACTCTTGACAAGGACCCCATGTTGCTTTCAGGTGCTTCATTTTGCTCCATTTCCCCCCCAAATTAGAGCCAAGTTCAGCGTGACCTGTGCTGTCCTTATCTGTGCTTACCAGTCTGATTTTCCACAGTTAAATTAAATCACCCCAAGGTTTTTCACACCTACAGGCTGGTAGTTAAGTCTCTTTATTGAGCTTTGGACCCATTAAATTCCCCAATAAAAAATGTGGTGGTTTACAACCTAATTATTCTGAGTAAAAATAATTTTACTCATCAATACGGCAAAGAACTCTTATATGCTCTCAGACAGGTAACAGCCAAACAGCCATTGCCACATCCTCCTGCTTTTGTCTCTTTCAAAGACGACACCGAGTCGTAGGTACAGGATGCGTCATATTTTGAGGGTAAAGTGAAGCGACTTGTCACCTCCTCCTTCTCTTCAGGTACCCATGTAATGGAGGGCTCCGGCAAGATGCTCGTCACTGCAGTCGGTGTGAACTCTCAGACTGGGATCATCTTCACGCTGCTCGGTGCCAGTGAAGAAGGCGAGGGTGACGGAGAGGACAAAAAGGAGAAGAAAAAAGAGGAGAAGAAAAATAAGGACAAAAAGGACAAAAAGAGTATGTTGAGATTCAGCTCTGTCTTCACAGTCAGACAGAAGAAATATGGTCATATTAGAAAAATAAAAGCTCATACAAGCTCCTGCTGCCACTTGTATCTGCACCAATGGTGAAACTCATTAACAATAGTATGAAATGAAAAACTCAGTTCAGTTTGAGTGTCTAATAGCTGTTTTTATCCATTTGCAGGTAAAAAAGAAGAGAAAGGGAAGAAAGGTAAGCGGGATGTTACCGTTACACATCATCAGTGTATATAGGATAAATATTATATTTAAGAGTTTGTTTTCTGTTAGCTGAGGCTGTCTGATTCATTCAGATGTAGAGGTTTCTTTCTAATGGTACAGAGCATGTCCTCAGCTGGTAGACTTACCAGCCTTTCTTATGCTTGTTGCTGTTAAGTTACAGTCAAGCTTTTTATGATTAAATAATTAAATGGCCTGAGTAATCCAGATCAGACTTGTGGTTCACAAAATGAAGGTCTTCCCCTGTCTCCATCCTTGTTGAACAATGTCTTTATAATGGTCAATTTTATCACCAGGTTGATCTATGATTGATCTCTGATGTTTTACATTTTGGAAATATAAACATCCATTCATCATCTGAACCGCTTATTCCAATGAAGCTGGAGCCTATCCCAGCAATCGCTAAGCTACACCCTGGACAGGTCGCCAGTAAAATATGAACATTTTAAAATTAATTTAAAAAATCACTCCTGTGAAAAAAGTATGTAAAATAATTTTACAGATGAAGTAATTGCTACAATACATGATGAAAAAATAAAACATTAAAATGGCTCACTATTATGAATGAATGAATAATTTTACCTAGATAGATAGATACCTTGTAACCAAATAAGACATTTCTGAATAAATACACAAATAATAAAATTTAACATAAAACACAAGATAACTAATAAGATAACAAGATAACTAATGAATAAAAACATTAAAAACAGTATCAGGAAAAAGATAATATTACTAATTAGATAAATTATTTAAAAATGTAAAAAAATATCAGAAAGGAAAATGTTATAATACAGCATTATGAAAGAGGTTATGTAATGTTTAAAAGTCATTTAAAAGAGAAAATGAGGATGCCACAGTGGAGTGTGTGAGACAGGCTGACTTGTTATTGGATGAAATTTAACAGAATCAGTGCAGATGACCAAAGTTTTTCCCCAGTAATGTTGTATGATTCATATATATTACTGGTGTGTGCTGAATTTAAAGGATGACCATGATTTTAGCTTAACAATGTTCTATAACATGTCAGTATTAGTTCTTGGTGTTAGCCATAAAAATAAAACAGCCAACAACCTTCCAGTTTTTTACAATTTCAGAATAAGCTGCTGTGTCTGAAGCTTACTGATTATTTTTGATGCCGCAGTCAAGTGTCTTATGAGCTCGTATGAGCTGGTTGGTGGATGATCACCTGCATCAATCCAGACATCATGTTCTTAATACTTATGACCAAGTGCTTGCTCTGATTACACCCTGATTTGGTTAATTTTTTCCTGGTTTTCCTGGTTGTTCCCACAAAGTGTGTCCCTGCGGTTTGAGCAGAAGGTGCTCCTGACTCTGTTGATGGTGATTAGGACCAAGCAGATTATTGGCCTTAAGCTTGGCAGCTGCTTTCTTCTCCTGCCTGCTGCTGCTGCCTGCCTGTCCACTAATAACCTCATTACAGAGATGGGATCAGCATGCTCGCACACACACATACGCACCTGCAGATGCCCCCATTCATTGTTACAAAGCATCAATTGTTTCTATTGATAGGTCTGCTGGGTATGATATTTTTTTTGGGGGGGGGAGAGTTGTGGATGGTGAAGTGTGATCAAGTAGCTGGCAAGTTAGCTTAGGTATTTATTGTGTGTCAACACCACTCAGTAAATGCACTCTGATATTAGACCACCTACCTGCTGACACATAATGCAGTGGCACTGCTCTATGTGTCTTTCTGATTAACTGTTCAGCCAGTATTAATAATCAATAATCCCCGTTCTGCTCAATTCATCCATCATACTATGATTTTTACTTCTGAATAGTTTGATTTCTGAGTAGAATAATTGTGAACGCCAACAATTTGCAGAAAAAAACAGCTGCAATACATATTGAAAAATGCACCTGTTTTAATGAGCCTCTCTTACAAATTTCATTTAATATATTGATTATATTGAAGTACTAATAAATTACGTAATTAAGGAAAACCTAGAGAAAGAAAGTCAGATCCGTTTGTTATTCTGATCTGGATTTGTATTGTTAAA
The DNA here is from genome assembly GCA_037177535.1 of Pseudomugil gertrudae. Taxonomy (NCBI): domain Eukaryota; kingdom Metazoa; phylum Chordata; class Actinopteri; order Atheriniformes; family Pseudomugilidae; genus Pseudomugil; species Pseudomugil gertrudae. The sequence goes on from JBAMHV010000010.1 coordinate 228,119, forward strand.
CTGACTTCCTTTGTCCTGTTTAGGGAAAAACAAAGACGGAGCCACTGTGGAAATGCAACCGCTCAAGGAGGATGAAGAGGCAGAGAAGAAGAAAAAAAACCCACCAAAGAAGGAGAAATCTGTTCTCCAGGGAAAGCTGACCAAGCTGGCTGTGCAAATCGGCAAAGCAGGTATGAAGGGAGAATCTGAGAGCTGAGAGCTGAGAGCTGAGAGTGAAGGCCACATATCACTGTATCACTCAACCAAGGAATAAGAAAACTAAGCGGTTGCTTGCAAATCGTAAATTTATCTTGATTTGAAAAAGAGAGAAAATCACAACTCTTGTCATTGAGTAATTTAAACAGTATTTTGTTCTAATATTCTCAATGTACAATTCTACATCGTAAAATAATCTCTGATCTATGATGTGTGTGAATAGGGTTTTTTACTAAAAAGTCTCTTCAATCTTTGACGTCTATTAAAATATATGGTTGAAGAAAAGCTCCTTTTTTTTAGCTATTTAAAGGGGAGGATTGTATGCTTTGCTCTAATGAACCCTTTAATGCCTTGAACCTGACACACAGTTTCTAATGTGTTTATCATTATATTTTTACAAACGTTTACATACAAGTTCAGTAGACCACATTTACACATCATCCTGAATAAAGTGTAAATCAATACCCAATCATTTTCCTCAAACTGCTACTCTTTAGTGTTTAAAAGTGACACAGGTTTGATTTACACTAACTACAAAATAATGCAATTTAATGAGTTTTTATCATTTACAGTGTATAAAATGATCAAGAACAGAGTAAATATCCTGCTTAGTGCAGTGGTTTGTGCAAGTCCTGTCTCCTATGTAAAATAAAAAAGATAAAAACATCTAAATCTTCCCTATATATGTAGGTAGAGTATCAGCACTGACTCTTTCAGGACATTCTTTCATCATTAAAAACTACCTGCTCTCAGTAAACACATTCATTACTTGTATTTAAATATTCACTTGTAGTGAAACAAAAACATCTGGGTATTTGGGAATGTTTTTGTGCTTCTTGCTCAGATAACGGTGCTGATGGAGCACACATGACAGAGAAGATGAGATAATTGATTAGCTTTTTCGTCATATTGGCATATTTGACACCTTTCCATATGAGCCAATATCTTGATTTCTAAGTTTTCTAAACCTGAGTTGATGTTTTTCAGTGTATCTATTATGTACTGCCCTTGAGCCTGTATATAGAAATGAACTTCTGGGCTTGATTAAGAATTATTTCATAGCCATAAATGAAACACGTACACACCTCAGCCTCACTGAAGCTGTTCACGCCTGTGATCCCTTTAAAGTCAAGATAAATCCACAAATGTAGGTCTGAAACTCCTTTTCCCTGCTTTTCACTACATCCAACATCACGGCATAATGCCATTGTTTTGTGGGTTTTCCAGGTCTGTTCATGTCGACTCTCACTGTCATCATTCTCATCACTCGCTTCCTGATTGATACCTTCTGGATTCAGGGGCTTCCCTGGACCGCAGAGTGTGTGCCCATCTACATTCAGTTCATGGTCAAATTCTTTATCATCGGTGTGACGGTTCTGGTTGTAGCTGTTCCTGAAGGCCTCCCTCTGGCTGTCACCATTTCCTTAGCATACTCAGTCAAGGTTTGTTCTTGCATAGTTTTACATCCCAGCTCTGGGCATCTTGAGGCATCACGAGTTGTTTTTTTCTTCTAGAAAATGATGAAGGACAACAACCTGGTACGCCACCTAGATGCCTGTGAGACAATGGGCAACGCCACAGCCATCTGCTCCGATAAAACTGGAACTCTGACCATGAACCGCATGACTGTGGTGCAGGCCTACATTGCTGGAAGACACTACAAAAAGGTGCCAGAACCGGACCTCATCCCTGCCAAGATCCTGGACCTGCTTATCCTAGGCATAGGGGTCAACTGCGCCTACACAACCAAGATTATGGTGAGCTCTACAAATAGCTCTTCATTCAGGAAGCACTGTGAATTAAGTATTTAGTAGGATGGTTTGGAGCACTGCCATGGTGGCTCAAGACTCATCTCATGATTGTTTCATGGATCACAGATCAGAGTACACACACAAAAAAGAGTTTAAAAAGCAGCAATAAGCATTTATCCTCAATTACCATTGTGTCAACCCTCTGCTAAGATGCAACCATATAAATCATTAAGTTTTAGAAATCTTCTACTGCTTTCTCTTTTTGACAGCAGAAAGTTGGTTTGGTTCCCTTGAGCCGAGAACATTGACTGTGTCAAGGAAGGCTTCATTGAAAATATAAGGCACCAATTTATAGTTTATTATTTACTTTTTATTTAGAGTTTTGCAAAGTTGTATTTAAATTCCAGGACTTACATGGAAAAACAAGGGAAAGGGGAGTGTGAGGACAAGAAAAAGGAGACAACGATACAACAACTGTAACCACAACAGTAGAAACAGCCCCTACACCTTTTTGAGAAACTTACCAACCTCTGTATAACAACACAACAGCATGTGCAGTAATGAGCGTAGAATGAGAAGATATGATGAAGATGATCATGCAAATGTAACCACGCAACCACCAAGGATCAGATCAAAAGCTGCTTTCATACGTGCTTCTGGCTCTATCACCGACTCTGTTCCAGAGTTTCAAAACCTTCGTGCTTTCTGGCAAACCAGCCCACATTAACACCGGTTTAACCAGAAGCAAAGTGGGATGACCTTGACCTTGACCTCCTCCACCCACAGGAAGACAAAGTCAACAATTCTCTGAAGCACCAGATATGAACAAGCTGATAAAAGAAACCATGTGACCATGTATGTGTCACTTGGAGCTTCTTATGTAGCCAAAGTTAGCAGTTATGAAAGGCTTGTCTATTGGTAAGAAAGTATTTTCATAAAAGGCTTGTGCCTTGTGTTGTTCCTTTATAATAACTTTATAACTTTATAATACTAATAAGACACTTTTCTGGGGTTTTTGTCAGGGGTATCAGACATTTTTATCATACAAATTCTGCAACTAGTTTAGCAGTCAATTTAAAACATTTACAAAGCAGAAGGGAGCACTTATAGTCCTACTTATAGCTGCTTTTTAATTTCTCATAAACAGCTATTGTATTCCTGGGTCAATTTGACCCAAGGCACATTTACTTGTCCAGAGGTGTCAGAAACTCACAAAAACCCAACAAGCATGGTTTATTTCTTATAACTAATTATTACTCTACCTCCTGCTACAGAATGCATCATGTGACCCCAAGGCAGTGCGTTAGGGTTTTGGATAACCGAAATTCAGAGAAAGACTTTAAATGAAATACAACTCAACTAAAATATCCTTCCTGCAGCCTCCAGAGAGGGATGGTGGGCTGCCTCGCCAGGTGGGTAACAAGACAGAATGTGCCTTACTGGGATTCAGCCTTGACCTGAAACGTGATTATCAGACCATACGCAATGACATCCCAGAGGAGAAACTCTTTAAAGTCTACACATTCAACTCTGTGAGGAAGTCCATGAGCACTGTGCTGAAAAATCACGATGGCAGCTACCGAATGTTCAGCAAAGGGGCCTCCGAGATTCTGCTTAAGAAGTAGGTTCATTGTTTCTGCATTACTCTACTCTGTGCTTAGCCAGGTGGTTGTAACATGACTGTTTTATGGCTCTAGATGCTGTAAGATCTTGACAGCCAGTAGTGAGGTCAAAGTCTTCAAATCCAAGGATCGAGATGACTTGGTAAAGACCGTGGTTGAGTCGATGGCATCGGAGGGACTAAGGACCATCTGCCTTGCCTACAAAGACTTTCCTGCCTCTGAAGGAGAGCCGAACTGGGACAATGAAACTGAAATCCTCACTGGGCTGACATTCATTGCTGTGGTTGGTATTGAGGACCCTGTGCGACATGAGGTATGCCCTTTTGCCGAGTTCTTTCATCTACCCATAGTCTTCTATAAACCTCAGTATACCTCTCTAAATTTGTTCCATCAGGTGCCAGAAGCCATTAGAAAGTGCCAGCGAGCTGGGATCACTGTCCGTATGGTGACTGGAGATAACATCAACACTGCTAGGGCTATCGCCACCAAATGTGGCATCTTGCATCCAGGAGATGATTTCCTATGTATGGAGGGGAAAGAATTCAACCGACTGATCCACAATGAACTGGGAGAGGTCAGGACAATGGAGTCAGAAAGTATTTGATCCAAAAAAAATGCTACAGTCTGCTAATACACATACTAAGGCTCAGCAATATATAGAAAATTCACCTTTATAATGATATCAACCTCATATTGCAACAAGTGCCTAAACTGTGATAAACAGTAGCCCCCATATTTGCATATTTTAAGTAGGTGATTTAATATTTTAAATGCTACTGTTCAGTGTGTATAAATTATGATCATATGAGATCGATAAAGGGTAATGTGCTCTATTTTCTTGCTTTTAATTAAAAGTCTGTCCGTTGTGTTCTTAACACCCAAGTCAATTAATTGACCTCTGGCCGAGACACGTAAAAAAGCTGTTGCAAATGCATGAGGAGATAAAATCATGCAAGGTGTATTTACAAGATAAAATTGATCATAATTTAGTAACAGTTTTTAAGTAAGGAAGGAAACCAAAAGAAAATATATAGTATGTTTTGTGAGATCTTGCAGCTTAATCTAAACAACGTAGCTTTGCTTGAACAAACATTCAGAAAATACTGAGGTTTAAACATTTTGAAGGAAGTCATGCTGTGTACCCAGCTTACCAGGATCAGTATCTCAGATTGGAAAGTATAACTGCATATCATCAGCATAAAAGTGTAAAAAAAAAAACCACTGTGTTTTTTTATTGACCAATAGTAACCATATACAAACAAAATAAAAGTGGTGTTAAATCTAACCCATGTGGGACACCATATTTAACCAAAGAACATCTGGCTCCGTGGTTAGTGACTGCAGCATATGGTTTCCTGGTAACTGTGTTACAGGTAGCAAAGAGATTCGACAGTAGGATACCATTGACCATTTGCTGCCATGAAGGTCATAAGTGATGTTGTGAAGGGCAGTTTTAAAACTGTGGGGATTTTGGAAATCAGATTGAAACTTCTCAGACATGTTTCAGCTGTTATAAACAGTTATATAAAGACTAATTTTTACTAAAACCTTTGAAAACATTGAGAACCATTAACTACCAGGAAAAACATGGCACTATATGCAGCGTTAAAAAAAATCCAGCATTTGCTAAACTGATTTAGTAGTGTATTTTTATCTAAATATATAACCCCAAATCGAGTTAAGGCCAAAAGATCAGCAGATGTCTGCATGTAGCTTTTGTGAATGGAACTCTGTGTGAGAAAACATCAAAGCAGCATCTAAATTTATTTCTGGCAAATCATATTTTCAGCTTTTAACAGCATTATGAAACATTGCAAGTTTTCCTAATATGATGCAGTTCCTCAGCTGTACATCACTGTAATGTGTTGCATTTACGAGGTTATGTCATCTCACTTTGTTTTCAGATTGAGCAGGAGCGGATTGATAAGATCTGGCCCAAGCTGAGAGTTCTCGCCCGATCATCTCCAACAGACAAACACACTTTAGTCAAAGGTCAGATATACCTTATAATATAAATTATGGCACACATACACACATACACGCACATATAAATCTTTAAAGTGTTTTATTGTTTCATCTACATGTTTATCCATTATGTTTTAAGGTATCATTGACAGCACAGTGCTGGAACAGAGGCAGGTTGTCGCGGTAACTGGAGATGGAACAAATGATGGTCCTGCCCTCAAGAAAGCAGATGTTGGCTTTGCCATGGTAACCAATGAGACTTGTGTTATGAAATGCACTTAGTGACATTCACTGCTTTTTTTTATATATATAAATGTGAAGTAAGAGGAACTGTGACAGTTCATGAATGCTCGGCTATACGCTGTGATCTACAGGGCATCGCAGGGACAGATGTAGCGAAGGAAGCCTCTGACATCATCCTGACAGATGACAACTTCACCAGCATCGTCAAAGCCGTCATGTGGGGCAGGAATGTCTATGACAGCATCTCAAAGTTTCTGCAGTTCCAGCTCACCGTCAACGTGGTTGCCGTCACCGTGGCCTTTACTGGAGCGTGCATCACCCAGGTTGAACTTCTTCTCTTTCTACATCAGGCTTTGGTTACTGTTCAAACATATAGAAATGGGGTGGCCAAGGATTGGCAGGATGTATAAACAGGGTGGGGTTAGTTGTGTCAAATGTGAAATCGCCTAAATGGAGTCAATAAAAGATCAATAAAAGTACTTCAAAGCTATTTACCGGTACTATGATATTACCACTTCTAAGAAAACAAAGACACAAAACATATCAGTCATCTGTTTTAGGGGAGCTAAATACAAGAAGTATGGTGCTGTGCTGCAAAATGTCAAAAACACCCAGACCGGGAGCTTTTGCAACACTGAAGACAACTCGATTACTCTGATAATAATCTTTCCACTTTTATACACAAAAACAGATGGTGACAACAGAATAGAATAATCTAATATGAGTAATAATATCTAATCTAATAATAAAAGTTTGTGTTAAACTATTATATGGTTTGCATTTCTCTACACGCTACTCTCAGTGGCCTTACACTCAACTTTGACCTTCCTGGTCTATCTTCCATACCTCACCTTTTCTTTTCCTAATCATTACTTGCTTTTTTTTTTAAAAAACTGAAGTATGTGGAAAGCGACCCATCCTCCTCTTACATCTGGTGCTATTTTCATCCAAAAACACACCAGTTTGAATGATGGTTCTTACATAAGTTACTATACAAATCCAAGACAGAAGACCCATTACAAAAGTCTGGCTTCTTTGCTCACTGCAAGCAGTTGTTAACACTTTGCTTCGAGAGGATGGTGATTTATGATTGGATTATGGTTGTGTTATTGTAATTTATCTGAAACTTTATTTATTTTCTGTATCTTCCCTGACCAGGTATATTTTGTTTAGAAAATGCAAACAAAGCCAGACAAAGTTGGACATGTAATGAGGTTTTTACCATTTGCTAACAGAGTACAAATCACTGCATGTTTTCCTGCACAAGCACATTTGATTTGAATAAATTGACTTGAATGTGGTGTGTTGGTGCTGGGAAGCCTCTAAAACCTGCAGGACAGTGGCCCTCCAGGACCAGTGTTCACTGGACTAAATACTCCCCCTATTTTCACTCCAGACATTCTGGATCTTATTACTGCCTGCAGTACCTGCTAAAATAATCACCAGCTTCCTGAGAAAAGACCCCATCTTGATGGCTACATGTGTTTTTCAATGAAAGTACACTTCTGTGTTGATTACCTTTACACATATGCAACATCACCATAATACTGACTCTTGCATGCTGTAAACCACTGCAGTGCTGATTTATTTGGTAATATCTGCATGAATGTCTGAGAAAGCTCTTCTCATCTTTGACACAAATCAGATCTTTTTTGTTTTTACTCAAATCAGCTGATACGTTAAATAGTTTAACCTCAAAGCATGTGGTTTTCAGAGAAAGGACATAGTCATGTCAGAGATCGGCCTTTCTATGGATAATTGTTCATTTCCATGTAATCTTTTTGGAGACTTTCTTGAATAGCATAGTTTATTTTACATTGTTAGACTTTTCTAGACTCCCTGAATCTTCTCAGTTTTCTTACATTGTATTCTGAGAGTTTGCTGAATGTTGCATTTATCTGATCAATGCTTTTTGTTTGAACCTGGGACACAGTAGTGATTCTTCTACTCAACTCTTCTGTTTGCATCTCAGTTTTTCCATCTAGAGAAGCAAAAAAAAGGGGGGAAGAGCAGGTACAAGATAATCAGTGGTGTACTGTGGTTTATTATAGCAGGTATATTCTAATTCTTCCCCTCCCCTCTGTAAACCCATGTCCTGCTACAACATCAACTAGTAAAACACACTAGTTTGAGATCATGAAAGACTGGCTATTATCTAAATGTCAATGTAGTATGAACAACACAAGATGTTTAACAGTCACACTTTAATTACCCATTAAACAGCCAGTGGCAGAACAACACAAGTCAAATAAAATATTTTTAAAAAGAAAGTTTCAATAACTGGTTGACAACTGGGGCAAACACACTAATTGAACAGTCAGTTTGAACCATTTTGTACATTAGTATCAGAAAATGTAAACATTTAAACAAATGATATCGCTGCTCCACACCTCAACTTTTAATAGCTTCAATAGCAATCTAGGCTCTTCTGTTTTCAGACACTTCATTAATACACATTAGATGTTAGCATAGAAACGTAGAGACCTGTGCACACGTTTTTGTTTTTTTACCTATTAAAAGTTTGATTTTAAACAGTTCCTTCATAGTGGAACAGAAAAAAAGCCTATAGTCTATTTTTGGCCACAAACTCTTATTGAACAGTTATATTATTTATCAGTAGTGACAACATAGTTAATGTTGCTTTTATCAGCTGCAGATAAACACATAAGACATCTATTTCTTTGCGTAATACTGGGAGTGATGACATATCAGCAGATTGCAAAGCTTTACTTTTTGTTCTTTTCTCTTCTTTCATTCTTTCTGAACTGAAAACCTGGTGGATTTTTTTATTTTATAGCTTCAATCCATCAACCCTTGACTCAACCCGGTTGCTCTGACATAATCTGTGTGGCTTGTTTCTGCATAAATGTGCTATATGTTGTACTGTTGGAACAATAAAGCCTGAACGGTAGATATTTACTGCATTATGGCCTGCCACAGGACCTCCTGCCACATCTGGAGCCTCCACAGGAAGTAAGAGTGGAGCATCCACTCGATAACTGGACATGGAAATGGGAGGAAAGAAGCTTTTTTTTGGGCTGTTGTGCACTTGTGCGCTCATAGTGTAATGTACACTTCATACTCATTCCCTTTTGTGCACATTAGCTACGCTCTGTCATAGACTGTGCCCTAGGCATTTGCCTACATTGCACATAACATAAACCAGCTCTGGGTCTCTTATTGTTGATTTCATGTTCAAATTTCTCTGCATCATCACTACAGCTCCATACTGATAGATATCAGCATGGTCCATTGGGATTTTATACCTAGGAAAGTGAAAGTTATATCACAAAACTATGTTAATAGGCATCTTTTAGTGTATTTCAGTGGTTATACTGAAATTTAAGTTCTTTTCTAGTGAGTAAGCTACATATACCTGTGTATCAATAGAGTACAACACTGAAGAGAAGAAGTGAGGTGAGAAATGAGACACCCTTGCTTCAGAATAGCATTTTAAATATTATAATATTATGTTTTAAAACATCAAGTAAGCATTGCACTGTTGCAATATGCTTTAACTATCACTACCAAATGATTAATAAACTTATGTTGTGGGACGTAAGGCAACAAACAGATGAAAAATTAACCGAGGATGTAAGAAACGTGACCGATTCGGTACTCATATAGAGATGGTTTTGTGCTCCTACATACATATTTTTACATATTTCTACTGTCACAGTCTGCACTGCAACAAAAGTGAGGCGAGCCAAAGTTGGTTCTTTACAAAAATAAGTCAAATATGTGAAAGTCTATCAGTAGTATACAGTAGGTAGTGCACAGATGGGTGGAAATGCATGTGAACCAAAGCACAAACTACACTAAAACAAGACATGCCACACTTGTACTATTAATGACATTTGTGCACGTGTGTGTGTTTCCAGGACTCACCTCTGAAAGCTGTGCAGATGTTATGGGTCAACCTCATCATGGACACCTTCGCTTCCCTGGCTCTTGCTACTGAACCACCAACTGAGTCGCTGCTGCTCAGAAACCCATACGGGCGCAAGAAGCCGCTCATCTCCCGCACAATGATGAAGAATATTCTTGGACACGCCATCTACCAGCTGACCATAATCTTCACCTTGCTCTTCGCTGGTTAGTGAAAGCACCAAAGCGTTGAGGCTCGAAACCCAATCTTTACCCAGAACCATATATACTTGAGTATAGTTTTTCCTTCTCAGTAACCTTTTCCATCCCTCTCTCAGGTGAGAAGCTGTTTGACATCGATTGTGGCAGGAACGCTCCCCTTCACGCTCCTCCCTCTGAGCACTACACCATTGTGTTCAACACATTTGTCCTCATGCAGATCTTCAATGAGCTCAATGCCCGCAAGATCCACGGTGAGAGGAACGTCTTCGAGGGCGTGTTTAAAAACCCCATCTTCTGCTCCATTGTCCTGGGAACTTTTATTGTGCAGGTAAGCCTTCAGTGCCAGGTTGGACTGAGAAAATGATATAAGGATCTATTTTTAACATTGGCCTGCCCTCCTGCAGTTGCTGATTGTGCAGTTTGGTGGTAAACCATTCAGCTGTGTACGTCTGACCATCGAGCAGTGGCTGTGGTGTATGTTTCTGGGTCTAGGAAGTCTGCTGTGGGGACAAGTGAGATATTTTTTACATAGCATATTACAACTAGTTTAAGTATCTGAAATCATAAAAATGAAAAAAGGTTAATAAATATTACATAACAGTACATTTTTTTAAGGTCAAAGAGGCATTTAGGAAGTCAAAGTAATGCTGACTGATGTGTAATGTCTGTCCCATTCAGCTGGTGTCCAGCATCCCCACCAGCTGGCTCAGGTTCCTGAAAACCGCGGGGCATGGTACACAGCAGGAGGAGATCCCAGAGGAGGAATTGGAGGAGATGAAGGACAAGGATGAAATAGACCATGCAGAGATGGAGATGAGGAGGGGCCAGGTGCTGTGGTGCCGCGGCCTCAACCGAATCCAGACACAGGTACCCTTTCATCTTCTGGGGAAAATATTCCCACCAGGGTGCCAGTCTGATGTGGTACCAGAGCTTTTGTGATGATGTGGGAGAAAATAAAAAGATACGCTTCAGCTTCTCACTGATCATTTCAGTTTGATTTAAATGTAAAGAGGAATCAACGTTTCCTGCATGAACTATCATGATGTTTGTGACACAAGAAAAAAGTGTTGACCTTAAACAGGATTTTAAAGGTGCAGAAAGTAACAATATCAAAAGTCAATGATGAAAACTGTGTTTTATTGTCTTCTAATTTGTATCTACTTGCAATGTGTTCATATCTATGGCAGCAGCCATATTTGTGCCAGCCCCCTTTTTACTATGATGTCTCTGAAAAGTAGTTAGACCAAAAGAAGATGCTGGATTACAGATAAAATTTATTTCTGAAAGAATTTTGGCCGCCAACAGCCACCATCCATTCACAACTTCCTATGCCTATTTTTACTGCTAGATGTTAGTTATTCTTAAGAGTGCATGAAAACAGATTAATACAAAACTGAAGCTCTAAAATCTGGTCCAACGCAGCCACATTTGTGAATCAAGTCCTATCTTTGAGCAGAAAGACGTGAATTATCTGTGAACAACCTTTGATATGTCCTGAGTTGACGACGTGTCCTTTTTTTTTGTCAGATACGTGTCGTAAATGCGTTCAGAGACAGTGTTTCTCCCTACGAAGGCCTTGAGACACCAGAGTCTCGCAGCTCCATCCACAACTTCATGAACCACCCCGAGTTCCGCATCGAAGACGCAGAACCTCAGATACCCCTGATCGATGAAAATGAAGGCGAGGACGACCCTCCGACCAAAAGAAACTCCGTCATCCCCCCGCCGCTGACTGGGTTGTCCAACCTGTCCAACCTGTCCGACCTGCCACCTCTCCCATCCTCACCTAACCAGAACAACAACGCTATGGAACGCATCATCCCACTGCACAAAGATGGCTCCAGGTCCGGTCTGATCCCACCAAACTCGGCAGGGCTGCCACCCTGTCCAGGGAGCCCCCTGCACAGTCTGGAGACCTCGCTGTGAAGGCCCATGCCTGGACCGGGACCACTTCCTGTTGCTGCAGTCTGTTCACACACATTTGGTCCTGATCCTTCCGGAAGATGAGGGATAAAAAAAACCAAACATTTTAAACAGACTCTTCTGATTGGCTCCCATCAGGAGTTCACCTGCTGGTTTTTTTTAGGATTCAGGAAGCAGAAATTCTTCCAGACGTGTCTGTGGTTTTTGTTCAGAGCAACAGCAGCTCGCATGGACTGATGTTTTCCTCCATAATAGACACGGACTCTTCAGTTGTTGTTTAGGATAAGTGTGTTTGTGAGGTGATTAAGTCATAATCAGTTTCTGATGTGTAAATATTCTCATCTATGTAGTCGGAGTTCACTTTAATCCGCAATGTTTTTGTTTGTCATCAGACGAGCGGGTGTGATCGGACAGCGAGCTCAGATTCATTTTGTGTTGAGTTTCGAGGATCTGTGAGATGTTTAGTGTCAATCAATTTTAATAAGAAGGGAGTTTTGTTTTTACAGAGATGTATGTCTGTAGACAGAAAGATTTAAGGTAAAAGTTCAATGTTGGATTTTATTTTAGACACTTTTTTATGTTTTAGATTGTTGTTGTTTCAAACGATGTTAAACAAATATTAAAAATTTAAGGTAAAAAATGTCTCTCAGAGGAGGGTATGTGGACATTTTCTTCTCCAAAAGCCAAATGTGTAAAAAAAACAAAAAAAAAAACAAACAAATTGGCTCAATTTTAATTAATCATCTGACAAAGAATTCTCCCACAGACACACTGATCATTCACACTTAAACAATAAGTCAGGGCAAAAATAAAAATACCCAATTAAATTTAATTGGTGTTATTTATAGAGATATTTTCAGACGTTAACCTGATCTGTTTTAATCAGTAACCTTGGGGTTAAAAGTGAACGTTATGCACATAGATGCTGGAGTGAAGGGAAACCAGGACCCTGTGCTCACTGCCCAGGACCGTGGAGCTCGACTGGCATTTGCTGAAGAACACCAGAATTGGGAAGTCCGCCACTGGCGCCCTGTACTTTTCACAGACGAGAGCAGGTTCACCCTGAGCACCTGTGATAGACGTGAAAGA